>CM056598.1:3539110-3932844 GCA_029721355.1 Tegillarca granosa
GTTAAATGTGAGGGGGTTTAGAGGAATTGAAACTGAACTAATAATATATACTGACATCATGTAGAGGAAAACAAGATATGAAATGAGGTTACATATATCATGTAGGGGACCACACAACATAAAAGTGGGTTCAATTACAACAGGGACCACAAGACATGAAAATGGGTTCACTTGCATCAAGATGGGGACCACAAGACATGAAAATGGGTTTACTTGCATCAAGATAGAGACCCAAGACATGAAAATGGGTTCACTTAAATCCGGAGAGGGACCACAAGATATGAAAATTGGTTCACTTACATCAAGATGGGGACCACAAGACATGAAAATGTGTTCACTTATATCAAAGTGTGTTAAATGGTCATTACATTTTTTTTACTTCCTATGTGACAATTTGTGTATTGTCTGTCCCTTGGAGTTGCAGGCTGAATCTAATTTTAAATCTGGTACTTTAACTGTACAGTAGCTAAATTGGAACAAAGAAAATATGGCATCCTGCACTGATAGAGATGGCAAAATAACTAGTATTTGGAAGGTCAGAGGTTCTGTTAAATGAACTTAAGAGTTATTATCCCTGCCTTTGTGTTCATGTTATACATCATATATATAAACTGCAATAAACCCGATAACAGGACAGAGGATCCATTGAACTGCATAATACAAGAAATATTTGTATGCAGAACAATTATTTATCATTTATGTGAAATATATTTATGTTGCATATTTCAGGAATTAAATAGAAGTTTATGGACATACATGTACATCAAATGAGGGGATTCCAGATTATTCTGCACAAACATTATTTGGTATATATTAAATCATTGATTTACTTGTAAATGCCTTGATTTACTTGTAAATGACTTGGTTTACTTGTAAATGCCTTGGTTTACTTGTAAATGACTTGGTTTACTTACAAACGTCTATGTGTGAGATTTTGTGTAGGTTTTAAGTGTTGTTTTTGTTTGTTCTTGGTTCTGACTAGAACATTTTGAAAGTTCAGCCATCTTGTGTCTTGATGGTTCTGGCGATGGCATTGGTGATTAAGAAGCTAAATGTTCTTATTGGTGATTATTAGAATGGAGTGAAATGAAATAATCATGTTTTAAATCCCAATCAATCATGTATATCAGTTGTTAGTTTTGAGATGGTAGAGAAAACCAGAATACATAGAAAAAGCATTGATCTTTAGCAAGCAAACACAAACTTTCTAAAATCTACACAAGTCAACTTTTAATCAATTCTGAGCGAGCTCAATACTGTTATCCTCACTCAATTCTACATTTAGTCATTAAAGGAAAACACTGGATAATTACTAGTCCATGTCTTCAACAATAATTTGAAGCCTCAGAAACAGGTATTTCTCCATCATAAATGGGAATTATTGAGAAACCTTAATATTTCAATATCTTAATTCATTATTCAATATTTCTATTAAGACCATATTTCTGTCATGTTTAAAGAAAATATTATTTTTGATGTTATTTGTTTGAAAATAATGTCATAAATTTCTGTGATTTAAGGATGGCCTATGTCATAATTTAGCCATTTTGGCTCCATAAAACTGAAAATATACCCCCACAAGTTCACCAAAAAAGAGCATGCAGATTTGTTAATAAATTCATCTGAATAAACTTGTGGCTTAAAAACCCCTACAATCCCATGATTAATCATGAGAAACTTAGTTGTCAAAACTTTAATCAATTCACGGAACAAATTACACAACTTTATTTCTGATTTTTGATATATGAAGCAGCTATCCCACATATTTAATCAAATACTGCTATAAAACATTTTGACACATCCTGTTATCTTGGCGCTTCTGTTTTAATGAAATTATTTGTACTTTATTGATTAATCATATCTCATGGAATTTCCTAGTCAACAAGAAATTGATTGCTTGTAATGTTTTTGATACCACTGTCAAAATATTGGATAAGGAGAGAACAAAAAAACAAATTAGTTATGGTGCTCTTATCATATCTATCTCTGTTTTAAGTCTATTACCAACAAGTCCTCTAAAACATTTTAATTTCTCTCTCTGCTTTATGGCTTGTACATAAAATAAGAGTTGTCAGAGGAACAAAATACTTGTCTTGTTCATCAAAATGTTTTACCAAAACCATTAATATTTTCTAACAAAATTAATAAATAAATAAATAAAAAGCCACTAAAGAAAAATTTGCAACACCTATTAAACATTTATTGAATAAAAAAACAAGGATCATAGATATTGTGAAAGTTACTTCGGAAGAGGGAGATAAAAAAATGATTATCTACTTCTACAGATCTTTATATCATATTGATCATACCAGTTCTGACACAAGTTAAATTTATGGTATAAAATTAAAATTTGCTATGTAAGAAAATCTTCAACAATACTATAAGTAGAACCAAAATCAAAAAAGGACTAAAAAAAGAGTTTAAACCCTTGGTCCAAATTTTCAAATGTAACTCAAAAAGTCATCAAAACTGAAAAAAAAGGGGGCAGCATATAGCAATTTAAAGCTCTTTTCGAATATAAGGTAATAAACCTGACCTTTGACAACATGTAGCCAAATGCAGTGCCAAGACAGATTAAAAATACCTTAAAAAATATGGTAAAGTAGAAACAAACAACAAAGGACAAACACTATATAGTCTTGAACATGACAATAATTTGAAGGGTATTTTAGAAAAAAAACATCAAATCTGAATCACATCTCAATATATAGCAATTTGAAGCTATTTCAACAAGTTTTTCAAAATTTCACAAGAGTAAAGTGTCAATATGACAGATATATATATATATTGAGCGAGTTTATAGTCTACATGGGGCCTTTCGGCCATTGTGCAGACTGTTTAACTTAATAAGAAATTTTAATGATTTGGTTTTTTGGTGGTTATACTCATTAATACACGCAGGTGCCAGGACAGCAGCAGAACAGGAGAGTGCCCAGGAAGAGGAGGGGCCCAGCTGTGAGTGAAGTAGCCCGCGGTAACAATAGGGTATCCCTAACCAGGCGCGGGAACATGCCAAGAGAAAAATTTTGAAATTTTGATAAAATTAAGGGAGTGGGGTTATTTGAAGCCTGTTCCAAAAGGGGATCTTTATTAATGGGGGATCAAAAGCCTGGATGTCTAATTTTGAAGATATAAGTGAAGGGGCCCTATGCCGGCGTAAACGCCTACTCTGTTTTCGATAAACATAGGGGATCTTTATCGTGCCCCGTCAGGCTGTCGGGTACACGGGGCCTCCGGCTTAACGTCTTAGGCGAGACGCACCCTTCACACTAACACATTCAAGCACTTTCTGACACATTCTGACACATACTTACAGAGCTAACAACAATAGAGCGGAAATACTGTATAGTACAGTTTATTTTTTTATTTTGTATCACCGTGCAGCACCAGTTTTTTTTTTAAATTTTATTCTTAGATACTTATAGATACTTGATTGTATCTTGTCCGGTACTGCACGGGTACAGTAAGAGGTAGAAAGAGGGGTGGGTACCGTAAAGGACGGTTTATGAGTTGGCGAACAGGAGCGCCGATAGGATATGGAGGGCCATCTGAAAATAAAACAGGATTATAAATACATGAAATAACAATAACAAACACATATAAGACAAGACTACCAGCATGCGATGGTTTAAGATTACCAGAGTTGACGCCACATTGTTGTTTTTTGGTTTTTTTCATTTTCGCTTATTCCTCTCATGCTTTTCATTCCGTAGGTTGACATATAAAAGTTGGGACTTTCATTCAGCTTGTGTACTGGGGTAAGAAGTTTTTTGTGGGGGATCAGCGACTTTTGACGGTCACTGTCTCCCCGGCCTCATTCTCTCTATTTCGTGCTTGCATACACCTCGGAGTGGGATACATCTGCTCAGCCTCGTGCTCGCCATTTTCACAGTTGTGTGCGTGTCTGTGTGTTTTCGGGAGCCTTAACTAATTTCCTTAATTAAGTATTTAGTTATCCATGGAAGTTTCAGTGAATCTATGGATAAGTAAATATGATAGATTGCTTGTTAGTAATAAGATAGATTATGAGTGGAACCTACTGCTGCTTAGTTATGCGCATATAACTATGGCCGCGGCACCGCTTGCAGTAGGTAAGATAATGCGCCTGGAGGGAGATAGAAAGAGTATAATTTAGTGGTAGTTTATAGCTATTCAGCGTTTCTCTTTTTTTTTTTTTTTTTTTTTGAGGTGAGCGCCCGGCTATGTGCACAATAGACGTGTCCTGGACTGGCAGTCACCTATAGTAGTGCACTCCTAATAAAAAGGAGAACGGGGAATCACTATAAACATTACTAGTTGGTTAGTAGAGGAAGGAATGTACTGGGAGGCTAGACCTTACTGGTATACTGGATCTGGGATATGTAGTTCCCTAGCTTTTGGTAGATTAGGGTTCGGCATCTGGCGGGCGGGTTGAGGAGCCCTTTTAAGGTGAGATTTTGCTCCCCTATTTGATTGGCTAGCTCCCGTCTTTCTTCCAGAAATTCAGGGCATAGCAGCAGAACGTGTTCTATTGTCTCGGGTTGTCCGCAGTGTCTGCAGGCCGGACCACATTTCTTAATATGTTGGCTATGGGTGTAACCGTGTAGCATGGTTACACCCATGCGGAGTCTAGTGATGGCGCGGTCCAGGCCTCGGATCGAGTGAAAGAGAACAGTTTGCTTAGAGGGTTTGATCTCAAGGTCGCGTCTCCATTGGCTAGCTGAGGTGCTAAGTGTTTGAGCCCATTCTCCCCAGATAGCTTTGTTTATAAGCGAATAAAGCTCAGTGGAAGCTAGTTTTACAATGAAGTTGGGGGCGGGTTTGGTTAGCACCTGCTTGGCCGCTTGATCGGCGACTTCGTTGCCACGGATCCCTATATGAGAGGGGATCCAGGCTATTGTGGCATTTATTTTGGTCGCCAGATACCGAATTTGATGTAAGATTTCTGGCCTACTGGATCGACCTGTACTTATAGATTGGATGGATGATAGGGAGTCAGTGAGGAGAACTGGATCCGCTATTTGGTTTTCGCGGCTCAACAGTAAAGCCTCTCTGATGGCTATCATTTCCGTGGTATAAATAGACAGGTGATCTGAGGTTCTAGCTGCATATATTTTGTCTATAGTGGGGAGGTACACACTAAAACTAGTTTTCCCAGAAATCGGGTCCTTTGAGCCATCCGTATAAATTAAATTTCTGTGGCTGTACTGTGTATTAATGAATTCTAGAGCTAGTGCCAGGTGAGCTGCAGTTGGATATTTTTTTGATATCTGATTTCGAAGGTCTGCGTTTAAATTTATGTCTAAATACAACCAAGGCGGTTTTGGAGTAGGTTTTCTTTTGATTATTTGTAATTGATTTAGGCCTAAATCGGTGATTTGCTTTCTAGTTTTAAAACCGTAGGGCTCTGTGCCCTGTTTCCATTTTCTATAATATTTTTGGTAGGCCTGGCAGTTGTCTAAGGTTGCGTTGACCGGGAGGTTGTCCCCGTGGGGAGCGGTCCGTGCCCAGTAACGCAGCGTTAGAAGCTCACGGCGCTTTTGTAGCGGAAGTTCGCCAGATTCTGATAGTAAGGTGCTTATTTGTGTGCTTTTAATGGCTCCAAGGACAATTCTGAGGGCCCTGTGTTGAAGTATGTCAAGTTGGGAGAGGGTGGTCTTATCCGCTGAACTGTAGGCCTGACATGCGTAGTCAAGCTGGGAGCGGAAGAGAGTCTTGTAAAGTAGCATAAGTGTCTTTTTATTGGCTCCGTAATTGGTACCTGAGACATTCCTCATGAGGTTGAGCACGTTTTTGCACTTGTGCACAACGTGCTCAATATGTCGTTTCCAGGTAAGCTTGTTGTCGAGCACAACTCCGAGAAACTTGTGTTCCTTCACAAAGTTCACCCGTGTCCCGTTAATATTAAGGTGTAGGGAATGTATGGGGTTTCGCCCAAAAATCATTCCTACAGTTTTTTTTTCAGAGAGTTTGAAGCCCCATGTTACAGACCATTTGTGGACCTCATCCAAGATGTCTTGTAGCCGCGACTCAAGTGCGTTTAGGTTGTTGCTGACATCCCAAAAGCACCCGTCGTCGGCGAATTGTGATAATTTTGATGTGGCGTGCTGAATACATGATGAGAGGTTGTTGACCGCTATGTTGAAGAGAGTCGGGGAAATGACCGAGCCCTGGGGGCAGCCATTTTCTAGACTCTTTTCGTCAGATAGCTGGTCAGATACTCTGACTTTAATTTTGCGGTTTTGTAAGAAATTTTTAATGAATTGAAAAATTTTTCCTGATATGCCGAAATTTTTGAGATGGTGTAAAACACCATCGTGCCACATGAGGTCGAATGCTTTTTCTAGGTCGAGAAAGATCGCACCTAAGATTTTATTTTGTGCTTGTGCTTTTTTAATATCCGTTTGTAGGCGGAGTATGTGATCTAAAGTAGATCTGGCTTTTCTAAAACCACTTTGGTTGTTTGATATTAAATTATTGGTGTCCAAAAAATAGGTTAACCGGTCGTTAACCATGGTTTCCATTAATTTGCATATTGTAGGTGTTAGCGAAATAGGTCTGTAAGATGAAGGTTCAGAGAGAGGTTTTTCCGGTTTGGGGATAGGTACCACAATGGCGACCTTCCACTTGTCCGGTAGAATTCCCGTGTCCCATGACGTGTTGATCAGTTCAAGAATTAACTGGTGGGTAGACAGAGGCATATGTTTTATTATTTCATATGAGATTTTGTCATCTCCTGGCGATGACTTTTTTTTGTTATTGAGCGCTAGCTTGAATTCTGCTAAAGTGAAATTTTTATTAATCGGGTTGTTTTGGTTTAAAGTGAGTTCGTTAATATTGTTTAGATTTGCCCGATTTAGTTTGTTTTTATTAATCGCGAAGTCTGGATTGAGGTTATTGTTGGAGCTAGCATTGGAAAAAGAGTCCGCTAAAATGTTAGCTTTGTCTTTTGCACTAGTAGCTCCACTGATAACCGGAAGTGCGCGTTGTGGATTATTTTTCATAGCTTTTATTTTCAGCCAAACTTTGCGCGTGTCTGAGTGATCGTTCAAAGTATCGCAGAATTCATGCCAGTGGTTTTCTTTTGTAATTTTGATTATTCTTTTTAGTCTAGCGTGAGCTGCTTTATAATCAATAAAATCAGACTCACTGCTAGTGCGCCGAAATTTGTTATAAAATCGTGTTTTTTCACGTCGCGCTTCATCGCACTCTGTGTTCCACCAAGGATTATTTTTGTAATTTCTAGTTTTGCCGCTGGTTTTGGGTATGGTAGTGCGGGCGATTTCATTTATTTTGCTTTGTAAATTATCATAAAAAATATTTAAGTCTGGATTCCGAATGGTCTCGGGATTTATCGCCTCGCACATATTTTGGAATTTGGCCCAGTCGGCTTTTTTGTATATCCATTTAGGAGGAAAATTTTGCTCCATTTTTTCTAGTTTTTGATTAATTTTGATAGTTATTGGTATGTGGTCTGAACCCATTTGGTTGTTATAAGTGCCGAATGTTATTTTGGTAGCTAGATCAGGTGTGCTAAAAGCCAAATCAATAGCAGTAGATGAGTTTTTAACAATACGCGTGGGTTCGCCATTGTTGAGCAATGATAAGCTATTATCGTCATGCCATTCTTCAGTAATTGTTCCTTTGCGGCAGGTCGCTTTATCGCCCCACAGGTGATTGTGGGCGTTAAAGTCGCCAAGGATGAGTGAGTTTGTTTTTTCAATTTTTATTGTATTTAGAATTTCAGAGAATTGGTCATTGTCTAGAGATGGTTTTAGATAGATATTATAAAGATTTAATTTGATATTATTTTTGAAGTATAGTTCTAGACTTTGAACTGGTAAATTTTGATAATTTGCATTTTCTTTATATTGAATTTCGTTTTTAACATAGATGGCTAGACGATATTGAGCTTTTATTAAGGGAGGTTGATAGCCAGAAATTTTGTGAATTTTGTTATAATTCTGTTTATTAGAATATTCTTGGATTACCAACACGTCAGGGTTTTAGTTGATCTACAGTATTTTTAAGCTCGCTTAGTTTTGGAGCTAGCCCCCCAGCATTCCATTGGAAAATATTAGTACACATAATTATATGTTAGTAGATTGCTGAGGGGTAGTTAGGTTTACTTAATTAACGGAGGTTGGCGATTTTTTTAATTTTGGAGATCTCTTTTTTTTGAATTAGATTATTTGCCTCAACTGCCGATAAGAGTTGATAGATAACTTCCTGGAGGATTTTGATTTTCTGGTCTTGTTCATTTGTTTGTGACTTAATTTGGGAATTTTGGTTATCTTGACTGGAGTTATCAAACAAATCTTGACTTGGTGAGACTGATTTATTTGTGTTTTGAGGTTTTGGGGTTGAGGTAGTGGGCGCGGTGTTGGTATTGGGGCCGCGCACTGCCTGCGAGTAGCTACCTGTTTGTTTATGGTTCTTTGATTTTTGTTTGTTGTTACTATTATTCTTTCTTTGGTGATTCTTATTATTATTATTATTATTACTTGAGGCGTTTGTGATATTAATCTTGACTGGTTGAGGTGCTGAGACAGGTTTTTTGTTGCTAGTCTGTTTTTTTTGGTTGCGCGGGCACTGTGGGCTGGTGGGTCTGTGGGAGCCTGAACAGTTGGCGCATAGTGGTATTTGAGCCCGTTTGTCGCATAAGTCGAACTTATGGTTCCCAGCGCAGTGTGAGCAAGTTGTGTTTCCTGTACATTTATCAGCTTTGTGACCGGGTTTTTGGCAGTTGTAACAGAATTGTTTGGGGAAGTTGAACACCTCAATAGGTTTTTTGAAGCCGAAAACGTGAATGAAGGATGGTAATTCTTCGTTATCAAATGCTAGCCTTACTGCAGTAGAGGGGGTTCTATCCTTGTTGTTTAACCTTAGAGCTTGGGTAGGTTTAGTTAAGTTTTTGGTGTTTTCGCTTATGGATTTTAGTACAGATTCGGTTGTTTCATTTAGTTCGATTCCCTTAACTACTCCGAAGACTCTATTTGGTGGTTTTAGTACTTTTGTTCTGATAGGAACATTGCGGAGGTAATCTTGACTAATGAGTTTATTGGCCAGTTGGTTGTTTATAGTCCTAACTATAAAGCCCCTGTTACCTGGTGTCGCCTCGAGCCAGTATTGTTGGCCCTGTAGTATTTGGTTGATCTCGTTGTTTATAAACGAGTGGGCCATTAGTGAAAAGATATTTTTAGCCTTGTCCCTGCAGGTAATTAATATGCTTATGAACATAAGCGGAGCAGGGTGGATGCCTTTATCTTGACTGGTGTTGGCGTCCCTGCGTTTTCTTGCCTTTTTCTTAACCTCCCTGAATTCCCCCTCAGCTTCGGAATCAGAGAGGTTAATCGAGGATTCATGGCCTCTTTTCCTGGGGGTTTTTGACTGGGGAGATCTTGACTGAGTTGTGTTTGGCTTGGGTTAATTATAGAAGCCATTTTTTGACCTTAGTACTATTATAGTTGGTTAAAATATAGTGACTAAAGTTTTAACTTACTGAATAATGATTCTGACTTGATGTATTGTCTTTTATTCTCTTTTATTCACTTAGCACGTCCGTTTCGCTGCGAAGCCCGACGATGAATGAATATGAATCAATGACAGATATGCCCCCTCCCCCTTTATTTATGATGGAAACTACAACCTAACTAATCCATGACCCAATAAGGGAAGTGTGTTCAATAATGGATCCATGAGTGTTGTCTTATAAGCAGTATAAATCTGCTATTTCTGGAATACAAAAAACAACTAAAATGATTAAAACCAATTTTAAAAAGGTCAATATTTGATTCCCAGAAACAACTGGGTTTGCTGGCATGTCTTATAATCAATATTCCCAAATTGTTTGGGTGAATTATTTTCATTGGATACTGAATCAAGTCAGGTGGTGTTTTCTTGTAAAATGATGTTATTGTGAGAATTTGACAATTTGCAATAAAAAAATGTCCATATTCATAAATTTTTGTGTGAAACGTTTTCATTGGACATAGAATCACATTAGGTTTGTGTTTTCTTTTAAAAAAGGTGTTATTTTTTGAATTTGTGACATATCTTTTCCAAAATATTTTGGGGTGCTAATCATTTTGTCAACTGGCCAATCCTATTGATCTTTTAGTACTAAAAATCATTTTGTTTGTTTTCTGACATCTGATATTAGGATACAATATCATACCAAGGTACTACTGTAAAATCATCAACTTTTGTGGTGTCCAATTTACGTGGTTCTAAGAAAAAATATCATTTCCTCTGGGGATGAATTCGTAGTAATGACAGTAGTTAAAGTGAACCACATGTTGTAAAAACATTGTCTTATGTGTTCAGTGTTACAGGATTACTCTACTTGTTTCACTCATGTCATCATAAAAGTAAGTTGTAATAAGCATGTATTAATTTAAACTATTTCATTGATATGTAAATTCGTGGGTTGAGGTGTCCACGAAAACAATGAAAATTGGGCCACCAAAAAATTGATGATTTCACAGTATTCTATTGTTGAATACTTACTACTATAAAACATCTACATTATTTGTCAATTATGATATGATCATGTTCTTCCTGATGTTACAATTATTCCATAATTTTTGTCTAACTTGTACCATGAGCAGAAGATGTTGTTTACCGGTAATTGTTTTTAAAAGACTTCATAAAAAAAATACCTCTTAATACCTGTTGATTCTGGTTGATTAGTTATTAGTCTGTATAAAGTACTATATTCAGACGGTACTTTGATTTGGAACCTCAACATGATTACATTCAATCTCTATATAGTAACAAACTCATTATAAATACCAGTTTGACAGGTGGGTGAAATAATTACCAAGAACTTAGGTAATAAAATATGGTGTCTAATATTAACTTCATGTGATGATATCGTAAAAACAAGGAAACTCGTTAACTAGACTGATAAATGGCTAACTAAGCTAAATGCTTACAAAAGCAACATCATTTAATTAAATTTTGGTGAAAAAATAATAAAATACAAAAAAATTAAACTTCCCATGCAGCATAAAAATGTCATGATTTAGAAGAATTATCAGAGTTTAAAATACAGTAAAACCTGTGTATAAAGGACACCCAAGGGATTGAGCAGAAGTGTCCTTAATAGACAGGTGGACTTTATATACAGGGTCACAAATGACGCAAAGGAAATTTGCCATACCAGTGCTTGACAAAGGACTTTAAAACAGAATATTTCACAATCACTCTACATAAGATATTACTTAAATTAACTTATTAACTTGAGCAAATAAAACTTGTAAGAAAAATTTAATAATTTATTTCAATTTACAGTGATTTTTGGATTTAATAAGTGACTTGATCATTTTAATGAAACTGCATCTTGATATTAAGTGAATTAATCTTGACTGTGAAAATTAGCACCATAAGTGGGCGCAACAGAAATTTATAAACATTTTAACCATTGCAGCTGTTGCAGATAAGATCTTGTTAGAAAGTGAAATCAACAGATTTAATTTAAAAAAATATATATATTATATAAATTAAATAAATTTTATTACCACTAAATTGTAACAAAAGTTGACAGAAATTTAATTCGATGTATATCACACCTCACCACTTTTTTTAAAATGTATATGCTTTAAAAATATTAATTGTCGTATCTACATGATTACTTCAACACGTTCCTCTATGTTAAAGCTTTCCGAGCTGGACGGAGATTCGACAATTTCAAAATTCTCAAAATACTTGGTTCTCGCTATTACAGTATTACTCTATTAATTGGCTAATGATGTAAATGATTGTTACCCTGTTAATATATCACAAAGGATAATCAGTTGACACCTTGACATGTCCAGGCTGAGTAAATAAAGACCATGCCGATTAACTGTTAAAAAAACATCGGCGGTTCTCGTCATCCATCTTTATAAACATATCCAGGAGTCATAATATCCATTGTAATTAATCGATCCACGCTCTACCCGAACCCAAGGAATAATAAACACAATGTCGGCATGTCAAACACATTAATTCGCTTTGAAATTAAACTTGAAAGAAGAAAATCTCTGACACCAACACTTCCGGTTGTGTTGAAAAATACGAGTTATGCCCCTTGATCAGCCGAAAAGTGGACGTTATACACAAATTTAATGCCGATCGGGACCGAAATAGGTGGACGCGATACGCATTGGACAGGTGGACGCTATATAGGGGGTCTTTATATAGTAAAATCGATAGGGGATACTTTAGACTGGACGCTATAGACAGGTGGACGTTATACAGAGGTGGACGCTATTACAGGTTATACTGTATACAAATAGGAAAAAAGTTTAATTTTACATGCAGTATAAAATTGTCAATGTTGACTAAGAAAGTAACTATGACAAGTCAATGGTACAAAAAATATTAATTATCTGACAGATTATTCTTTATGTAATCTAAACCATGATTACAAGTTCAAGTTAATATATAAATATTTATTATATCATCAATACCACTATTCTGAATACCAATAAAAATTGGTCAAAATGCAATAAAATGGGATGCTATCGTAAAGTCACTAGTCATTAATAACTTTTTTAACCAAAACATGATTCACCCAATTCAATTCTAAAGTAACTGGATGGAATGAGTCACATTCCAACAAAAGAAACTGATGACTAAAATCAATCCCATAATACCAACATGTAATTCTGAAGTGGACGAACCAATCAAATGTTATAATGCATCAGGTGATAACAGGAGAAATTCCAATACTTTATCCTTGCTAATCAGCTCAAAAGCTTAACAACACAAACAAGTGTAATGTAATGATTCTTGCATTATAACAAAAAAAAAAAAAAAAAGTCAATAACCTTTTTTTTTTTAAAATACTTGCCTTTTTTGTACAGAATGAAAGTAAAATAATTATACTAATAAAACAAAACAAAGAAATTCTACTGAAAAATTTTTGCTGAAATTGACAATTCAAATTGTACAATGGAAATAAATTGATCTGTTTTTATGATTAAAAAAAATTTAAAAAGGAAAGAAGTAGTAAGATGTCCTTATGGTATTTTGTTTACCTGAAAATGAAAATTTGAAAATCAATAATGCTGGAGGTTACTTCTGTTAATAAGGTGCTAGCAATTGTCTGGCTGTCAAAGGTGAACTAAATGTATGGTAAAAAAGCAGACATAGAAACAATGATGGAGTCAATTTTACAGACTGCTAGTATTTCATGAGAGAGAGAGAGAGAGAGAGAGAGAGAGAGAGAGAGAGAGAGAGAGAGAGAGAGAGAGAGAGAAATTGAATTAAATTATACTTTAAAAAAAAAAAAAAAAAAACTTGTGTCACATTTACTGTGACTGGGAAAGATATTTGTTTTTGAGGTCTCATGCAATGGACCAAAGTATGGACTGGACAGGAAATTCCCCTCACAAAATGACCTAGCAGTGTAATAATATTTGACACCATTCTATCTGCCATATCACATTTACGTCAACTTACTTCAACAACAACAACAACAGCAGCGGTGGTAACAACAACAGCAGCAACAACAATAACAAAACTTAGTATGTTTGAAGCTATGGTAATATAGCAGACAGTTTTCCCCAAGAAGCATCATGTTCAAATTCCGAAAAAAATTCTTATCTGAAAATTTCTCCTCCCTAAATCTAATAAATCTAAAATCTGAATATTTTTTGTTGGTATTTAAAATATTCAGTAATTTAATTTGCTATATTAAGAATCATATTCGCTGATAACATCCTTATTTCAGTTTATTATTTACAAATTCAAGATTGTCAGAATTTTTTAACAACTGATTGTGGAACTGAGGCCTGATTTAACCTTTTCTTTTTGAGATTGGTTTGGTTAAAAAAAATTATAATTGTCAATAGTTTATATTTTTGATTGAATTCTTACCACATAATTATATTTACTCTTCAAAAACACCTGTTCTCACTGTAACATCACTAGTTTGGCATAAAACACTTTAGTTGTTAAGTTTTGCATTCACATATTCTAAATAGGTATTATATATCCTGATTTGAATATTATTAATCTTATACTGCTAAAACAATTGTATTTTTCAATATAAAAAATGGGCCAAATACTCAATGGGTCAGGTTGTTTTTAAATTTCTATTGAATAGGTGTAAAGTGTGGAAGGAATTTTAAATAATTGCACAAAACAAGGTGCACAAGTTGGTTTTTTTTTATGTTTCACAGAAAGTCATGAAAAATGGGGCATAGGTCCAACAATGACAAATATATGAAAGAGTACTGAAACAAGTATATATATGTATTAGGAAAATCTCAATCATTTTAACATTTTCTAAAGCTACAGTAAATTTAATAAATATGCATCAGAAACTTTACATTGGAATGGACCGGATGAGATAGACAGTACAGGACAGATAGGCAACAGGGTGACAGCACTAGCTTTCCACACTTTCATCCAGTAGCTAATTTTAATAAACAATGAATTCTAGAACATAAACATTTTTGTAGTTTTCTTTCATATATATGTATAAAAATCCTACTTTTAAAGATTTGAAATTTAAAACCTGTCACAGTAGGGTGTAATGGCATAAAGGTTTCACTACATCCTTTGAAGCCAGTTAAGCTAACCATTTAACAAGAATGGAATTGTTTATGTTCCAACTAGGTTTATTTATGATTTAAGATGCAGCAGGAACTTTATGTCACTCTGTCCTAGTGTTACAGGGGCTTAAGATGTTTTAAGCAATATTTTCAACAAAGTTTCATATTCCTGTGAAATATCAGTGTAACTTACCAGCTTATATCATACTGCGATCCAAATACATTTATGATCACTCCAATATGCCTCTAGAACACCAGTATGACAGTTTGTATTTGATGAGTACATATATGGTCAATATGGGAATGGTAGACTGTTGTTTCTTGATTTAAAACTTGGATGAGGTGGAATTTGTTGAAAATTTCCTGTGTAAATGGTTTAATGTTTTTTTTTTTTTTTTTTTTTTTGATCCATATTGATGTCCCCAAGTATAATGAGGTTGTGGTCAGAAGTAATTATATTCTGAAGGTGGTCCAAAAGAAGCATTTGGGTGTTTGTAAACTGCTATAATTGCTATGAAGTCAGGTGCTCATCTTTGATAATCTTTTGATATATACAGTACAAAGTAACTAAGTTTCAAAGTCTGGAAAAATGGGAAAAAATGCTGAAATATTTCCAAAAAGTCAGTTGCACATCTTCAATATATATATATATATATATATATATATATATATATATATATATATATATATATATATATATATATATATATAAATATATATATATATAAACATTCTGTGAAGTTTCAAGTTTTTTGGTTGAAAACTGTAGGAGGAGTTGAGTTCACAAAGTAGGTACCCTATTTCCCCCCCCCCCCCACCCGCCCGACATTCACCATACTATAAACTGGATTTGCACTCTGTGCAACTCGACCAAAAACTTATAATAATAAAAAATATTAATCTTCAAAAAATTCCTTCATGCCATGGAATTTTACATATTTATTTTGATTCTGTTAATATTCAAACAAATGTCTTTTAGAAAATTCTTACTGACAATGGAAATTTCCCAAAATCTCTATATCAAAAAGTAATATACCAGTATATATATATATATATATATATATATATATATATATATATATATATATATATATATATATATATATACACACAACATAAGCTGATGAAGGATGTTTTATTTTATTCTGTCTTGTATATTAAAGTCTAATCAGTACTTGTGAAATACAATCTATTCTATCAGCAATAAATGACTTCTATTGAAATTAAATGATGAACATTAAATAGATTCAATTATTTGGTTCATTAAAAAAGTTACAGGGAAGGGATAAACAGCTGAGTGTATAGATGTATGTGTTATATAGAGATGCTAGAAAAATGGTTGGATTATTGAGTAATTAAAATACTCCATGAAGGAGCTTAATCTAGTTTGTCTGCCAGGTGATATTATAGTGAAATTAAAACCTTTATTACTTCTATGTAGACCTCAGCTAGTTGTAATATCCTACTAAATTTTAGTCATTACATCCGTCACATATTTTTTTAAAATCATATAAAATCTTTAATTTTAAGTAAAGACTTCAAAATAACCTTCAATTAAAATGAAAATTATACTAAAAGAGCTGCTTTTAAACAAAACTTTTTTTTAAAAAATTGAAAAAAATAAAAAAAAATTAAAAAAAAGGAAAAAATTTAGGAATTTTGAAACAATGCCAGTAATATGACATTAAGCCTGATGTTTATTTCAATGATAACTTTTAGCCTTTGTCCCTATAACAAGTTATCAATACACCCTAATCAATAAACCAATACTAGAGAGAGAAATTTTAAATGTCGTCAGGGCATTTAATTCTTATGGGAGAACCTGTGTCATGTTACAGCAAACATTATCTGCTTCAAAAGCTGCGAGCATGTAAAAATTCCTCCTGTTAATACTAAAACAATTGGTCTGATTTTTATCAGGGCTATATTTCATTTTTATTTCCAAGATTGTGACAAGATTATAAACAAAATGATTATGTATGCCAACAAAAAGTGAACCAGATTAAGAAAATATTAATATATGAATGTTATTTTGCATGGATCAGGAAGCTGAGATAACTATCTCAGTTAAGCTTTACTGGTAATTTATCATCACTGCAGACTATAATTAATTGATCAATAATTAGTCTCCCTTTAGACAATGGCTGCAGAATTCTCATGTAACAAAGACACTTGATGCTAACAATTTCTGTGGTATTTTGTTTTGGCTTGAGACACTGATCAGAGTCGATAAATTTTCTGGTTTTCATTTTAGAAGAAGCAAGAAGGGAAAAGCCATTTATAATAGTGTGGAATTCTATCACTTACACTGAAATGTCTTTACTAGAATGGCAAAGAAAACCCAGGTGCCATGACAAAAACCATCACCAAACTAATAGACTTAGGGTGTGGGGATGGGGGATGGGGGGTGGGGGGCAAACTTAATTATTTCTGCCAATGCAAAATTAGCCAGTTATATTTTTTTCAGTCATTTAAAGAAATAGCAGCAATTTTAATACTAGAATAAAGACTTAACTACTATGTCTCAGTTTCCTCTGTTCCGTTCATAGCCTAAGATAATAAGTACATGTTCAAGCATACATCAAAGATATTTTTATAACTTATAATATTGATTGTACATTGGCAATGTAGAAATAACAATTATTTTAATACCAATAGATGTGGGCTACAGTTTTATTTAACTCTTCTTCTTCTTAGACATAAATGTATATTTTTTTAAGAATTTAAAGACTCCACTGATGTAATTACTTAAAATTTTTTAATCAGGATTTAAAAAAATAAACAGTGGTCTATTTAGAGGGGAGAATGGGACCCCCCACCCTTTATTTCACTGATAATACAATAAAGACTTTTTTCTATCATACTGTGAATCAGGCACTATGAATGGATTTTTTTCTTTTCAATACAGATAAAGTTACACCAGATTACAGAATTTTGTGACCTTTTTTTCAAAGTTTTCTGAAGAAGTTTACCCCGTATCATATTTACCTCCTCTTTATCTACTATCCCAGATCTGTCTATACTAGCCACTCAAATGTCAAATATGCCCCCTACACTGCCCCAACCCCCTCCCACCTACCTGTAGGTGTATATTTTTTAAAGAATCTGTGTCTGCTTTACAACATATTTGTTCATCCTGTGATTTACTTTTTTTGTTTTTTTAGAATGTCTAAGGTATAACAGTATAATGACACTGCAGTAAAATATCACTCGAGAATTGTCAAGTAGAAAAGCATTATACTGGTTCCTGTAACATCATAAAATATCGTCATAGTAAAAATTAGTTACTGGCATAATGGATATGTTTTTTAATTAATGGATTGAGAGAAATATAGGTTATTTGTGGGTGGAATGACTACACACACAATGACTTGTAGAAAATATAAGTCAGACATTTTTATTGTAGGTTGTCAGTAAGTGTTGGTAAAATGACTGAAATAGTTATAGTAATAGGTAGTTATGGAGAATTTGACCAAAAAAAAAAAACCTAGAGAGAAAAAATTCAGACACCTATTTAGATATGCCTAACACAAAGACAAAAGCTAAATGAATCTGGTTACGCCAGATTCGTCAAACTGGGATAAAACAGTAGGGCTATGAAGGCCCTAGGCACTCACTTGACAATAATTTGCAAGTAGCTCAATGTTGGAGCATGACTGACTGAACATGAACCATATATACAAGCTTGATTAGGAACGTTTTTTTTTTCTATAATTTGACCTAGTGACCTACTTAACCAACATAGCCCACATACAAACTGATGCTAGCTTTTGTCAAAAAGAACATTCTAAACAAGTTAAATGAAGATTGGACAAAAAATTGTAACCTCTAGAGTGTTAACAAGGTTTCTATATAATTTGATCTAGTGACCTACTTACTGACCCAGCATAACCCATATACAAACTGAAACTAGCTTTGTCAAGAGGATCATTCTAAGCAAGATTGATAAAGATTGGACTAACATTGGTGCCTCAAGGGTGTTTACAAGCTTTCTCTATAATCTGACCCAGTGACCTTCTTAATGACCCAACAAACTGGAACTAGCTTTGAACACAAGTTTCATGTTGATTGGATAAAAGTTTGATGATGCATGATGGACACAAACTGATCACAATGCAATAGCTCACTGGAACACTTTGAGTTCAGGTGAGCTAAAGGATTCTTGGTATAATAGCACACAACAATTTTAAAATGGAAATTTTGTGTGGAGTTGAGTGGAGTAAGTGTTTTACATTTAGTAGATATCCTTTCACATATATTGAGACAGTCAGTTCTGAATGTGGAAAAAACAGACTGCTAGGAGGAAACCTGCAAGGACATTTGGCAGAGTAAAAGACTTTCTGGGATCTGCCAGAAATGGATTCCATTCTACAAGGTGATAGCTAGGTGCTGTGAATAGCATTGTTTACTGGTTCATTAATTCTGTGATTGAAATTCACACAGGGGTGGTATTATTTTCATATACATATTCTTATATTTATTTTGGTTCATGAATCAAATACAAGTCATTTAAAAAAGCAAACAAAGAAATAAGCAATTAACCCCATCAATCTGGCCTTGCATTATCAGAACATTCTAAACTAATTCACATTCTAAACTAATTAACACATATCATCCTACAAACAAATAACCTTTTTTTAATTTTTTTAAATGCTTTATAAATTTAGTTAAAAGATTATGCATTTTGCTTGTTACTTGATATTGTTCCTTAACCTTTTCTAATGATAATGATCATACTGGTATAATTTATTTAAGTTACCAAAACATAATTTATCAAAATCTATCGTTAGCTAGCTTTGTTGCTGATCCAATCATTTAAAACAATTTCATCTGCAGTACAAACACATGAATTTGTTTTTATTTCCCTCCATGTTTTCTCGTCCATAAATATAAAATTCAAACATGGAAATCAATATTCCGTTGTATAAAGTAGTCCTATTTACATATAAATTCGGCTATTATTTATATTCTCCTGTCAGGATATCTGGCTATTTTCTCAATGGTGAAGTTACAAACAAAAGGGCAAGACAGCAACTAACAAATTAATCTTTCTATTGAAAACTGTTAAAGCTTTCTAATATCTCTGACCAATAATGTTCTCATAGTGTATGGTTTAGTCATGTATATTGTCTTAATATTTGAAGATAATGAACCAACTTTTGTAAATTTTGAATTTGGAATTCTGAATCATATTGATTGATTAATGATGAAATCATTTGGCATTTGCATATATATAAATTTTGACTGCAAAATTCTGAATCATAAGTGCACATCTTGGTAACTATGTTATTAGTGGAATTTTTACATTAACACTTTCCATATTTTTTTAAAGTTGTATGATACTTTTAAAATGGCCAGGATGTGAAGTTTCGGAATGTATTTATGCCTGTCTCTCCCTCTATCCTGTCATCCTTATCTTGTACTTTTCTAGAAGAAAACATTTATTCTTAAATGACTTTAAGAATCTACAACATGGAAGTGATGTTTTAAGGATTCAATTTCCAGAGGTTTGTGTTTTGGAAGTTCTGATAACAAGCAAATCATTTATACTTGACAAAGGCTTCAAATAAATAATGATGTATTTACATAACAAAGATTTAGTTATTCAAGATTTACTGTTTTGCTGGAGCAGTTTTTAACCCATCTTGAATCTCACTTTCATTTATTAACTGAAGGGGTAAAGTGACTTTGTTTCATGCCACAGGGGCCTGACACATTTTATATCTTTCTTTAAAAACATATGTCCTATGTATCTCTTTTTTTAATACTCTAGAACATACATTTTTAAAGAAAGATATAAAATGTGTCAGGCCCCTGTGGCATAAAACATGGTCACTTTACCCCTTTACTTTACTTTACTTTGTCCTATTCAAAAGTTGGAGGCAGTAAGTTCTTGGATTGTGATAGAAAATAGAACCTACTGGATCTACCTAAGTGGAAATGAAACCTAGGTAATGAGACTATTACCCTGCAAAATGAAACCAACCTAGGTAATAAGACTATTACCCTGCAAAATGAAACCTAGGTAATAAGACTATTACCCTGCAAAATGAAACCTAGGTAATAAGACTATTACCCTGCAAAATGAAACCTAGGTAATAAGACTATTACCCTGCAAAATGAAACCTAGGTAATAAGACTATTACCCTGCAAAATGAAACCTAGGTAATAAGACTATTACCCTGCAAAATGAAACCTAGGTAATAAGACTATTACCCTGCAAAATGAAACCTAGGTAATAAGACTATTACCCTGCAAAATGAAACCTAGGTAATAAGACTATTACCCTGCAAAATGAAACCTAGGTAATAAGACTATTACCCTGCAAAATGAAACCTAGGTAATAAGACTATTACCCTGCAAAATGAAACCTAGGTAATAAGACTATTACCCTGCAAAATGAAACCTAGGTAATAAGACTATTACCCTGCAAAATGAAACCTAGGTAATAAGACTATTACCCTGCAAAATGAAACCTAGGTAATAAGACTATTACCCTGCAAAATGAAACCTAGGTAATAAGACTATTACCCTGCAAAATGAAACCTAGGTAATAAGACTATTACCCTGCAAAATGAAACCTAGGTAATAAGACTATTACCCTGCAAAATGAAACCTAGGTAATAAGACTTTTACCCTGCAAAAAGAAACCTAGATAATAAGACTATTACCCTGCAAAATGAAACCTATAGATAATAAAACTATTACCCTGCAAAATGAAATCTAGGTAATGAGACCATTACCCTGCAAAATGAAACCTAGGTAATAAGACTATTACCCTGCAAAATGAAACCGAGGTAATAAGACTATTACCCTGCAAAATGAAACCTCGGTAATAAGACTATTATCCTGCAAAATGAAACCTAGGTAATAAGACTATTACCCTGCAAAATGAAACCTACCAAGGTAATAAGACTATTACCCTGAAAAATGAAACCTAGGTAATGAGACTATTACCCTGCAAAATGAAACCAACCTAGGTAATAAGACTATTACCCTGCAAAATGAAACCTAGGTAATAAGACTATTACCCTGCAAAATGAAACCTAGGTAATGAGACTATTACCCTGCAAAATGAAACCAACCTAGGTAATAAGACTATTACCCTGCAAAATGAAACCTAGGTAATAAGACTATTACCCTGCAAAATGAAACTTACCTAGGTAATAAGACTATTACCCTGCAAAAAATAACCTAGGTAATAAGACTATTACCCTGCAAAATGAAACTTACCTAGGTAATAAGACTATTACCCTGCAAAATAAAACCTAGGTAATAAGACTATAACCCTGCAAAATGAAACCTAGGTAATAAGACTATTACCCTGCAAAATGAAACCTAGGTTATGAGACTATTACCCTGCAAAATGAAACCTAGGTAATGAAATTATTACCCTGCAAAATGAAACCTAGGTAATAAGACTATTACCCTGCAAAATGAAACCTCGGTAATAAGACTATTACCCTGCAAAATGAAACCTACCTAGGTAATAAGACTATTACCCTGCAAAATGAAACCTAGGTAATAAGACTATTACCCTGCAAAATGAAACCTAGGTAATAAGACTATTACCCTGCAAAATGAAACCTAGGTAATAAGACTATTACCCTGCAAAATGAAACCTCGGTTAATAAGACTATTACCCTGCAAAATGAAACCTAGGTAATGAGATTATTACCCTGCAAAATGAAACCTAGGTAATAAGACTATTACCCTGCAAATGAAACCTAGGTAATAAGACTATTACCCTGCAAAATGAAACCAAATTAGGTAATAAGACTATTACCCTGCAAAATGAAACCTAGGTAATAAGACTATTACCCTGCAAAATGAAACCAACCTAGGTAATAAGACTATTACCTTGCAAAATGAAAACCACCTAGGTAATAAGACTATTACCCTGCAAAATGAAATCTAGGTAATGAGACTAGTACCCTGCAAAATGAAACCTAGGTAATAAGACTATTACCCTGCAAAATGAAACCAACCTAGGTAATAAGACTATTACCCTGCAAAATGAAACCAACCTAGGTAATAAGACTATTACCCTGCAAAATGAAACCAACCTAGGTAATAAGACTATTACCCTGCAAAATGAAACCTAGGTAATAAGACTATTACCCTGCAAAATGAAACCTAGGTAATAAGACTATTACCCTGCAAAATGAAACCAACCTAGGTAATAAGACTATTACCCTGCAAAATGAAACCTAGGTAATGAGACTAGTACCCTGCAAAATGAAACCTAGGTAATAAGACTATTACCCTGCAAAATGAAATCTAGGTAATGAGACTAGTACCCTGCAAAATGAAACCTAGGTAATAAGACTATTACCCTGCAAAATGAAACCAACCTAGGTAATAAGACTATTACCCTGCAAAATGAAATCTAGGTAATGAGACTAGTACCTTGCAAAATGAAACCTAGGTAATAAGACTATTACCCTGCAAAATGAAACCAACCTAGGTAATAAGACTATTACCCTGCAAAATGAAACCAACCTAGGTAATAAGACTATTACCCTGCAAAATGAAACCAATCAGGTAATAAGACTATTACCCTGCAAAATGAAACCTAGGAAATGAGACTAGTACCCTGCAAAATGAAACCTAGGTAATAAGACTATTACCCTGCAAAATGAAATCTAGGTAATGAGACTAGTACCCTGCAAAATGAAACCTAGGTAATAAGACTATTACCCTGCAAAATGAAACCAACCTAGGTAATAAGACTATTACCCTGCAAAATGAAATCTAGGTAATGAGACTAGTACCTTGCAAAATGAAACCTAGGTAATAAGACTATTACCCTGCAAAATGAAACCAACCTAGGTAATAAGACTATTACCCTGCAAAATGAAACCAACCTAGGTAATAAGACTATTACCCTGCAAAATGAAACCAATCAGGTAATAAGACTATTACCCTGCAAAATGAAACCTAGGTAATAAGACTATTACCCTGCAAAATGAAACCTAGGTAAAAAGACTATTACCCTGCAAAATGAAACCTAGGTAATAAGACTATTACCCTGCAAAATGAAACCTAGGTAATAAGACTATTACCCTGCAAAATGAAACCTAGGTAATAAGACTATTACCCTGCAAAATGAAACCTAGGTAATAAGACTATTACCCTGCAAAATGAAACCTAGGTAATAAGACTATAACCCTGCAAAATGAAACCAACCTAGGTAATAAGACTATTACCCTGCAAAATGAAACCAACCTAGGTAATAAGACTATTACCCTGCAAAATGAAACCAATCAGGTAATAAGACTATTACCCTGCAAAATGAAACCTAGGTAATAAGACTATTACCCTGCAAAATGAAACCAACCTAGGTAATAAGACTATTACCCTGCAAAATGAAACCTAGGTAATAAGACTATTACCCTGCAAAATGAAACCTAGGTAATGAGATTATTACCCTGCAAAATGAAACCTAGGTAATAAGACTATTACCCTGCAAAATGAAACCTCGGTAATAAGACTATTACCCTGCAAAATGAAACCTACCTAGGTAATAAGACTATTACCCTGCAAAATGAAACCTAGATAATAAGACTATTACCCTGCAAAATGAAACCTAGGTAATAAGACTATTACCCTGCAAAATGAAACCTCGGTAATAAGACTATTACCCTGCAAAATGAAACCTAGGTAATGAGATTATTACCCTGCAAAATGAAACCTAGGTAATAAGACTATTACCCTGCAAAATGAAACCTAGGTAATAAGACTATTACCCTGCAAAATGAAACCAACCTAGGTAATAAGACTATTACCCTGCAAAATGAAACCTAGGTAATAAGACTATTACCCTGCAAAATGAAACCAACCTAGGTAATAAGACTATTACCTTGCAAAATGAAACCAACCTAGGTAATAAGACTATTACCCTGCAAAATGAAATCTAGGTAATGAGACTAGTACCCTGCAAAATGAAACCTAGGTAATAAGACTATTACCCTGCAAAATGAAACCAACCTAGGTAATAAGACTATTACCCTGCAAAATGAAACCAACCTAGGTAATAAGACTATTACCCTGCAAAATGAAACCAACCTAGGTAATAAGACTATTACCCTGCAAAATGAAACCTAGGTAATAAGACTATTACCCTGCAAAATGAAACCTAGGTAATAAGACTATTACCCTGCAAAATGAAACCAACCTAGGTAATAAGACTATTACCCTGCAAAATGAAACCTAGGTAATGAGACTAGTACCCTGCAAAATGAAACCTAGGTAATAAGACTATTACCCTGCAAAATGAAATCTAGGTAATGAGACTAGTACCCTGCAAAATGAAACCTAGGTAATAAGACTATTACCCTGCAAAATGAAACCAACCTAGGTAATAAGACTATTACCCTGCAAAATGAAATCTAGGTAATGAGACTAGTACCTTGCAAAATGAAACCTAGGTAATAAGACTATTACCCTGCAAAATGAAACCAACCTAGGTAATAAGACTATTACCCTGCAAAATGAAACCAACCTAGGTAATAAGACTATTACCCTGCAAAATGAAACCAATCAGGTAATAAGACTATTACCCTGCAAAATGAAACCTAGGTAATGAGACTAGTACCCTGCAAAATGAAACCTAGGTAATAAGACTATTACCCTGCAAAATGAAATCTAGGTAATGAGACTAGTACCCTGCAAAATGAAACCTAGGTAATAAGACTATTACCCTGCAAAATGAAACCAACCTAGGTAATAAGACTATTACCCTGCAAAATGAAATCTAGGTAATGAGACTAGTACCTTGCAAAATGAAACCTAGGTAATAAGACTATTACCCTGCAAAATGAAACCAACCTAGGTAATAAGACTATTACCCTGCAAAATGAAACCAACCTAGGTAATAAGACTATTACCCTGCAAAATGAAACCAATCAGGTAATAAGACTATTACCCTGCAAAATGAAACCTAGGTAATAAGACTATTACCCTGCAAAATGAAACCTAGGTAATAAGACTATTACCCTGCAAAATGAAACCTAGGTAATAAGACTATTACCCTGCAAAATGAAACCTAGGTAATAAGACTATTACCCTGCAAAATGAAACCTAGGTAATAAGACTATAACCCTGCAAAATGAAACCAACCTAGGTAATAAGACTATTACCCTGCAAAATGAAACCAACCTAGGTAATAAGACTATTACCCTGCAAAATGAAACCAATCAGGTAATAAGACTATTACCCTGCAAAATGAAACCTAGGTAATAAGACTATTACCCTGCAAAATGAAACCTAGGTAATAAGACTATTACCCTGCAAAATGAAACCTAGGTAATAAGACTATTACCCTGCAAAATGAAACCTAGGTAATAAGACTATTACCCTGCAAAATGAAACCTAGGTAATAAGACTATTACCCTGCAAAATGAAACCTAGGTAATAAGACTATTACCCTGCAAAATGAAACCTAGGTAATAAGACTATAACCCTGCAAACTATGATAATAACAATATGACAGAGATGCTGTCAAAATCATGTACACACAGCTAGGCCATCAAAGTACTTCAAACAAAAATTTCAACACTGGATGCCGATACTAAAACATGCTAATTCAGATGTTCATATGCTTCTCAAGATAAAATAAAAATTACATTCAAAATGTTTCAAAAGTCCTGTAAATCCCAGCTCCTGATGTCATTTTAATATCAAGTCTTTGCATGTATTCCTGTGATGTGCATGCATTGAATTCCTAAGTATTTATGTTAATTTAATTTTCTCTATTGTCAAGAACAGAACTATTCTTCTAGTTCAATAAATTTTCCACCATGACTTTTAAAAATGGTAATTTTATTAAAATGTAAAGAATTTTTTATAACTTTACAGTTTCAACAAAATATAACTTAGTTCCACCTTAAGTAGACTGGCCATCCTTAAATAATTACATTGCAGATCCTAATTAGCTACTAAATCGTTTATAGAATAAGTTGGGAATTTCATGATTAAGATTAGCAAAAACGGTACTATTGAATCAATATCAGAAAAAAAATACAAAGAAATGTTATACACAACAGGTGTCCTGCTGAGTGAATGCTTAATTAAACTGCATTTATTAGATTTTTATTCATTACTAAACATGATTCAATCTTTATGCAGTATTAGTGATATATGACTCAAATAGAGAAATTCGTCAAATAATTATAAAAGCAAAGGTTTTATACTGATATTTTTTTATCTAAATCATTAAGCTGTTTATTCAGATCTTTATTAATTTAAATATGTTTAAAGCATTTATTTGATTCCTACCTGCTAGATTCATAATGAAAACACTATCAAAGCACAGATAGATCACTTAGTACTTATGTCCAAATATGGTTATCAGAAACATTTCTTTAATTCACTTACATAAAGCAGGAACATTATTTCAATTAAGACCAATGATTTAGCTGTTGGTCAAGCATATTTTGCTTGTAAATTGTGATATTGCAGACATTATTACTTATATTTGCAATGACAGTGAAAATAATTTGTTTAAATAGAGCCTGTATCAGCTTGATAATGATGATGATGTTTCAGAATTTTATCTATGACAATGTTCAATGATAGCAATACTATGGTCATGTTTACAACATGGTACAACATATTTAAACACCCTACATTGAAATCATTGGTTGAACTTCAAATCATGATGAACATAACTAAATAACTAACTACTGCGTCATTCCATCGTTCCTGTTTAATGTGATACTCCCGGGGGATTTGTCTGACCATTATGATGAAACCGGGAAAAAATAAACAGAAAAAAATGGTCCTTTAATAACTGAATCCTACAGCAGCTTCTCTTACAGTATTACAAGTACACCAATCAATCTTCTTTTTTATTCTGACTATTCATTTGGGAATTTTTGCTACAAAAATTGGAAAAATGCATTATTTACAGCAATGACAATCTATCTTTTTGTCTCTAAACATGTTTACCATTTGTACAAGTGCAAAAGAAATAATAAACAAACTAACTGACATGAAATATGTTTTTTAAGTGGCACGTAACTTATTTATTGTAAACTCTCTAATGTTTGTTAATAAACTTGCTACTTATTTATTTTGTAAACAGTTTTAGTAAATAAATTATCTTTTCCAAAAAACAACATACTATACAACAGCAATTTCTGGAACAGCTGGTTCTCTAGTAGGGGGCTTACTATAATCTTGTGACATAACAAATGGAACAATAGTCATGTACTAAAAGAAGGCTTGTCCTATAGAATTTTGCTTTTTGACAGTGGAGTGATTAATTGATTGATTGATTGATTTAATGGGGTTTTACCTCCCAGTCAAGATTATTTCACTTATATCAAGACATCACCAGATGTAGGTGAAGTGGCAGGAATTTTAACCGTTGCAGTAGGTGTGAGTTTCTGTCCGTGTCTGTCACTTTTTGAAAAGTTTTTAATACATGCACATCTCAATAATCTATCTTATACCATAATACAAAGGTACAAATTTGAAAAGTACCTGTTTTATTATACTTTCTCTAAATTTTGATCAATACCAACCAAGTAGTTACAGAGATGTTGAAAACATGAGTTATAGATGCACACATGCGCACAAGCATACTAATCATGTGCTGCACCGTACCCTAAGCTCACATTGTCTTTGATTAAGTAGTTTCAGAGGTGTTGAAAACATGAGTTATAGATGCACACATGTACCCACAGGCATACTGATCAAATGCTGCACCATACCCTAAGCTCACATTGTCTTTCAGTAAAAAAATGTCAAGTTGCCCAATACTATGTTGTATGGGGTATTGTTTCTTACAGTGGGGAATCACAATGATTGTTTGGTTTCAGACTTTCATTTTGATATGAAATTTATATTTCTGGGAAACTGATAATATTAAGGCTTTACAAAAAAAAAAGTTTATAAGTTCAAAGGCTGACAAAGCCATAGATATCAATACTTGTGGGTTTTTTTTTTTTTTTTTGTTTTTTTTTTTTGGTTTTATATATATATATATATATATATATATATATATATATATATATATATATATTGACCAAAAAAAATATAAGGAAACATGAAAAAGATAAGTTCATAGTCAAAATCATATGAAAGCCAAGTTTTCCTTATAAACATTCAATTTTTTTTTATATATTTAGAATTAGTGTCGCATAAGGAAAACATTTGAACAAGGCAAATAATGTATAACATATTCTTATTTAAATGGACAGAGCCATGTTGGTCCTAATTAAAATTCATCAGTCTATATTTTTAGAATTAGAGTCACCATGACAACCAATCTTACACAATTACATGATGATAGAGCCAAATCTAAACACACAAAAAAATTCCTTGGAGATAAATGATTTTATTCATGAATTGCATGTTAACAAGAAATTAGTTAATTATGAATGATTTATGTCACCTGGTGCTCATGTTTTACCAAGGGATTTCCATCTAACAATCTAAATACAATCCCAGAATTCCCAGTAGAACATTTCAGATGAATCTTAATTACTGATGGTTCTATCATTGTTGAAAGTAGTGGTCTTGAGGGTCAATTCTGAACAATTCATAAATTTAAGATGAATGTCTATAATTATCTCAAAAGTAATTACAATTCCATCTTGAGATATTATCCCACCCTGTATAAAATTGAGGCTCACCACAGGAATTCCATAATATTGTTATTTGAATTTTAATTACGGTAATATCCAAAGCACAAAGCAAAATTTTCTGCTTACTAACAATTTCCTTTTACATAATAAATAGCATTTGTTGGTTCCAGTTTTTATCATCTTACCTTTTGTGGTTCATAACCAGATAATGCATAATCAATCGATGAATAGTGGTATAAATGGTTGATGGAATGTTGTTTAACACCACATCAGTAATTTTCAACTTTTCCTGAAGACATCAAGTTTAATGATTTTTAAAGTTTAATCTGACAACAAGTCCATGTATGTGTGAGATGCCTGATTGTTTTTTATGGTCTGTTTTGTACTAGTGCATGCCAAGAGTCAATTTGACATGCTATCTCACAGAGTCAACATGCCACAGACAACCATATTCAAATAATCAAGGTTTAAACTAAATTGTATGATCCAGCCATGGTTCCAACCTACAACCTCCCACATCTGAGGCAAATATTATATCTCTGAGCCAAAGAAGCACTGCAATATTTAAATGTTCTGTGTAAAAAAAAGCCATGTTTAAGAATTTAAAAAAAAAACAAGCATGTTTCATAATCTTTGGTCTGTGAGTCATGTTTTATGTCACATGATCAACATGAATTTGGGTTATTGATGCAATCATTTGTTTACTACTAATAAATTGCAGAATATCAATTACACTCTATCCTTGACCATTGACAATAAAACTTTTATAAAATTTGAGAAAGAAACAACACACAACCATAATTTAAACAAACTTTCTGTTGATTCACAAAGGCAACATAAATTTAAATTAAAAAGTATGAATGTTTGCTTTTAAAAAAAGAAACAAACAATTTTTGAATACTTTAATCTCGTACAGGTACAGAATTCAAATTCTCCCAAAACGAGCCCAAATTTTCAAAATGTCAACATCATTACATTTCTTATTGATAGAATACACCAGTAAGTATAACATTAAACCCACAACATCTCCAATCAACAGTAATTTTATAATCAAACCTATTACATTTTAATCTATTAAATGTTAATCAATCTCACCAGTTATGTTATCAGGACAAAATAATTAGTCACATTGTATGTGTTTTACTGATAAACAATGTTAAACAGATATAATTTCTGAAAAAAGATCAAAATATTTGCAAAAAAATTAATTTAATATCAGAACTAAAACAAAACATTTCAGTAAAACTCTTTCATTTTTCATTCTAATATAATAATATTGTTTTTTTTATTATTATTCTGCTAGTAACTAAAATTTTAACCAAGAAACTAAATATCAATATTAAATCAATTATCTATGAAGTAGAACCAAAAACTAACAATGATATTTAATCAATTAATATTTTACATGTTTCATTTTATTATCAACAATGTGCAGCATACGTGCTTCTGCAATTTCATCGGCCTTTGCTGCTTACTTTTAACATGGTAAATTAAGGTACTTCAAAGCACATTTAATGGAAATTTAAAAAAAATCAATTACTTGAAAACATTAATTTTTTTCTGGTTAAAAGAACTAATCATAAAATGAAAGCTTTCATGAACCATCTAGAAATCAATCAAAATATAAAATTTGAGCATAGGTACAAACAATATGAAACATTTTGACATCATAAAGGAGAATCTCTAACACAGTTCCCAACTGTAACTTATCATAATTAGGTCTTTTGCATCATACACCAACAATTAATTTTTTAAATAAATCAATGCATAATTGTAAGATGTATTTTCATTGGTTGATGCCTGTTCCTAGCTAAACAGATAACAAGGTAATGGTGTTGTTTCAAGTCTCTCAATGTTCTTAATTAGGGGCTGGAAATGACTCTTTTATATACAGCCTAAAAACTATATTTTTTAAACAAATATGCTGATAAATTTTCCCAATGTAAGTAAATAATTTAAGGACATAAAGCTTCCCAAATTTATTGACTGTGGACCCAGTACCAAAAGGTATGTGACAGTCCTGAGAATGGCTGAGATCATATCCTGAAGGGTTATTTTTTATAGTACTACTATTAAAACATTTCCCTTTGAGTTAAAATTATACATAATGCATGTACCACAAACCTATTATAACTGATGTGTGACTGGTTACACAGGACCAATCAGCGGGCATACAACTGCAACCAATCATGTACCACTAACCTATAATAACTGATGTTTGACCGGTTACACAGAACCAATCAGAAACAAGCAGTCTCTGAAACAACAAGCTGGCAAAGTCAAAGAACTTTCTAACACCAGAATGATCAAAACCAACAATAAGAGGATGTTTTGATTCATAACAGGACATTTAAAACCCTGCAACTACAAACCAGGACTCTATCAAATAATAGACAACATTCATCCATCCACAATCATTCATTCATTCATTAAATCATCAATTATATTTTTTTTTTTCAGACAGATTTTGGTTTACCCTACGTTCAGTTCAGATAGATTTTGGTTTATCCTAGGTTCAGTTCAGACAGATTTTGGTTTACACTATGTTCAGTTCAGACAGATTTTGGTTTACCCTATGTTTAGTCCAGATAGTTTTTGGTTTACCCTATGTTCAGTTCAGATAGATTTTGGTTTCCCCTAGGTTCAGTTCAGATAGATTTTGGTTTACCCTAAGTTCAGTTCAGATAGATTTTGGTTTACCCTAGGTTCAGTTCAGAAAGATTTTGGTTTACCCTAGGTTCAGTTCAGACAGACTTTGGTTCAGTTTAGTCTGGTTTTGTTAAACGCAAATATAAATATAGCTTTTAGTAAAACCAGACATTTTTTGAGCTTATTCTTACAACAATAACTAACACATTTTTTTAGATTTGTGTAACTAATTTCCATACACAGTAACATTGTAGAATAAATTCTATAACATCGTTGTCTTCTACAAAACAAATCTTAAATTTTCATATATGTCAAGTGAAAAATAACTACAATTTTAGACAGAGGAATATGCGTTATAATGAACTTAGACATTTCCATAAAACTGAACACTGCTAATGAGAAAAAAGTTCACATCACAAGAGTTCTGCAGATCATGAATGTTAGCATGATAAGAATTGCGTTTAAAAATCATTAAGGTTCATTAAGACAACTAAACTGCTTGACACACTAACAACAGTATGACTCAAAAATGGCATCATTTGAAAGAATAAAAACATTTTAAGCATTGTTAGTGCTTGCAGGAAACTCGCTGTCTATTTATATACTTTAAATTTGAATAAATCAATGTAAATCCCTAACAAATTAATTCATCTTCTCTAAGTCGATGCAACAAAGCAATATTCCAAATGACAATCATACCACTGTAATTTAAATCAAATGTTGTTAATCTGCAGATTGTTCATCTATACTTCAAATGTCTACTGTGATTTTGTAATTTTGAAATGGCTTTATTTTTCTATTTTAAAACTAAAATTTTAAACATCGCTTGAGGCAACAACACAGCAATATGACGTAACTGTCTTTGTGACAGATTTCAATTACGGATAAATGTAACATTTTAATTTTAAATTTAAGAATTGCAGGTATTAAGATCTATATTAGAGGATTAAAAAAAAATATAAAAAGAATTGAACACGTTAGGTGTTACACAAGTAAAACATATTGTGTTGTTTACTCCTTTTATCTGCCAGCCATTATGTCTGCAATAAACATCTGATAATTTTTACCAATTCACAATTAAAAAAATAATAATAAAAAGAATTGAACACGTAAGTTGTTACACAAGTAAAACAAATTTTTTATCTGCTGGCAATTATGTCTGTAATTAACATCTGATCATTTTTACCAATTCACAATTTTAAATACGATTGAAGAAATCTGTAAATGTCATGATATCAGAAAGGGCTAATCAAAGTTAGACGACAGAAATGAAATTAATTTTCAGTCTACTTGTATTTAGAAATAAAGAAATTTTTTATTGTCTTTTTATACTAGAAAACTATAATGGACTATTTGAAATGAATATTTAGACAGAATGGCAATACTTTGAAAATTCATAAAACCATAGAAAATTTGATTCTTTTTTTCATAATATTTTCATAAGTATTTCTTTTGCAATCATATTTTTCCATTTTTACATTTTAAAGTTGTACTTATTCTCTCAAAATTATGAAAATCATCTTGTATTTTTGAGAGTATGACTATAGACATTATTTTTTAGGGGTGAAACATTTTCTAATTATTTATTGAAGCAAGCACATTTTGAATGTAGTTTAAGTGTAGAAGAACACTAATCACTATGCCATATTTATGAAGCGAGCATCAATGTTTTATCTTAATCTTATTTTTGAGCTTTAATTCATGAAATATTAAATAAAATTTGACACATAAATTTTACTCAGAAGTGCCTTTTAGACATTAGAACTCAAATCTCATTTCCATAAACATTATGGATAGCTTAAAGTTATTGTTTGGTCAAAATTAATTCTTGGTTATCAACATTTTCAAATTCCCTAGCTCAACTAACTATCACCACATACTGTCTGAGATTCAAATTAAAGTCACAGGAGGCTAAGACACTTCAAGTTAATATAAAAAAAGTCACTGTAATTTTTTAAATAAAATGGTACTAAATATGAGAAAATTCCTTTCTCTGATCATTCTTATTAAGAAATTTCAACACAGGAATGAGTACACCACTAGAACATAGAGTAGAGTTGAGTATTTTTAACATCCAGAATATATAGAAAAAAACCACCAACCTGCATAAGACTAAGAAACTTTTTTTCTCACAAAAGAAATTGACAGGATTTTTTTCATAGTTCACTTGCATTTCTTTGACAATTTAAATAATCTCTAATATATCTTTGAACTTTATTTATTTTTTATCTTTTATTATTATCATTATTATTATTATTATTATTAATGTTCACCATATAAGAATCATATTGCAGTGTATTTAAATAATTTTCCCCTACCATTATCAATGTTATAAAATAACTCTTATTTGTTTATATATACATCAATGAATAAACTATTGACTTTCTATTACAATGCAAACCAATTATTGAAACAAATGTAAAATGATCCAGTTCCCTCATACAGAGAATCAGTCCATTGGTCTTTATATAACCATACAATAGTTATTCAAATTCTTACATATTAAGGCTATTTATTGACCTTATTTCCATTACCATGGGGATAATTTACATAGAAATAATGGCATTAATTGCCTAAATAATTTTACAAGAAAAAAAAATTGGAAACATTTATTTTGCTGTATTTTCCAAAGCCCCATGACCTATATGAATTATTTAGACAATAGAACAAGTCTAGGGGATCGTTAATGGATTGAGACTAATAACAACTATGTATTCATCCACTTAACAATAATTACTAATGTCAAACTACTTCAGGGACTACTTTTGCCAACACAAATTGATTACCCAATTGTCTGTGCATTCTCCTCAGTACCACGACTGATGTAATTGTGTTCATGAAGTTGTTTAACCAAGCTGAAACAATGCTTTATGTGTAAAATATCACTCATTGATAACATATCTCTTTGTCTTTTTTGGTTTATTTTAGTCATAATTAGCATGATATCCAAACCAAACCTTAAAGACACGTACAGTAAAGAATAAGCTGGTATTTTTTTTTTAAATGCTGCTGTAAAGCTTTAATCAAAACAGATATATAATGAGAATGTCAAACTACTGAAAGATTGACAGTGAGGTATTATTGTGTCTAATTTTTTTCCCCTTCAGACAGGTACAATACTCTCATCCCAAGACCACCATGGAAATTCATTGACCTGTGTCTTTTCACCATCTATTTATTTCAGTTTGTGAACAAAAGGGATTCTAGATTCAGCAATGTAGATTGGAACATTTATATTTTGGATTGGGATTAACAATTTCTTACTACAAATACATTTAGCTGTAATAATGCTGATGTTGCTCTAAACAATAACTCTCTCTCTCTCTTTCTCTCTCTCTCTTCTCTCTCTCTCTCTCTCTCTCTCTCTCTCTCTCTCAATTACTCAGATCAAGATTTTAAAAAAAGACATACAAAATTTTTTGTTTACAACTTATGAGATCTATGGTGCCATGAAATGGAATGATTTTCTGAAATGTGCACATATGGCACATCTAAATTTAGCAGGTATTTGTTATATATATACATAATTATGTTTTTCTTCTGGACCTTGTGTTACTACAGAATTGTACTTGGGAGTATAGTGTCTGAGCCAAAGGTTAGCACTGTTACGATATTTTAGGAAAAGTGTGTAATCTAAGTTGAAACATATATGTGTCCTTTGACACTAATAACAGCAGTATTTTCTACCGAGATAAGTGTTTTATATTGAACACCTATTTCATGTATTTACCACAATGGTAGCTCAGTTGGTAGAATGCTTGCTTTGTATGTGGGAGGTTGGGTTTCAAACCCGGCCAGGTCTGACCAAGACTTAAAAATAGGTAGTGACTGTTCTTTCCCCAAACACTCGTCATTTAGAAATGAAAGCCACTGCGTCCTTAAGAGGAGATCTTAAAAACCAATGCCCTGTGTCACAGCAGGCTAAAGAACACCCTCCTTGTATATTGCCCTAAGCACTCTGCAAAGGTAAAAGTTTCTGCCATTTCAACTATAGCTGGTGATATAAGTGAAATATTCTTGACTGGGATGTAAAACCTAACTAAAATCAATTAATTAATATAACATGTATATGCATTTGTTTTTATTCTTTAATAATAAAAACTGACTTAGATTTCAAATGAATAATTTGTATATTCAGTTTAATGTAGCAAAACCATCATACATAAAATATCATTTCAAGGGTTTATGCTAAAGTAAAAATCATATTGAAGGAAATGTTAACAGGATATATAAATTGTTTATGAAAAAAATTACAGCAAAATGTCAAATCGATTAATTTATGAAAAAAAAAAAAAAAAAAAAAAAAAAAAAAAAAAAAAAAAAAAAAAAAACACATCACAAGAAATATTCACAGTTCGTTTAAAAAATCAAATTAAGCCAAATGTCATTTTCAGTGATTTCCTTTACATATATAATTGAAAATTGAAATGTCATTTACTGTTAATAAGGATCAAAAGAATGCTGGTTCAATGTAAAATTATCTCTATTTGATAAAAAATCAAATTATAAACATAACATGGACTTTTATTCATTTAAATTTTTTTTGAATAATTAAAAAAGATATTGTTAAAAATTAACTACAATTTTCCATGTAATGAAGTTTACATAACAAAATGGCATCAAAGGCATAAAAAAATACAAATTGCTATTTTTACTTATAAATATCCTTGGTGTAAATAACTTTATCCTTCAATCACAATTTAAACGAGGCAGGTACTAGTATAAAATGTTTAAATCAGACATTATAATTATATTAATTTTTAATGATAAGTCAATTACAATATTATTTTCCTACAACAATCACAGTCAGCAAAATGATTAGTTTCCTGTGGCTTAATATTAATCAATGTCTGATTGAAAACTATTTCAAGCTTCTAGTGAGGAAGTCTTGTTGCCTTTAAATCTTTGGAGTTTTGAGTGATTATATAAGGGTTTTAGACACAATAAACTCTCAATGGAAATTAACATTGTCGGTCTGGAAATTGTTTATGTAAAGTTTATGTAAAATGAAGTACAATGCCAATGCCCTATGTTGTTCTCTAAAATCTTAAATATTTTTATTTGAAGACATTTTAAATGACACACAGTAACTTCTTCAAGATCTGTCTGTACAGAACCCCTTAGGCTTAGAGAAATTAAAAATTTATTTATATAGAACTCCTTTGAAAATTACAAATCTGTCTCTACAGTTCAACTTCTTGGAGAAATACAAAATCTCTCTGCACCAGGCTCCCGTTTCACAATCATTCAATCAACTGAGTGTACACTCAACTCAAATTCAGGAATATTTCAATGTCACTTTTTAAGACATTATACAGTTAAAACTGAATATTTAATGTTATATTTAACTTGTTTGATGTAGGTTTGTTAAACAAAACAAAATATTGAAAATATTGATAAGAGAAAAATGGGAATATTTGAGTTGAGTTACACTCAACTGAGTGAATGATTGTGAAACTGGGGCATGACTCTTTTGAGAAATACAAATCTGCCAATAAAGTTCAACCTCTTGGAGAAATACAAAATCTGTCCGTACAGTTCAACTCCTTGGAGAAATACAAAATCTGCCTATAAAGTTCAACTCCTTGGAGAAATACAAAATGTGTCTGTACAGAACATCTTGGAGATATACAAAATCAGTCTGAACAGTTCAACTCCTTAGAAAATTAGAGAAATACAAAATCTGTCTGTGCAGAACTCTTTGGAGAAAAACGATCTGTTTTTATTACTTACGGTGCACAGTAAACAAAACTAGCTGGTTTCATACTGATAAATGTCACATTAATATAAGTTCATGTGGTAACTGAATTTTTGTTAATGATTACTCAAGGATGTTTCAATGTTCTTCTGAAGTATATGTCAATGATGTTTTCAAGTTTATGTCAATGAAGTTCTCATAGATGTGTAAATGATATTCCTACAGATGTTTCAATGACGTTCTCCAGGATGTGTCAATGATGTTCTCATAGATGTGTCAATGATGATCTCAAGGATGTGTCAATGATGTTCTTAAGGATGTGTCAATGATGTTCTCAAGGATGTGTCAATGATGATCTCAAGGATGTGTCAATGATGTTCCCAAGGATGTGTCAATGTTGTTTTCAAGTTTATGTCAATGAAGTTCTCATAGATGTGTAAATGATGTTCCCACAGATGTGTCAATGACGTTCTCCAGGATGTGTCAATGATGTTCTCATAGACGTGTCAATGATGATCTCAAGGATGTGTCAATGATGTTATTAAGGATGTGTCAATGATGTTCTCAAGGATGTGTCAATGTTGCTCTCAAGGATATGTCATTTATGATGTCCTTTCTTGAGATGTATAAGTGCATGTATAAGCCCTTAATATGTGGAAATGGATGGGGAACATGGCAAACTGTTTAATTTTAATGTTCTGTATTATTAAAATTAATAACAATCAGCATATGTATTGTTTGTCCAGGTGACATATATTTAACAAAACATCATGTCTGGTCTAAACAGGTTTATTGTATTTATACGAGTTGTTTTAAAATACTTAAAATTTCTACTTTACAGACAAACTAAAGTTACTGTCTCTGTAGCAGATTTAATTGCCAAAATATGAACAGAAGATCAATGGATTATCTCCTGATAAATGTTGTTACTAAGATTAAAACAAAGGTTCACTATCCTAAATCTTCTGGATCAATTACTAAAAATATTTCATGATAGATCTTTATATCAAGTTCCATTTAACAAATATTTCATGGGATTGTGTGTTATATCACAGTTTTTGGACCGGGCAGGCACCCCGAAAATATGATATGGACCTAATCGAAGCTGAGGTCTATATTGTATTTTCAGGGTGCCTGCCCAGTCCATAAACTGTGATATAGCCTGCAACCCCATAAAATATTTGTTATATTATACCAAATGGATACCATCTCAAAATACAAATGTAGGTATCAGCATTTTCTAGAATTAATTCCTTTAAGATGATAATTGTTTACGTATTACAGTTGCAGTTTTGTTACTTTTTATTTGGGTTAATCCACTAATTAAACTATTCAGGTTAAGATATACTTTTTGTTTAGTGTAATATTACGTCATCAAGAACAATTGGTGACGTAAGCAAACATAACACTGACCGGAGCCTCAGAGTAAAATCAATACATTAGATAGAAAAAGAAATTTATGAGGTTTAATATTTTTTAATGATTTATATTTTTTAAAAACAGGTTTAAATAAAATTTTTCTGTCATTAGAAAATGGCAACAAAGTCAAGAAAATGAATCATGTTTCATAATTTTGAGGTAAAACATCCCTACATAAATATATCAAAGCCAGAGACATGAACATTTGTATAGTTCAATAACATTCTTAATTACTTTAATTACACTGTTGACTTAGTAACAAATGTAGAAAACATTAAAATTGCTAAAAAAAATATGATATATGACAATATTAAACCATTCTACAGAAAATATGAAACTACCTTAAAATGTTCAAGTGTGAAATTAAACATTAATTAAATACGGATCTCTTCACTTCAACTGTAGTTTTAAATATTCTTTTTTACAATACAAATGAGATTATTTCGTGTCATCCATGTTGAATTTGTGAGAGCATGATGCCACAGAGTCTGTGAATTCAGATTATTATATTCTCTGCATGTTATAACACTCTTTAATATGAATGAAGCTACTAAGTTTTTAATGTTCAATAGTGATACATTGGGATTTATTACTCAAGCAAACTGATCCTTTCCAATATCCTGCATCCCTAATCAAACCACATTTGAATAAGATTTAAGAAAACATGCAACTTACTGCATAAGAATTGATGTAAATTCTTTCTGATATTCTTTATTTGATACTCAGCCAAAATAAAATGATTTCTGTGTATTTACACATACAAAACATACCTTTCTTTTGTATTAAAATAAACTTTTTTTTCTTTTTACAGATATTTAAAACAAGAATTATTTAAATTATATAATTCTATCTTATTGGTTCTTAGTTTCAGTGTAAGCTAGGTCTTGGTGTTGGAAGAAGAAACTCGAAGATGATTAAAAAAATCATAAGTGTTCAAGTTTAACTTACTTTATATCTTAAATCTTATATTCCAGAAAATCAACACTTGGACCTTTATGATGAAAACTGAAGTGCACTGTAACTTTGTTTTTATTACAGGGGCTTTGGTAGCAAAGTGATCTTTACAGTCAGCAAATAAAATTTACTTTAAATATTCTCCTAACTAAATGTAGATTTTTACCCTAATCAAAATTTATTCCACTTATCTATTTGCAGGATCAGTTCCAGAAATCAAAGTACATGTACCCTAAAAACCCACCAACTTTTAGCAAAAGCACTTACAAACGTTTCCATGTGAAGATCTATTCCAAGGAGTTTTAAGCATAGGTAGTGAGAACTATGTAATACTAAAGCCAGTACATAAGAAAACATGACTACTGAGTTATCAAAAATAATAGAAAACTTAGAAGCATAACAGTAAATTACATAACATCACAATAAACAAAAGCATAAAATATAGCTTAAAACCCTCAATGCACATTTAGATGAAAATTAAGCAATAACAATTTAAGGTATATTAGTTAAAAATATCAAGTTACACAAAACCTGTCAATATTTTAGACTTTAATGAGTGAATTTTCCATGTAAATTATTTATCATTTCTCAATAATTCTGACAGGTCAATTCAAAATGAAGGTTTTTTTATTGTCTAACATTTTAATATGGATTTATAATTTCAATAAACATTGTTGGTTTCCATTAGTAACTAAATAAATTTAGTAGCGTGACATTTTCGAGTTTGCTTGTGATATTCAAATTATTCTCCAGACATTCATCAATTTTGTATAAATCAAACATTTTCACAAAATATAAAACCAATTGTATTATCATGCAGCTCCAGGAGACCTGAGGTCACGCATCCATAAAATTTTCTCTTTCATTATTTTATGTAAAATACGGAAAAACAAAGGTAGCATTACAGGTTATTAAAAATTCAGAAAAAAAATGTTTTTTTGTCCTATGATGTAAAGAAAAGGCTAAGATCTGTCTCAGAGGGACTTAATAATTGTTGTTCTATTATAAATAATTAAGCAAAATAATATATAACCCTATTTTTCTTAATTCACATAAACAACTTTATGAAAACCCTTAATCACATTTGGAAGCCAACTACAAATCTCGAGAGTCAAACTTTGTATTCCCTTTGAAAACATATAATTACATTGGAAGACGCACACAAATTCCATTACATTCTGACATGCAAAATAAACGTAAAAATTTTCATGATACTTTTAACCTAAAACCAAAATTATTGCCTAGCCTTTAAAATGTCTGCCAGAGAAGATCATTAAGGTCAACAAATCAATACCCTGATATTCTTCCCACTGAAGGAATAGCAAGGATGCACTTTAATTACAAATGTCGAAAGACATTCCCTCACTTGCTAGAAAATAATATAGAGACTGGTCGGATATATTGAAACCTTGGAAACGGGATCAGACATAATTACATTGGATTGTTGGTAAAAGACCAGTACGGCATAAAATTGTGGTCGATTTTGATTGAAGTGTGCTCTGCTGGTAGATTGGAAATGACTTATAGAGCTGGTTATCTTAATAGCATCAATCATGACTGATTACTTTTACCTTTATTCATCGTTACAGTAAAAAATATACCACATAAAGGAAGAACTCTGATATTTTATTCTTGTAATTGCTTATATTGTATAAAAAGTATTTTCTATTGTATATCTCATAAAAAAGAATCTAATATATCATTTATAATGAAACAAAATTAAATTTGCAAGAATTTGCATTCATATAGGAGTTTTATTGTATCAAATTCATATAAAACATTTCAAGTAATAAAGCATTAAAAAGCAAAAGGCTCCTTGAAAGTGGCAAGCACTGAGTACATGTATTGTGTTAGGATTATGCATAATTAATGTTTATATTTGAAGTGAAATAGAAGGTTTTTTAAAAAAAGACAAGAGGTGGGCGGACATTTTTTTCAGTTTAGGGCTGATGGAAGTCAAAATATACAAAAATATAGCAAATTTGGAAATTAAAAAAAAAATTAATAATTTTAGATAGTACTGTTAATCTTTTATTTGTTATATTTTTACATAAATCTACAACAGTAATGCATGAAATAAAACTTTCACTAATATATATTTTCATTTGCCTTGTAAAATTCCTATAGCTGCAAGCTCGAGAGCTGTTGTGTTCATAATTGACTATGAACGACGAAAATCTTGTCATTCTGTGTATAAATACATACAAAATCCATTACACAATCCGGAATACATTATCATAGGTAAACAAATATGACTGCCACATCACTTTTGTTTATATTCGAGACAAGCTTGAAAATGCATTTACGAAATTTTGCAAGAACAGTTCAATTGTTAAAATACACAAAATAAAATCAAAGAAATTAATCAAATAAAATTTCACTAACATAAATAGACACCTGGCTGATATTCACCGTAATATTGACATTGTGAGAGACAGTTTAAAAATCGAATGATGTTTTTGATGGCCTGTTAAAAATCAGACAAGAACTGGTCCGTCGAAACCAACTACAAAAAAAAAAAATCTTGAACATTCAAACCTTAAAAAGATTCTTCCTGCCTTGGCAAAGCTGATACATCCTCTATTATTTTGAGACAATGTGTAATGGTACAACTTGTCAATTAATTTTGTCTCTCATGCGATGTAAAGTTCAAGGAATTTAAATTTTAATTGAAATTAAATCCATGAAATGCAGCAGAAAAATCACAAGGTTGGTTTGGCACCCATTCAAAATATGTCCGAGAAACGTATGTATGCCACATCAAGTGAAGATTGTCCATTTCACATGCTGTGTTTGTTGATCGAAAAAACTGAAAAATCAGCTACATGCTTTTTAATCAATACACTAGGGATACACTAGCAACCCCTTAAATCTATAATACATGGTTTCAGTACTACAAAACTCCTTGCTAAACTTAAAATGATCATTTTCTAAACTTTGAGATATATTTGCATCAGGGGTAGAGAATAAGTATACTCCTCACTGCTTTGCTGTCTTACATTTGAACGATACTGAATATGAAGCTCAGCAAATAATGTTCCGGTCCAATCACATGAGTTAATCTCAACCTAACAATGTCGACATTCCAGAAAAAATTTCTTGGTAAATCACTGTCTTCACTCACACATCCTGAAGCAGATTCAAACCCACATGCTTGGCCATTGAAAATCATCCCTCTGCTACAGTTTCCTCCATTTCAGATTCACAAATGTCACTTCCGACATATAGCCAGTAATCTTTCAATGCAATTAACACTTTTACTCCAAACTTCTTTGCAAATTCTCATCTCAGTTCTTGCTTTTTAACTTCCATAATTGAAATGGGGGGTAGCACATGGGTGTACTTGATTTTCGACCAAAATATAGTCCACAAATAACACCTCATATATTCAATTTTTTATTTATATTATTTTATATCCAATATTCTCAAAAATACATTACTCTTATGAAAACTGAGAAAATACCATCAAAATACTTGATAACACTTTTATTTTTTAAACCAAAACTCTCGTTGGAACCCCACACCAAAAATAGTGTAGATTATTAATATATTGTTCTCGGTCTAAAATTCAGCTGTTGCATCTACTGGACTCCCCCCTGATGTGCATCTGTTATAGATAGAAATTTTTTATTCTTAAAATCAATGAATAATTTTTTTTTTTTTTAAAAATATATAATGAAAATATAACAATTGAACTGTTTTAAAATGATGTATATATGATTATGATATATCATAACGCATGTTATTCAGTTTGCTTGCAAAGTTGTTGCCTTCATATTGACAATGAACATCATTTTAAAACAGATCAATTGTTAAATAATTTTGATATATTTCACTTTCATTTGTTTGACCATTATCTGCAAAAATTAAAGTACAAAAATATTCCAAAAATGGTAGCCATAAAAATATGGCTATAGGTGAGGAGAACAATTTTATCACAGTAATCTCTTAGAATTAATCAAAAATCAAGTTGGTATGTCTATGAGATGTTACAGTATGTATTATGATCTGCCTTGTACTAGCACACACTCAAGGAATCTTTAATATGCTAGCTTACAGAGTCAATATGCCACAGACAAGCAAATAACTACCCTAGTCACATTATTCTGGCATCAGGTGAACCAGTAGACACTCTTCCTGTAATGCTGATTGACAGGCCAGGAAGCAGCATCTTACATTTTGAAATCTTATATATGACCAGGAAGGGGTTTGAATCCATGACTCTTGATTGCCAGTCAAACCCTCACCCTCTGAGCCATTAGGGCAGTCAGACAACTTGTTCACCAGGACAAGTCTTCTTTAAAGCATGTTACACTATACAAAGGAAGGCAACTCTTACAACCAAATTTAAAATATGTTACTTTATACCAATTATCTAGTTAAAGAAATCTGTCAATAAATTAAACTTTTGCCAACAAAGTAACAAGAAAAATTATCATTCATATTGCAAGTGATATATATATATATATATAATGTCAATACTAATTATTCAAGTTTCAGCTCAATGCAGTAAACTTATTTCTTTTTAAAACATGAAAACTAATTTTTAATTTTCTATTCTCTTTTTATAAACTATCAAAATTTTACATATGACACTGAGTCACCAAGCTTTTTAAAGGGTATTTTGATGTCAATAAGATTCCTGGAATCCGCTGTGAGTATCAGTTATAAAAAGAGGTATCTCATTTAATGAATTCTTGATGTAAAAAGTCTGTCCCAGGGGGTATAAAATTAATATCACCATTGGAACAATGTTCCAATCAAAGCAAATCACAGGTAACTCAATAACAATTTTGAAAAAGTCACACATCCAACAAGAAATTTTGAAAAAAATGACTAAATTTGGACTATAACATATTAAAATATTAAAGCTAAAAACAAACACAATGAAAACAAGAATTGAAGAACAGTAGATGAACAAACTAGAACTAAGAACAGTAGAACAACAAATGAACACATTGGAACTTAGAACAGTAGAAAAACAGATGAACACATTGGAACTAAGAACAGTAGAACAGCTGATGAACACATTGGAACAAAGAACAGTAGATCAACAGATTAACACATTGGAACTAAGAACAGTAGAACAGCAGATAAACTACTTGGAACTAGGAACAGTAGAACAGCAGATGAACACATTGGAACTAAGAACAGTAGAACAGCTGACAAAGACATTGAAAATAAGAACAGTAGAACAACAGATGAAGACATTGAATCTAAATATAGTAGAACAGCTGATGAAGACATTGAATCTAAGAATAGTAGAACAACAGATGAACACATTTGAACTAAGAACAGTAGAACAACAGATGAAACATTGGAACTAAGAACAGAAGAACAACAGATTAACACACTGGAACTAAGAACAGTAGAAAAACAGATGAACACATTAGAACTAGGAACAGTGGAAAAACAGATGAACACATTGGAACTAAGAACAGTAGAACAGCTGATGAACACATTGGAACTTAGAACAGTAGAACAACAGATTTACACATTGGAACTAAGAACAGTAGAACAGCTGATGAACACATTGGAACTAAGAACAGTAGAACAACAGATAAACTACTTGGAACTAAGAACAGTAGAACAGCTGATGAACACATTGGAACTAAGAACAGTAGAATCAACAGATTAACACATTGGAACTAAGAACAGTAGAACAGCAGATAAACTACTTAGAACTAAGAACAGTAGAACAGCAGATGAACACATTGGAACTAAGAACAGTAGAACAGCTGACAAAGACATTGAAAATAAGAACAGTAGAACAACAGATGAAGACATTGAATCTAAGAATAGTAGAACAACAGATGAACACATTTGAACTAAGAACAGTAGAACAACAGATGAACACATTGGAACTAAGAACAGTTGAACAGCAGATAAACTACTTGGAACTAAGAACAGTAGAACAGCAGATTTACACATTGGAACTAAGAACAGTAGAACAGCAGACAAACTACTTGGAACTAAGAACACAAGAACAACAGGTGAACACATTTGAACTTGGAACAGTAGAATAACAGATGAACAGATTGGAACTAAGAAAAAAAGCAATGCAAAGATAAACCACATTGGAACTAGGAACAGGAGAACAACAGATTAACACACTGGAACTAAGAACAGCAGATAAACAAATTGGAACTAAGAACAGAAGAACAGCAGATGAACATATTGGAACTAAAAACAGTAGAACAACTGATGAAGACATTGAATCTAAGAATAGTAGAACAACAGATGAACACATTTGAACTAAGAACAGTAGAACAACAGATGAAACATTGGAACTAAGAACAGAAGAACAGCAGATAAACTACTTGGAACTAAGAACAGTAGAACAGCAGATTAACACATTGGAACTAAGAACAGTAGAACAGCAGACAAACTACTTGGAACTAAGAACACTTGAACAACAGATGAACACATTTGAACTTGGAACAGTAGTATAACAGATGAACAGATTGGAACTAAGAAAAAAAGCAATGCATATAAAACACATTGGAACTAGGAACAGGAGAACAACAGATTAACACACTGGAACTAAGAACAGCAGATAAACAAATTAGAACTAAGAACAGAAGAACAGCAGATGAAACATTGGAACTAAGAACAGTAGAACAGCATATAAACTACTTTGAACTAAGAACAGTAGAATAGCAGATGAAGGCATTGGATGGAACTAAGAACACTAGAACAACAGTTGAACACATTGGAACTAAGAACAGTAGAACAGCAGATGAAGGCATTGGAACTAAGAACACTAGAACAACAGTTGAACACATAGGAACTAAGAACAGTATAACAACAGATGAACACATTGGAACTAAGAACAACAGAACAGCAGATAACCACATTGGAACTAAGAACAGTAAACAGCAGATGAACTTATTGGAACTAAGAACTGTAACAGTAGAACAGCAGATGAACACACTAGAACTAAGAACAGTAGAACAACAGATGAACACACTGGAACTTAGAACAGAAGAACAACAGATGAACATTCTGGAAAAAAGAACATGAGCCAGCAGATAAACACAAAAACTTAAAACAGAAGAACAGCAGATGAACACAATGGAACTAAGAACATGAGAACAGCAGAGAAATGCATAGAAACTGAATCTGAATGGTTAGATAAACAAACAAACACATACAATGACTTTATTGAATCCCTCCCCTCACCAATACAATATGTTGAAATACAGAAAAAAAACTTTATTCAAATGCTTCTCTATGTTTTGCCAGATTCAGTACAAAAATGATGCACACCCTAAAGTGTGCAAATATTATGACAAACTCATTAGTAAAGAAGTATTCAGTATAAGAAGCAGACCAGCAACATCTGGAGGTAAGGTTATTGAGCTGATGAGTGAAAAAAAAAAGCATGGTGTGATAATAAATTATAAAAATGAAGAACAGTGTATCAGAAATTGAGCAAACAAACAGACACAAGATCTAGATATATGATACAGAGTTAGCACGGGATATAAAAATGTCTGAAAAGTTTGAAAAACCCAATTGAAATCAATGTAACAAAAGCCAAAAAAGAGACTAAATTTTGCAATAAGAAGGCAAAAGTCAGCAATGAAAAAGGAAAGCAGTATGCAAAGAAAAAGTTTTACAAAAGTTGCCTTGTACTAGCAATGGGCTTAGTGATGAAAAATATTCCCATTTTTCAATGAGAGAAGAAAAGATACATTAATCTGGAAAAATTTAAAATGATACAAAGATAAAAAGGATTTAATTAAAATGGGTAAAACTAAAATCATATGAAAGGCAAAAAAGAGAAAAAAACAACATCAATACAACATAACACAGATGATTTTGGGCTGTATAAACCAAATATATCAACCAGGTGAACTGCATATCACCATTTTAGAACCAGACCCTAGAGATGTAGACTGGAAAGATTCGAGACCTTTTGAATAAGATCAAACATCAAAACAAATATTTTGTATTATACATGTAGCTCTTAAAGCACATTTTTAAAACTTGACAAATTTAAACAAGAGCACTACTGAGCAGGGCATTATATGCCCATCAATTTCTAAAATGTAAGAAAGAATAATAAGAGGAGGAAAAATGCTATTAGAAATTTCAATTGTTGGTGATATTCAAGATCATATATTTGAGAAATCAAACATACAGTTATAACAAGAGCAGCTGTCAGAAGACCAGCAAAAAAGCCTGCCTGCACAAACTGTGGGACTAGATTCACCCACAAGAAAATTAAACACATGATACAAGAAACTGCAAAGAACCATAACTACAATTTTGTAGAAAGTTGAAATGGGACATAAAAACCATAGGACCATATCTCCTGTAAAATTTCAAGCAGCATTTTCATTTAAAATCTGCACATCTTCATATGATCCTGATCACGCATGCCAAATTAGAAACTAATCTGTGGAAAATTTTGGGATTAGTTGCACCCACAAGAAAAATAAGCACAAGATACCAGAAACTAGATACAAAGAACCATAGCTCCAATTCTGCGAAAAACTGAAATGTGACACAAAAAACCTGTTTGATATGTTAAACATTGTTATTTATGTAACCTTATTTGACCTTTGAACTCAACCTGTGACCTTGACCATCATCACTTGGACCTAAATTTTATATGCAACAAACCACCTTCACATAATACATGTTTGGAACTAGTTTAATCTTGATATCCTCATCAAGTCAAAAGATATGGACCAGACAAGAAAAATGTTTACGTACAGAAGGACAGATAAACAAACAGATGGATAGATTGACAATGCCATACCATAACATGTCACGTTATATAGGCATATAAATAAATTACTTACTAAGATTCGCATAATTGAAATTTAAGTTTTACATGTACTTGTTGTACTTGTTATAAAATTAAATCTTTTTTTAATGAAAGTCTTTTATATGAATAAACTCTCAGATGTAAACTGGGCTTAATTACATTTGATTATTACCACTTATAAAACAATTCATAAATAAGTATAATTATCAAATAATATATATATCATGCTAAAAAAGTACAACAAATTATACAGAATTATTTGTATTAATTATTATTTTTTTAAAATTGTTTATTTTTCGAAACAGCAAACAATGAATCTGTAGAAAAAAAAAGCAGTAACAGGCATTACAAGAATAATAAGGTACAAGAAAGATAACTCTGACCAGCAAAGAGCATACATAAAAGAAACAAAATATTTAGGTTATCTCTCTTAGAACTAAGTCCTAATACACTGTTTTGATCTATTGTGCTATATAATGAATAGCATGGGACAATGGCATTCATATAAATTCATTAGTCAAAGATCTTACTTATGACCATAATACAGAAAAGTTTACACTTGTAACAAGAAGTATTGTATTAAACATGAAGTCCTTACATGATTCTCACACATACTGTAAAACCTATATATTATATATTTATGAATAAAAAAGAAAAAATCTTATTTTTCATGTCTTGCATCTGATATTTCTTTTGCTAGGGATTTTAAAAAAATTGCAAAAGAAACAAAAGTATACCTTTCATGAAAAAAGACAAACTATATATGCAATGCAACTGAATTTTTTTTCTAAGGCTAGGATCCGGCTGAGTGAATTCTGATAGATAGATGATGTATAAAATCATCTTGTGCTTTCAACCACTTGGTCACTGTGTCCATGCTTCTTTTGTGTTGGTCACTGTGTCCACTTCTCTTGTGAACTTTAGAGAGATGCTTTTGATACATCCTTAAACACTAAACCTTCAAAGCTTTTGTATAATTAAACAAGAATTCCATGGGATTAAATGTCTCGCCTGGTTAGTTTTTGACTTTAACATAAACTTTCACATTTTGACACGCCACCGCTGACACCGGAAAAGTAACACCTAAGTCTCGCCTTATGGCGATGCCAGGCTTGACAAAATGCCCTTTTTATGCATTCTTGAAGTTCTACACCATGAAACCATGAGAGGAGATGAAAAATGCATCTCTAAAAAAGCAAATATCTGTGCATAACAACTGTCCAGACACCAGTTTCACAATCAATTCAAGATTTTCCTAAACCTAAATCTGGCAAATTTGAAGCCGTAATAACTGATTAATTGTACAGAAAAACAGATATTTTGTTTTTAATTTCTTTCATAGTTACAAAAGAGATTGCTGAAATTTACTAAAGTTAAGAAAAATCTTAGTTAAGGAATGATTATGAAACTGGGGTCAGTAAAAATTAATCCCAAGTATGCATTAGCTCCACCATATAAGTCTCTAAAGTAGAAAGTTTTTATGCACTTCACCGTATACCTGCTATTTAACTGACCTTGATCTTAAATATGAAGAACCAACACCTTACATCTTTATTCTCAATACACTATAATTTTTTGATGGGATATTTACCTTTGTATAAATGATGTCTTAGAAAGCTAACACTTAAAACTTGCCGCGTATGCAGTATGATGCGCACACACACACACACACACACACACACACAGTCATGACTATAATACCTTAGTGTGTGTAACCTGACAGGTATGAGCACATGTATGGCAACTTTATAACAATGAAAATACAGCAATAGACTTTCTACACCGTATTTTGATAGAAATTAGAAATTAGAAAAGAATAATTAAAGGAGATCAAAGTATAGAGATACATACTGAAACATGCAACAAACTTGGCTACAACCAGTTGAGCCATAAATAGTAGGGTTAAGCTTAACAGGTACTCATTTTTTATGCTGGGCAATTTAACTCTTATAAATGGGTTGCCCACAAAGAGCCAGAAGCAGAAGCAGTTTGAACGTAACCTCTGTTAGTTTTCACAAATAAGTGGCAAAGATGTAGATATTTCTGACTACTGAGTTTAACAGTTTACTGTTGCCTTATTGGAAGTTCTGTTCAGATTTGTGATTTCATCAAATTTCCAGGCAGATACTGAAATGTAAAATGTGCACCAAGATTTAAAAGCTTAAAAAGACTGAGCAGCCCACTGACAAACCCCTACCCTTAATAGATAATGTCACACACAGGGAGGGTTTGATTTCAAAATATTTTAACATGTGACAAATAGGATATTCAAGAAGATATTACAAAGCCCTGCACATCTATACTTCACTTCACTAAAACAATCATTAACAATCTCAATATAATGGAATTTAAATTTACTTAATTACCCATATTATACTTATTTTACTGATTTTAATCTAACAAACTTAAGTAATCCTACCTTTCATCTTTACTCTAAATACATTCTTCATTGTTCTTAAACATGCACATTTTCTGCTTCAATAAAAATCAATGGACTTCTTTAAATTAATACCCTGAAATTAAAATCAAAAGAAACATATTTATTCTATCTGACTGAACAATTTTTATTATGTTTAATATTCGGATTCTAATAGAATCTACAAATCACTTTTCCTAGAATTAACTGTATAAAGATTTAAAGCTGAAAAATGTACTTTGTTATAGTCAATCAGCCAAAAACATGCCAAAACAAATAAACAATATGGTAATATCATAATCAGATTATAAAAATCTATTGTCAGCATCCACATGGGTGTGGGAAATCTGGCATCAGAGTGGTGTAGTTTAGTCAAACCTGGTCTCTATTCATAAAATTGTACTTATTTGGTTTGTGAAAAGTTGTTCATTCTAATATCCTTCTATTAACATTTGAAATTTATTTAAAATTTCCTAACTTTAAAGGTCTGCCTATTATTTCTCTGCAATATGATGTCTTCATTTGATGATGTTATGTTTCTCACTTAATGATGTCATATTTTTCACTTGTTAATGTTGTTCTCCACTTGATGAAGTCATGTTCTTCACTTGATGATGTCATGTTTCTCACTTCAGGATGACATGTTCTCACTTGATGATGTCATGTTTCTCACTTCAGGATGACATGTTCTTCACTTGATGAAGTCAAGTTTCTCAATTGATGATGTATTGTTTCTCAATTTATGATGTGATTTCTCACTTCAGGATGACATGTTCTTCACTTGATGATGTCATATTTCTCACTTTTTGATGTCATGTTCTTCACTGTATGATGTTTGTTTCACTTTATGCTGTTATGTTTCTCACTTTATGATGTCATGTTTTACACTTTATGATGTTATGTTTCTCACTTTATGATGTCATGTTTTACACTTTTTGATGTCATGTTTTACACTTTATGATGTCATGTTTCCCACTTTATGATGTTATGTTTCTCACTTTATGATGTTATGTTTTACACTTTATGATGTTATTTTTCTCATTTTATGATGTTATGTTTTACACTTTATGATGTTATTTTTCTCATTTTATGATGTTATGTTTCTCACTTTATGATGTCATGTTTCTTACTTTACAAAGTCACATTTCACTTTATTATGTTATGTTTTTTACTTGACAAAGTCACATTTCACTTTATGATGTTTTGTTTCTCACTTCATGATGTTATGTTTCTCACTTTATGATGTTATGTTTCTTACTTGACAAAGTCACATTTCACTTTATGATGTTTTGTTTCTCACTTCATGATGTTATGTTTCTCACTTTATTATGTTATGTTTCTTACTTGACAAAGTCACATTTCACTTTATGATGTTTTGTTTCTCACTTCATGATGTTATGTTTCTCACTTTATGATGTCATGTTTCTTTCTTGACAAAGTCACATTTCACTTTATGATGTTTTGTTTCTCACTTCATGATGTTATGTTTCTCACTTTATGATGTTATGTTTCTTACTTGACAAAGTCACATTTCACTTTATAATGTTTTGTTTCTCACTTCATGATGCCATCCCTTACTTGATGAAGTCAGGTTTTTGTCTCTTGATTATAATGTCACACAAAATGACAAATTCATTTTAAAAAATGTGTGTCTCACATAAAATGAAAAATTATCTTACATAAGCAGATAATCCAGAAGGTCAAGGTTCAATCCTGAACTCATTAGAAAACAGGGATAAAGTGGTAGAGTAAAAACAATAAATACTGGATCCTGTGAGAACCAAAACACTCATGAGAATCAACTGTAAATAAAAACTACATAGAAATGAGAGTAGCTCCAAAAGCCTTTCAAACCAACATTCTGGGAAAAGACAAGAAAAAAAATCCTTTGTAAACTGATTTAAAGGAACACAGGAAACCTTCTGAGAACCAATTGTAAACCAGATCCTGAAGAAACCAGAACCCTTTCCTGAGAACTATCAAAAAACCCAGAATCTTTGTGAACCAGACAACATCATGAAGAAGCCTTTGTAAACCAGATTCACATGGAAAACCAGAAACCTCCCAAGAACTAAACTAGATATAGTTTCAATTGTATATTACTAGGGCAGATTTGGATAATCATTTATATATGTATCTGGGTAATTGTGGTAAAAATAAAATGTTTTTATATGTCAATGAAACAATGTTCAGATGGAGAAAGTAGTTTTTGTAAGGGGGGGGTGTCTGTCGCATATAAAAAGTTGGTCGTGCCTTTTGTATATGATCACAAATTTTCACTGATTTTGACCTAAAAGGTCAAAACCATAATATCAAATCTTAGAATTGTTTACCTTTGGTAACCAAAAAAAAATATATTAATTTTACACAAAAAAGATGCTCAAATTTTACATGAGATTTAAGAAATGGTATTTTTTGTAATATAATGGTAAACAAGACAAAAGCAAGCAAGCAACCAACCAATCATTTGATCTAGATAAAAAAGAAACATTCTTACAAAAATTATCTTCATGGTTATGCTTAACAAAATTCATTATTGGCATCAAACTTCTTCTTCTGGCTACAAAACGCTTGTCATGTCATGTGTCACCTGTCATGTCCAAGTTATTCTTTATCTCTACCTTATAAATGACACAAGTTACATTCAATGATGAAATCTTAGATTATGTTATCAAAGGGAATGGTTACAAGTCATTTTATCATTTAACTTATAAAAAGCATATTGCAGACATTAATTTTTCTATAAAATCTACCAATTTTAGTTCCCAGATTTTTAAGAGATATTGATTCCAACAAATTAAAAATAAAAACCCTCATAAATTTAAAACATAAAAACATCACATTTCCTTCCAGACATTTAAAAAAAATTGATTTACTGTTTTATCTTTAGCCTTTAAAAGATAATTGCATTTGATGACCTGAAATTACCATTTTTTACCCAAAAAATCAATAATAAACCATTAATCATATTAATATTGTTTCCATAATCATGTTCCAAACTAAAAACCCGTTGAGATTTAAACATACAAAAATTATCAATTTTGTCCCAAAAGATTTATTGCAATTTGAAATTCAATATATAGCCTTCATGCTACACTTAAAACCAACAATATAAAAATTGCTTAATAAGTTAATTTCTTCATTTCCACAAATTAACCTTCCAGGAATCATTCAAGTGCCGAATTAAAATGTAAAAATCGATATTTTTTTTATTAATTAATGTCAAGCGGAGTTTCAAATCAATATTGTTGTAGATTTTTAATTTCAGATACAATATTCATTCTTTTTAATTATCTACTTCTGTGAAAAAAGAAAAAAAAATCAATGATTTGTTAATATGGAACCCTTGGTTATTAACTGTAAATTTTAATGACAAATCTGTGTTAATTAACAAACACACAGAGGGGGGGATGATAATGGGTTTCTTTGAAATTTTCTTGACCTTTGTTTAGTGTCAACACACTACTTGTTTCTGATTGTAACTAATTTTGAAACTTCAGATTTAAATAAATTTCCTCTGATCACAAAGTTTTGAAAAATTATAGACAAGCTAAATAGCAAATAACACTAAAAAGTAAGAGACAAGCTATATAGCAAATAGAATTACAGAAGTAATAGGATAACAATCCATTTAATGGCTTATGTATCAAGATGGCTTAATAGCAATGTATATTATAAACAAGGATGTTCTAAATATCAAGATGTTCCCCTCTGAAACCTAACATGGCAAACTTATGTTGGAATGAACTTTACACCAATGTTGCCTTTGAACTCAGATGGCTTAAATATCAAGACGGTAGCATATATATAATAGTGGCTTTTAAACTGGTGTTGCCTATACACAAAGTTGGTTATAATATTGCAGTGACCTTTTATACTATGGTGGCTTTTATAATGAGGTGGCCCTTTAACTGAGGTAACCTATACTCCAAGGTGACTTTTAAACCAAGATAGCTTATATACCGAGGTGACTTTTATACCAATGTTGCCTTTATACTGAGGTGACCTATATTCCAAGGTGGCCTTTAAGGTAGCTTTTTCACTTAGGTGACCTTTATAAAAATGGCCTTTAAACCAAGGTGGTTTATATACTGAGGTGATCTTTATAACAAGGTAGCTTACATACTGAGGTGACTTTTAAACCAAGGTAGTTTACATACTGAGGTGACCTTTAAACCAAGGTATTTACATAATGAGGTGACCTTTATAACAAGGTAGCTTACATACTGAGGTGACCTTTAAACCAAGGTATTAACATAATGAGGTGACCTTTATAACAAGGTAGTTTACATACTGAGGTGACCTTTATAACAAGGTAGTTTACATACTGAGGTGACCTTTATAACAAGGTACATTGTAGTTTACATACTGAGATGACCTTTAAACCAAGGTAGTTTACATACTGAGGTGACCTTTATAACAAGGTACATTGTAGTTTACATACTGAGATGACCTTTAAACCAAGGTAGTTTACATACTGAGGTGTCCTTTATAACAAGGTAGCTTACATACTGAGATGACCTTTATAACAAGGTAGTTTACATACTGAGGTGACCTTTATAACAAGGTAGCTTACATACTGAGGTGACCTTTATAACAAGGTAGTTTACATACTGAGGTGACCTTTATAACAAGGTGGTTTACATACTGAGATGACCTTTAAACCAAGGTAGTTTACATACTGAGGTGACCTTTATAACAAGGTAGTTTACATACTGAGATGACCTTTAAACCAAGGTAGTTTACATACTGAGGTGACCTTTATAACAAGGTAGTTTACATACTGAAGTGACCTTTATAACAAGGTACATTGTAGTTTACATACTGAGATGACCTTTAAACCAAGGTAGTTTACATACTGAGATGACCTTTATAACAAGGTAGTTTACATACTGAGATGACCTTTAAACCAAGGTAGTTACATAATGAGGTGACCTTTATAACAAGGTAGTTTACATACTGAGGTGACTTTTATAACAAGGTACATTGTAGTTTACATACTGAGATGACCTTTATAACAAGGTAGTTTACATACTGAGATGACCTTTAAACCAAGGTAGTTCACATACTGAGATGACCTTTATAACAAGGTAGCTTACATACTGAGGTGACCTTTATAACAAGGTAGCTTACATACTGAGGTGATCTTTATAACAAGGTAGTTTACATACTGAGGTGACCTTTATAACAAGGTAGTTTACATACTGAGGTGACCTTTATAACAAGGTAGTTTACATACTGAGGTGACCTTTAAACCAAGGTAGTTTACATACTGAGATGACCTTTAAACCAAGGTAGTTTACATACTGAGATGACCTTTAAACCAAGTTAGTTTACATACTGAGATGACCTTTAAACCAAGGTAGTTTACATACTGAGGTGACCTTTATAACAAGGTACATTGTAGTTTACATACTGAGATGACCTTTAAACCAAGGTAGTTTACATACTGAGATGACCTTTAAACCAAGGTAGTTTACATACTGAGGTGACCTTTATAACAAGGTAGTTTACATACTGAGGTGACCTTTATAACAAGGTAGTTTACATACTGAGGTGACCTTTATAACAAGGTAGTTTACATACTGAGATGACCTTTAAACCAAGGTAGTTTACATACTGAGATGACCTTTATAACAAGGTAGTTTACATACTGAGGTGACCTTTATAACAAGGTAGTTTACATACTGAGGTGACCTTTATAACAAGGTAGTTTACATACTGAGGTGACCTTTATAACAAGGTAGTTTACATACTGAGGTGACCTTTATAACAAGGTAGTTTACAAACTGAGGTGACCTTAATAACAAGGTAGTTTACATACTGAGGTGACCTTTAAACCAAGGTAGTTAGATACTGAGGTGACCTTTATAACAAGGTAGTTACATACTGAGATGACCTTTAAACCAAGGTAGTTTACATACTGAGATGACCTTTAAACCAATGTAGTTTACATACTGAGGTGACCTTTATAACAAGGTAGCTTACATACTGAGGTGACCTTTATAACAAGGTAGTTTACATACTGAGGTGACCTTTATAACAAGGTAGTTTACATACTGAGGTGACCTTTATAACAAGGTAGTTTACATACTGAGATGACCTTTAAACCAAGGTAGTTACATACTGAGGTGACCTTTATAACAAGGTAGCTTACATACTGAGGTGACCTTTAAACCAAGGTAGCTTACATACTGAGATGACCTTTATAACAAGGTAGTTTACATACTGAGATGACCTTTAAACCAAGGTAGTTTACATACTGAGATGACCTTTAAACCAAGGTAGTTACATACTGAGGTGACCTTTATAACAAGGTAGTTTACATACTGAGATGACCTTTAAACCAATGTAGTTTACATACTGAGGTGACCTTTATAACAAGGTAGCTTACATACTGAGGTGACCTTTATAACAAGGTAGTTTACATACTGAGGTGACCTTTATAACAAGGTAGTTTACATACTGAGGTGACCTTTATAACAAGGTAGTTTACATACTGAGATGACCTTTAAACCAAAGTAGTTACATACTGAGGTGACCTTTATAACAAGGTAGCTTACATACTGAGGTGACCTTTAAACCAAGGTAGTTACATACTGAGGTGACCTTTATAACAAGGTAGTTTACATACTGAGATGACCTTTAAACCAAGGTAGTTTACATACTGAGATGACCTTTAAACCAAGGTAGTTACATACTGAGGTGACCTTTAAACCAAGGTAGTTACATACTGAGATGACCTTTAAACCAAGGTAGTTACATACTGAGGTGACCTTTATAACAAGGTAGTTTACATACTGAGGTGACCTTTATAACAAGGTAGTTTACATACTGAGGTGACTTTTATAACAAGGTAGCTTACATACTGAGATGACTTTTATAACAAGGTAGCTTACATACTGAGATGACCTTTATAACAAGGTAGTTTACATACTGAGATGACCTTTATAACAAGGTAGTTTACATACTGAGGTGACCTTTATAACAAGGTACATTGTAGTTTACATACTGAGATGACCTTTATAACAAGGTAGTTTACATACTGAGATGACCTTTAAACCAAGGTAGTTACATACTGAGGTGACCTTTATAACAAGGTAGCTTACATACTGAGGTGACCTTTAAACCAAGGTAGTTACATACTGAGGTGACCTTTATAACAAGGTAGTTTACATACTGAGATGACCTTTAAACCAAGGTAGTTTACATACTGAGATGACCTTTAAACCAAGGTAGTTACATAATGAGGTGACCTTTAAACCAAGGTAGTTACATACTGAGATGACCTTTAAACCAAGGTAGTTACATACTGAGGTGACCTTTATAACAAGGTACATTGTAGTTTACATACTGAGATGACCTTTAAACCAAGGTAGTTTACATACTGAGATGACCTTTAAACCAAGGTAGTTTACATACTGAGGTGACCTTTATAACAAGGTAGTTTACATACTGAGGTGACCTTTATAACAAGGTAGTTTACATACTGAGGTGACCTTTAACCAAGGTAGTTTACATACTGAGATGACCTTTAAAACCAAGGTAGTTTACATACTGAGATGACCTTTATAACAAGGTAGTTTACATACTGAGGTGACCTTTATAACAAGGTAGTTTACATACTGAGGTGACCTTTATAACAAGGTAGTTTACATACTGAGGTGACCTTTATAACAAGGTAGTTTACATACTGAGGTGACCTTTATAACAAGGTAGTTTACAAACTGAGGTGACCTTTATAACAAGGTAGTTTACATACTGAGGTGACCTTTAAACCAAGGTAGTTACATACTGAGGTGACCTTTATAACAAGGTAGTTACATACTGAGATGACCTTTAAACCAAGGTAGTTTACATACTGAGATGACCTTTAAACCAATGTAGTTTACATACTGAGGTGACCTTTATAACAAGGTAGCTTACATACTGAGGTGACCTTTATAACAAGGTAGTTTACATACTGAGGTGACCTTTATAACAAGGTAGTTTACATACTGAGGTGACCTTTATAACAAGGTAGTTTACATACTGAGATGACCTTTAAACCAAGGTAGTTACATACTGAGGTGACCTTTATAACAAGGTAGCTTACATACTGAGGTGACCTTTAAACCAAGGTAGCTTACATACTGAGATGACCTTTATAACAAGGTAGTTTACATACTGAGATGACCTTTAAACCAAGGTAGTTTACATACTGAGATGACCTTTAAACCAAGGTAGTTACATACTGAGGTGACCTTTATAACAAGGTAGTTTACATACTGAGATGACCTTTAAACCAATGTAGTTTACATACTGAGGTGACCTTTATAACAAGGTAGCTTACATACTGAGGTGACCTTTATAACAAGGTAGTTTACATACTGAGGTGACCTTTATAACAAGGTAGTTTACATACTGAGGTGACCTTTATAACAAGGTAGTTTACATACTGAGATGACCTTTAAACCAAGGTAGTTACATACTGAGGTGACCTTTATAACAAGGTAGCTTACATACTGAGGTGACCTTTAAACCAAGGTAGTTACATACTGAGGTGACCTTTATAACAAGGTAGTTTACATACTGAGATGACCTTTAAACCAAGGTAGTTTACATACTGAGATGACCTTTAAACCAAGGTAGTTACATACTGAGGTGACCTTTAAACCAAGGTAGTTACATACTGAGATGACCTTTAAACCAAGGTAGTTACATACTGAGGTGACCTTTATAACAAGGTAGTTTACATACTGAGGTGACCTTTATAACAAGGTAGTTACATACTGAGGTGACCTTTATAACAAGGTAGTTACATACTGAGATGACCTTTAAACCAAGGTAGTTTACATACTGAGATGACCTTTATAACAAGGTAGTTTACATACTGAGGTGACCTTTATAACAAGGTAGTTTACATACTGAGGTGACTTTTATAACAAGGTAGCTTACATACTGAGATGACTTTTATAACAAGGTAGCTTACATACTGAGATGACCTTTATAACAAGGTAGTTTACATACTGAGGTGACCTTTATAACAAGGTAGTTTACATACTGAGGTGACCTTTATAACAAGGTACATTGTAGTTTACATACTGAGATGACCTTTATAACAAGGTAGTTTACATACTGAGATGACCTTTAAACCAAGGTAGTTACATACTGAGGTGACCTTTATAACAAGGTAGCTTACATACTGAGGTGACCTTTAAACCAAGGTAGTTACATACTGAGGTGACCTTTATAACAAGGTAGTTTACATACTGAGATGACCTTTAAACCAAGGTAGTTTACATACTGAGATGACCTTTAAACCAAGGTAGTTACATACTGAGATGACCTTTAAACCAAGGTAGTTACATACTGAGATGACCTTTAAACCAAGGTAGTTACATACTGAGGTGACCTTTATAACAAGGTAGTTTACATACTGAGGTGACCTTTATAACAAGGTAGTTACATACTGAGGTGACCTTTATAACAAGGTAGTTACATACTGAGATGACCTTTAAACCAAGGTAGTTTACATACTGAGATGACCTTTATAACAAGGTAGTTTACATACTGAGGTGACCTTTATAACAAGGTAGTTTACATACTGAGGTGACTTTTATAACAAGGTAGCTTACATACTGAGATGACTTTTATAACAAGGTAGCTTACATACTGAGATGACCTTTATAACAAGGTAGTTTACATACTGAGGTGACCTTTATAACAAGGTAGTTTACATACTGAGGTGACCTTTATAACAAGGTAGTTTACATACTGAGGTGACCTTTATAACAAGGTAGTTTACATACTGAGGTGACCTTTATAACAAGGTAGTTTACATACTGAGATGACCTTTATAACAAGGTAGTTTACATACTGAGATGACCTTTATAACAAGGTAGTTTACATACTGAGGTGACCTTTATAACAAGGTAGTTTACATACTGAGGTGACCTTTATAACAAGGTAGTTTACATACTGAGGTGACCTTTATAACAAGGTAGTTTACATACTGAGGTGACCTTTATAATAAGGTAGTTTACATACTGAGGTGACCTTTATAACAAGGTAGTTTACATACTGAGGTGACCTTATAACAAGGTAGTTACATACTGAGGTGACCTTTATAACAAGGTAGTTTACATACTGAGGTGACCTTTATAACAAGGTAGTTTACATACTGAGGTGACCTTTATAACAAGGTAGTTACATATTGAGGTGACCTTTATAACAAGGTAGTTTACATACTGAGGTGACCTTTATAACAAGGTAGTTTACATACTGAGGTGACCTTTATAACAAGGTAGTTTACATACTGAGGTGACCTTTATAACAAGGTAGCTTACATACTGAGATGACCTTTAAACCAAGGTAGTTACATACTGAGGTGACCTTTATAACAAGGTAGTTTACATACTGAGGTGACCTTTATAACAAGGTAGTTTACATACTGAGGTGACCTTTATAACAAGGTAGTTTACATACTGAGGTGACCTTTATAACAAGGTACATTGTAGTTTACATACTGAGATGACCTTTAAACCAAGGTAGTTACATACTGAGAGGACCTTTAAACCAAGGTAGTTTACATACTGAGATGACCTTTAAACCAAGGTAGTTACATACTGAGGTGACCTTTATAACAAGGTACATTGTAGTTTACATACTGAGATGACCTTTAAACCAAGGTAGTTACATACTGAGATGACCTTTAAACCAAGGTAGTTTACATACTGAGGTGACCTTTAAACCAAGGTAGTTACATATTGAGGTGACCTAACAAGGTAGCTTACATACTGAGATGACCTTTAAACCAAGGTAGTTACATACTGAGGTGACCTTTAAACCAAGGTAGTTACATATTGAGGTGACCTTTATAACAAGGTAGTTACATACTGAGATGACCTTTAAACCAAGGTAGTTACATACTGAGATGACCTTTATAACAAGGTAGCTTACATACTGAGATGACCTTTAAACCAAGGTAGTTACATACTGAGGTGACCTTTATAACAAGGTAGTTACATACTGAGATGACCTTTATAACAAGGTACATTGTAGTTTACATACTGAGATGACCTTTAAACCAAGGTAGTTACATACTGAGATGACCTTTAAACCAAGGTAGTTTACATACTGAGGTGACCTTTATAACAAGGTAGTTTACATACTGAGGTGACCTTTATAACAAGGTAGCTTACATACTGAGATGACCTTTAAACCAAGGTAGTTTACATACTGAGGTGACCTTTATAACAAGGTAGTTTACATACTAAGGTGACCTTTATAACAAGGTAGCTTACATACTGAGATGACCTTTAAACCAAGGTAGTTACATACTGAGATGACCTTTATAACAAGGTAGCTTACATACTGAGATGACCTTTAAACCAAGGTAGTTACATATCGAGGTGACCTTTATAACAAGGTAGTTACATACTGAGATGACCTTTATAACAAGGTACATTGTAGTTTACATACTGAGATGACCTTTAAACCAAGGTAGTTACATACTGAGGTGACCTTTATAACAAGGTAGCTTACATCTCACCAGTGACGCTAGGGGCCGAAAAAGTTGCTATAATGTGTATGTCTTGTTTTTATGATCTAAAATTTATAACCTTTTTTCACATTTTTTTTTTTTTTTTTTTTTTTTTTTTTTTTTTACAAATTTTTCCCTCCAAAAGTACTGGGAGAAAAGCATATATTTATTCTATTTATCAAATTTTCCCTATGCTCCTCTAGACCCCCATCATGGAAGACCTTAACCTTATTACTGGATCTGCTCCTGAAATATGCTCAAGGTATTCATTTAATATCCTTTTGTGACAGAGTAAATAATAAAAATATTGAAAATAAACAAATTTCAGTAAAGGTGCAAAAAGTCATTTAAAAAGCAGCTTTTAGTATTGTTTTTAATGAATTTGCCTGTTTTTTCACTAGTTAAAATTTATTATTTTTTAAAAAACTTTTTGTGTAAATTTGCTGGGAAATGGTGTATTTTCTATTTTCACCGTTTTTGCAAAGTTTGGAACGGCGGGAAGGGGGACTGGACACGTTCTGGATTCACCCTGGAAATGCTACAAAGACGTTTTTACCTTTGATATTAAAATCCGAACATCTATTTTGTTATGTATGGAAATAATCATGGTAGTTCTATACTGGTCTGATACTGGTGTCCCGCGACGGATCTAACCCTGTCACTTGGTGGTTTATTTGCATTAGAGCACTTATCCGATTTCAGTTTTTTTAGCTCAAATAACTATATCAGTTTGATGATAACTACATTTGTTATCAAACGTCTCGACCATCCTGCAAGGGCCACGACAGACCCTTAAATAAAAGGAAAAAAATGTAGCAAGCTCTTATCTTGATAACTCCGTTTCCGTGACCCGTGAGTCTTAGGCAATTCGCGGGAAAAGGTACAACTTTTGTTATTTTGGAATTCTGATCAAATACAAATTAGAAATAATATCAGAGATCTATAAACTTAAAATTAAAAAAAAATCGACAATAAAAATAGCACAGTACCATTCCGACTACAGAATCTTTGCTTCCAGATGAGTAGAGTTGCTTCCCCTACACCGTGTACGATTCAGGTCGTTACATAATAGGGTAGAAATACATGATTGGACAACTTATTTACCCTGATAGATCTAACATTGCTAGATTCAGAACAAGTGTTCACAAACTAATGATCGAAACAGAAGCTACAATAAAACAAACACTGACAACAGGATATGTTCCTGATGCAACATGAATTGTGTAGAACATGAGATACATTTTTGTTTCTCTGCCCTCTCTTTATCCAATATAGACTTATCTTCCTCTCTTAAATTAACAATTTTCAATACTTATATTCGGAAAGAAAATTAATTACTAATAATAAAAGATAAATATTAAAATTAACATAACATTATTGTATGTAAGATTAAGATTAAGTGCCCCTTTTAAGCATAGTTTTATAAATCATTATGTTATTCTGTCTTGTTCCTTTCAGTTGGGTATTTTTTTTTATTTTTATTATTATTTTTTTTTGGTATAGACTGAATTTTTTTCAAGTACTTAATTCCATGCCTACTTGTGCTCGAGTTATCGTAAAGATATGGAGTTTATTCTCTTCCCGTGCATTTATAAATGTAATCAAAATTTTATGAATGATTAGTTTTCCGCTGTTTCTTGTGTTGTTTTTCTTCAGAAATCGTGCTGCTATTTGTATACTAATAGCTCAGATGAGCCAATGCAATGGTTCACCGTCCAGTGTCAGTCGTGCGTCATGTGTCGTGTGTTAACTTTTAACAATTTGTCAATATTTTGAAAACTATTAACTTTTTATATAGGCATGTATTTTAGAATATTGTAGGTATCGATATGACGATTATTTTGATATATGGTTCGAGGTCATAGGTTTAAAGGTAAAGGTCATAGCTGCACAAGAAGACTTAAATTGAATTGTTAATTGTCATAAAAACTATTAACTGTTTATATTGGAATGTATATTAGAATATTGTAGGTATCGATATGACGATAATTTTGATATATGGTTCAAGGTCATAGGTTTAAAGGCCAAGGTCATAGCTGTATAAGAAGACTGAATTTGCTAATTGTCTTGAAAACTATGAACTATTTGTATAGGCATGTATATGAAAATATTGTATGTACATGTATATATATGGCGAACACTTTGATATATGGTTTAAGGTCATAGGCTCAAAGTCAAGGACATAGCTGCATAAGTATACTGAAAAACGTAAATAATTTGGAAATTATTCATTGTACTATAGTTAATACATGCATATTAGCTATTTATAAATGAAATGTGACTAAATATTTCTGATTATTTATTTTGGCGGTTCTATAATTTCTGTTATTAATATATTGTTTATTGTACTTAGCAAACAATTTTGACACATCCTCAGGTGAGCGTTAAGGCCCATGGGTCTCTTTTTTCTTTAAGGTTTTGTTTAAACTTTTAACTTTATCTGAAGATGTGATGTTGTTATGATTGTTCTTGTTTAGTTTTCATCAAAGAAACCTCTATCGAAGTTAAAGGATGATATTTTTTCAGTTTGAAATCCAATTGTTGAAGTTTAGATGTCAAATCCACTTAGAATTTCTCAGCGTCACCCTTTCTCTGATTTGATATAGATGAAAGCAATCATTTACATCATGTAAAACCACGTTATTCACTCAGAGAGGTAGTAGTACAAAGGACTTCATGTTTAAATTTGACATCTATTTGACCAAGAAATAGGACTCATTGTTATCAGCAGGTAAGCGTTTCTCCCTCCGGTTCATTAGAACTTATTTTCAGGGTTCCCCTTTTATTCTTAAAGGATATCAACGGTATGAAGCATCTAGAATATATCATTGGTAGACTAATGAAGGCAACAGTCAAAATAGACAATTATGGTAAAGGCGATATATTGGTAGGAACAAGGTAGATAGCTAGAATTTCACAACCTTCTGAAAACATTTGACTTTTTCTTTCTTTCTTTTTTTCTCGCACACTCCGATAACACTACATTTTAGGTATAGGTCATCGATTACAAAGGTGCACCTGTATATAGATATTTAAGATATATTTACTTTATCAAGAAGCTCAAAACTATTCACAACAATAGAAGATGTCTATTAGCAATGAGAAAAGTTATATAAAATACATTGCAAAACTAGTGTCAATTATAATGGGGTACAATTACGATCTCCCTCACAGGAAGCAATCAGATACTTGACTTGCAATATCCTTATTCAAGTCTAGAATTTTTTTTTTTTTTTTTTTTTTTTTTTTTTTTTTTTTTGAATGGCAATATTAGTCTTCATTGATACTGAATAATAAAAAAGAATAAAAGATAAACATAAATAATGAAAGGATTGGAAAAGTTACTACCAGGTTAGACAAATAAAATGACATAGGTTATAAGATACTTCTACCTTTGTTATACTGTTCCATTTATCAACTTGTTATTTTTTACATAGTTATATGATCCACAAATGTAGTTGGGTATATTTTGCACCGTCTAATTTTTTAACATTATCTATATATAAATTAACGAAAAAAAACTGTTTAAGAAAAACATGTTTTGGAGGTGGAAATTTAACTAAAACAACACAGTTCGCGTAGCCATTTTTAAACAATCAAAAGAAAAGCACCAGGACACCCACAACTTTTTACTCGGGTTTCAAAAATATACCACAAGCTAATCAAGTTGTCAGTTGGGTAAACTTGTGATTTGGAGGTGCAATTGTGCATTTATCTTCGGCAGTATAGTTCACTAGCCAACTGTTTCCACAATTCTCTATTATAGACGAACATTGCAGTGCTTAAACTTTCATTATTTTACTCCACCTACATGCTTTTGCTGTGCCTTACCCCTATACTAAATGAACATGTTATAACTGTCAATATAATTGAAAACACTAAGGGCAGAACTTCAGAATTTGGATGAATTCTGCTGAAGTCTGCTAAACGTTGTTCAAAATTAGAAAAGCTTGATACCTTATCTAATGCTATTATTCCACACAGGACCATAAATTCCAAGAATTGTCACGAATTGATATATTTTTGGTTTCGTGATGATTCGTAGACTTTTGCCAATTTTCAGATCCAATTCGTGACGCTGTACGATTCAGTTACGATAGAGTTATTGGATATTCGTGGGATTCGGCTGCAATTGCACGAATACATGTCAAGAATTCACTTACGATTTACAAGAATCTATTACGAATGCTTCACGAACGTGAGGAATCAGTTTAGAATAGGCCAAATGCGTGTGTGAATCATGTACGGTCAAGCCACGAATTCACGAATCCCCGATTGAGTTAAGAATATCTAAGAAAGCCTACGATTTGAATTAGATTCAGTTAAGATAACAGAATACACTACGAATTGTTTTGGAACAAACTACGATTTTTTAGAATCGTGAATTTGTGGCCAAAATTCTAAACAGCTCAAAACTTTTACCACGAATTCCCGATTGCTCAAGAATTGCAAGAACTGGCCACGAATCAGATACGAACTTTACGAACTGATAACGAATCAACTACGATTCCAAAAATGTATCAATTCCTGGCGATTCGTGGGATTCTTGGTCTATGTTGAATAGTAGCATAATAGGATAAAGGCAGTTAGCAGTTATAAGGCGTTTTATAAAGACAAGGATTGTCAAACGGACTGCAAACAAAATTATACTAAAGATACAATGTTTATTGTGTTTGGCAAACAATTTCGAACAAACAATCGATATACCGATAGACACAACTATGCACCATTGTTTTCATAATTTATGCAGACCCTTGTTAAATTTGGAGAGAAAACTGTAGTCAAAGTATTTAACCCTATATCTATATTCCCAAATTTAGAGAATATGAAAAAAGATATGACTGATTCTTTTTGTTCTGCTTAATATTTGGACTTATACCTTAATCGTGACACTCACGAGAGGCTTCATTTTAAGCTTAAAACGTGATGACTTCAATTATTCTATTGTGGAAATACCATTTCTATGCAACAATTTCCCTGCTTCTCCTGCGTATGATACTTTTGTTTCTCAGTTAATACGGTATTGTAGAGCTTGTTTCTACAACGAATCAAAATGCTTACAAATTGTAGACTCGTGGATATTGAGCCTTGGCTTATCAGGGCCCTTAAAGTTTTATGGGCATAACCACAATATTGTTGATAAGTATGAAGTCACTGTATCCAAACTTAACCTGGATACATTTGACGTCACAGTTCTATTTTCTTAAATTTGTTTTTGATGGCTATACCGGAAGTGCTTAACCTTCCGGAGCAGCCAGCCTCACGTCCTTGGTGGTTGTACACATGCTTAACTGAATTAACCAGTTTTTAAAGATTTTACTTTGCTTTTGAGATTGTGATTTGGGCTTTTGAGATTGTGATTTGGACATGGACTGGTATGTTTGGTGTTTGATTTGTTAGTGTGATATACTTGTTTAATTGAAATCATATAGAACATAAAAGGTCATTGTGTTATGCCAAAATGGTTGACTTGTCGCAGAGTTTCGACACTCCTGGTGTCATGTTCAATTCGGTTGCCGAAGTTCGATGCATTTTCCCCTCTTTTTACTTTGTTGCACAGTAGATGTAACTACACCATCGTGTTAACGTTTAAAATCTCATTCCTTAAGAACACTATCGTTTTATTCTAGGTATTCTATATTACTATTTTATAATCCTCAACACGGAATGCCTTGTATCCAGTTTTAAGGCCAACTCTTTTATTAACATTCAGTTTTATCCTAATTACTAGTAATGACATAATCTACAATATTTAAAAAAATAAATTTTAGCATTTTAAAATTACGGCTGGTGTCACCACAAGAAATTGTGACTCAGCTGCTGCCTATTTTAAAATGAACGTCTACTGTTATAAAATAAAAGGAAAAATGAACTTAGTAGTAACATATTTTCTTTTGCATGTTTTCAGTTTTATTTTGCTTTTAAAGTTGTTAGTTGACAGTTTTGGTCTGATTTATAATAACTAAAACACTGCTTAAATAAAGCCATGGTTGTAAGACTGAGGATCCCCATTATGACTTTACCTAGTACTATAAAATGCACTGCCTGCAATGTTTTCTTGTTTCTATCAGTGTTTTAATGTCTCTGACTTTTAATATCTCTGTGTCCATATACATGCATATGATCTATCTTTGAATGTTGATACTTTTTATTGTAAATAATTGAGCCTGACCAAGTTGTTTTTTGAAGCTTGAATTAGGTTTATAAATTGGTTAATTAAATTTTGTTTCTTGCATGCCATCAAATATTTTGTGATTATTTTAAACTAAAACATATCATTCTAAAACTATCGACTATCAATTTAATTACAATCTGTTATTCTTATTAATGTTTAAATGTCTTATCGTCTTCATATTAATTATCTTGAAATGGGTTGCCATGGCTTCAGTTTATGTAAATAAGATATTTGCAATCGTTTTCTTTCAATATTTCCGTTATTTTGATTACTAGTTTGAAGTAAGTAATCGGGATTTCTTGCACATATTTACCTTATTTACTATTTGATTTATAGTTTCATGTTTTGTTTGCATCCTTTTTTGTCCATTATGTTTTTCAGAACAAGATTGACTTTTCACAAGATATCCTGCTGTTGATATATAGCCAGATGTAGGGAACTTACAAACTATGATTGTTTTAAGTCACTTCTTACATTGTTTCTGTCTTGTTAGCAGTTTTTATCGTAAAGTGGTATTAAAAATCATTTAATACTATTAATGAAATTATTTTTATCTGTTATAGCTGCTAAAATTTAGTGCTAGAGATAGTCAAGTCATGGTGGTGAATACCATTTTGTTACCTATTAATTTTTTCATCATGAGTAACTAGATAAACATCTCCAATCAAACAAAAAATTAAAAATGTTTTTATTGATATTTTTGTTAAACAAAATTAACATTAAATCTTATTAGTTAAGTTGTCAGAACGTTACATTTTTTCCCTTTAAGATCTTAATCATAGAATTACTTTGGGATAATTTTTTTTGCAAGTGTACAGACTTTTTTAACATTATTTCATATTTTGACATAGAAAAAAAAGTAAAAATAATTGATATCATAGAGAATTTTGTTTTCTGGCACAGAAATTTCTTGTGGCATGATCCAGCTTAAAACCAAGGTTTGAAAAATTAGGTCAAAGGTCATTGATACTTTAAATGAAAAATATGTTTTTAAATAAAATCTTTATTTCCAATGAAAGTTTTTGGGATTAATTTTCATGTCACTAGGTAAAAATAGTCAACGTTACTAGAAAATAAATAGAAGTTAGAGCTTCATGTTATAACCTGAATTCTAATTCTTGGTTTAAATAAAACCTTTATTTTTTAACATCATAATTTACAAGTCACGGATGTTGGTTTTCTGTTGTCTTATTAATACCTTCTATACTGTTGGTTTACTTTTCCATATATTGACCATTAAGCTGAGGTGGAGTTCAGTGCTTTTAGCCTATTTAATAATTTGTGTCACCAAAATATAATCATAAATGATTGACAAACGCTGCCAAAGAACAGCATAGATCACCTGGAGACCATCAAAAATTTAACAACAAACTTTAATATTTTTATTCAGTTTTAACAACAATTACAACTTATACCAATATCTATCCTGTAACTTGTGAAAGCAATTTAAAAATAACAAATCAAAATAAAACTGAAATTTCTTTATTATCAAAAAATAACAAATTATTCAATAATAATCAGTATCATTTGGATCCACATATTTCATTCATGAACACAGCTTCATAGTGGTTAAACATGATTATAAAATTGTCTATTCAAGGCCACAGCCAGCCACATGCCACATTATCTTATATCAGAACAATGGATCAGTTAAATAATGTAGCCAAGATCATAAAGTTGTCAGCTTCCAAAAATCAACTTTCAAACCATGTCACATGCCACATTATCTGATACCAGAACAATGAATCAGTTAAATAATGTAGCCAAGATCATAAAGTAGTCAGCTTCTAAAATCAACTTCACACATGCCACATTATCTTATATCAGAACAATGGATCAGTTAAATAATGTAGCCAAGATCATAAAGTTGTCAGCTTCCAAAAATCAACTTTCAAACCATGTCACATGCCACATTATCTGATACCAGAACATGAATCAGTTAAATAATGTAGCCAAGATCATAAAGTAGTCAGCTTCCTAAAAATCAACTTTCAAACCATAATGACCATTAAAATCAAAAATAAGACTTAATTATTAAAACAAAGGAAATTTTGAAAAATAAGCATACTGTAAATTGGGAAATTTTGTGATCATTTTATTTATAAGTTAGTTTATGTGTAAAGCTAGACACAAAAATGAAACTATTGCTAATATAGTAAGTCAATAATATTTGTGCTGTTGGTCACCAGATTAAGTGAAATTAAAAGTACGCGAATAGATGTCCATGTTGTTTTTCAGGAATATTAACTGACTGTAAAAATTTCCAAATTTACAGTTTAACTTTCGAAGCTAAAAAAAATCTCCATATTTTGCTTGATATATTTTTGTTATAACAAAATAAAACAAAACTCATCTTAATATACATGTACTAGTGTTAGTAAATATAACAATCATAAAATGCAAAATGTTTTACCATGGTCAATGTTAGCCATGGCAAAAATGAAAAGATAGAAAGTTATCATCAATGTTAAATAAATGTACACAAGAAAAACTTCAACATTTGAAAATGTAGGTTTCTGGAAAAACTAAGCAAAACTTTGTCACAATGTGACTTAAAGTTCCTACACAATATTCTTGAAATATGAAGTTAAAATCAAAGTCAGCACCAGCATACACTTTCATCAAAGCCAATTCCAGCATTTACTTTCATCAAAGTCAGTCCCAGCATTTACTTTTAACAAAGTCAGTTCCAGCATTTACTTTCATCAAAGTCAGTTCCAGCATTTACTTTTAACAAAGTCAGTCCTAGCATTCCATTCAACAAAGTCAGTCCGAGCATTCACTTTGATCAAAGTCAGTAACAGCATTCAGTTTGATCAAAGTCTGTCCCAGCATTACTTTATTAAAATCGGTCATAGCCTTCTTTTCCATTACAATTAACCCTGGCATTCATTTCCAATATTTGGTGTTTTAATGTTTGTAGTCATTTTAGCTCTGTTTAACTGTTACAGAGTCTATGAAAGATGAGAGTTTAAACAACATTGTTCCAATTTATAAATACAATAATTATCTAATACAATAAGATAATTTACTGTGTTATTTTTTGGCAGCTGCTAACTGTTTATCCTTCACTTCCTGAGCTTTCAACATAGCTTTAATAGCTCTAGCTCTCATTTCAAGTTCTAGTATCTCCATTTGATTCTGTGTCAGAACAGTTCCTAGAGATCTATCTGCTTGTTCTTCTGTAGTTTCCTCATTTTCTGAATTATCTTCTTGTTCTTCTGTAGTTTCCTCATTTTCTGAATTATCTCCCTCACACAGAGATTCTGAATTATCTCCCTCTGATTTTACCTCTTCTTTATCAGCACTTTCCTCCTCCTCCAAATCTTTTTCTTCCATTTCTTCACAAGAGTAATCTCCCTTTTCACATGTTTCACTCACATCTTTATAGTTATTGTTACTATGGAGATCCTCTGTTGTTGGGTCATTATCTTCTTCATTTTCCTCCTGTGAATTGTAAAATAAAACTAATTACATTCCACAGTATAATTGTAATTTTTTACTGCTAGAATTTCCTTTATAACGAAAGTCTAATACAGTTAGTATTCGTTTAAACATATCAAATATACCTAATTAACTATTAAACTACCTTCTCATACTGAGGAGAATATATGATATTTAAAATTACACTTAAAATGGTTCTTTCATTTACAATCAATAATTTGTCCTGATAATGATATAATTAACGGATAGACATATCCAACTTTATGAATTTGATACATATTATGTTGTTTTCTATGAAATTTTCCTGTTTTTAATATACTGAAAAGGTTACATATATTACCATATTGGTATTTTACAAGACAGTTTTGTGTTGTATTAGGGAGATTAAATTGTTATTCTTTGTTGTATGATTGGAATTTAATTTCCCAAAAGTAATCCATTTTATTTGAAATCATTCATCTGTGCAAGTGTTACAAAATAAACTAGGGGTATGGATGGTCGATATTAAAGTAAAGTACTATAAAAAAAGCAAAATTAGTATTGTTTTGAACACTAAAAATATCTCAAATTAAAAAAAGAAAATTAAGCAAACTGATAAATACACAGACAAGGTAACATAAAAACGGAGCTAAAACTGAAAATTAAATTGTAAAGTTATAATACACTGTGCCTTAGACATGAACAATAAGGTATAGGTTTGCCTGTAATTTCAGTCCACCAAAACATGATAAATTGATTCTAATACTTATTTTAATTTTGACAACAGTCAATTAATTGAATGATAAAACTTGTACATATCTATCTTTTTATAGAGAAGCTTCTCCAAAAATTAACAGTTTAAGTTCCCCTTGAGTCTAGGTATTTTGATAATGTTTATTCACCACTGAAACTGAACAAATGAATTAATATTTTCCAAAGTTATTTTTGTATACGGAAATATAAAAAATATTGCATTAAGATGACTAGACATTACTAATAAAAAAATTCATTTATGGGTAGGAAAGTTATCCTTAATTCTTTGATTTAAAAGGTGGGAAATAAGCATTCTGGGATTCATTCATCTACAGGTGGGATAGTATTCCTTGATTCATTTACAGGTGTTTTTTTCCCCTGTAAAGAACCCAAAAAATCTATATGAAATTGCAGTTGTCTTTGAAAAAACAAGCTTTACAAGTGTAAAAAGATAACATCTAAAACAATGTCTTATTGAATAGCTCGGGTCAACTAAATGTGTGGATTTATCCTGAGAAAGTGTGAACTAGGCTAAATGTTTCTGGAGTAAAATTTATCAATGTAGGAGCAAACAAGCTTAATTAGCTCCAATAAAGAATAACAACTGTCAACAAAAATAAACTTCTAAAAGATTCATGATTTATAAGTACATAAACAAAGACCATAAGATTGTTTGAGTAAGAAATCTGAAACCGAAACACACAATACAAGTTGTGCTTTACAAATACTGTTATAAAGGTTCTAAACAAAATTCTGTAATTTCTACCAAACACAACAAAGATCAATGACACAGACCTAGAAAAGAAACTCAAAACCAGCCCACACATAACAAGAGACTAGATGTTTGACAGATGAAGAAGTAAAAGTAGAAACAAACAGTATCAAAATTCCGCAAATAATGTCCTTTCTACCAAAGTGAACAAAGCATCAGTCTTCATGACATAAATCTGGTGTCTCAGACTTGTCCTTTATATTTACCTTTTCATATCTGAGATAAAATAATGACTTAATTTAAATCATCACATTACTGACAATTTCAATTGTTGTTCAAAATGTAGTTCTGTTAGAAGTGGAGTAGAATTATGGTGTTTTATGCCCCAGTCAAGACTTTTAAATTATATCTAGGTGGTCAGTTCTAGGAATGGTGGAGGAAATGATTGTTCCCAGGAGAAAAAAATAACATAGTACATGTATATTGATGAAGTTTGACAATTATCATTGAGACCACAGCAAAATACAATATTGCACCTAAAATGTGCATTCAATAAAACTTATAGCAACAGTTACAACAATTAGGAAACCATATCAACAATTACAATGACAAAACAAACAAATGCAATAAATATCAGACAACAACAACAACAACAATAATAATAATAATAATAATAATAATAATAATAATACCCCATTTAGAGCCCACTGAAATGGACACTGTAAAAATTTTAATGATTTGTGACCGATTCTAAGAAATTTATTGATTGATATGATAATTATGTCTAAGCTTTTCACTTTCCAATGTTATAATTGCAAAAGCTTACAATCTAGTTTAGGATCAAAGTATGGATTTTCAGGTCATGATTTTAAAAGCTTCAAAAATAATTAGGATCGTCAAATTAATCAGTTTTTGTTCCGACAGGTCACTCCAAATTGTTTGTCTTAATGACTACATACCAGCAAGAAAAATATAATTTGAGGACAAAATATTGATTTTTTAATCTTATAGGATAGATGGACGAGGGGAAATTATTGATTTTCATTTGGTGTAATATAAGTGAAGAATTTAGTCCCAATACTTAATATGCCAAAGATGAAAATTCTAACATTCATCAACTGTAAAATACGTATGGAGATTAGTGTCTGTTTGTCTTACAGAGACGTGAAGATTTGGACAAACTATATAATAAAGTCAGGCTAGCAAATCAAGTTAAAAAAATGTTATATAAAATTGAATTAGAAGGGTCATCTATAAATTGTAGAAAACATACAAAGATATTTAGTCATGTGGAAACTCTGGACTCTGCTTTAAATTACTTCTAAAAAAGACCACTTCTCTTACATCTTGTGTTAAAATTGAAACCACCTGTTGAGGGGCTTTAGCGGCCAATTAAGTGGTTTAAAAAAACTGGCTTAAGAACACACAGCTTCTAACTTCTTAGGCTTGCTTCCATTCAGGTTTTTTTTTTTTTTTTTTTTTTTTTTTTAAATTTTGGCATTCTAGTTTCCCTGCACCCTCCAAAATTGATCATCTCAATGATCTCAGTATAAAGAAAATGACTATAACTGAGTCAAAAAACAATATATTACTATTTTCTCTTATTTTTATTGCAAGCAAAAACATCTGCAGCTTTCAATTCTAACCCAAAAAGGAGTTTTGTAGATGATTAGGCTTATCAAAATGAAAAATAATAATGACCATCGTCTTGGTTAAAATGTCTCAATCTTTTCAAGCAACACATTAATATACCATATAGTCAAAAGGAGAATCCATTAACTAAGAAAATGTAAAACCCTCTAGATCAAAAGGGAGTTAATATAGAAATAATTAAACTCCTTTTTATTTTTATCATATAATAATAAAAATCTTCACAAACTATCTTGTCAACTGTTAAATGAGTTAAGATATGAAGTTAATGTAAAAGTTGAAAACCAATTTTAAAAAAGGGATTATCATAGAATTAAATGTTGTATAATCTAGCTCCTATGGCCATCCCATAATGCTTGACTTACATTTAGAACTGACTTTACATTTAGCTTTTACATTTAGACAAGCCAATGACAATTACTAACACCCTAGTTCAGGGGGTCATGATTTATTGCTGCTTTGGCCAAAAGAGACAAAAATTGCTTACAAATTTTTCAATGATATAAAACAGCTAGAAAACAGGTCGTGATTCATGTCATAGGGATTGGTATGAGTATAGTGGAGTGATGGTGTTTTATGCCCTAGTCAAGATTCTTTCACTTACATCAAGGTTGTCTGTTCTTAGATGTTGGAACAACCAAATACCCATAGAAAATCAACGAGAACCTTCTGCAAAGGAACTAACAATTACCCTCACACTAGGATCTGAACTAGTGAGATTTGATCCTAGGTGGTTAGGCAATTTAGCCAAGGTACTAGTAAGAATTTCCCTGTGTCAACAAACAAAACAATTCAATTAACAGTGATCAATCTATGACTGAGGTTACTTAGGCTATCTTGTCTCATGCTTCAAAACCTGCACCACATTTTCAAAACATAAAACCAATACAAAGAAAGAAAACTTTTAATAAGAAGTGAATGAGAACATTTGGTGATTGTATTGAGGTTGGTCTTCAGACAGTATTTTTATTGGTCCATTTACATTTTTGGCCAATGGGCCAAAGGTCCTTATACATCAAATACTGCTTAACTAGCTACATGACAAACAACCAGCTTTATCTCAAAATGACATACATATATTTGTGGTTAAGATTCTATAATACTGAGATAAAGTTTCCTTGCACATGTTGACACATACCATGATGAATTGCTGTCAAATATTACATCAAGTACATGTATGTATTAGTAAGCTTTGCCTACAGCTAACATTGCCAGATAACATCTCATATCTGTTACCTTTTTCCCTGGGATTTTCAACTCTTTTCAATCAATGTTATTCTTTTAAAATCAATTTTTAACAATAACCCTTGAAAAGTTTTGACATTTCTCCAGTCATGATTGACTTAAAAACTGGTGATGTAATCTAGTCTAACATGCAATAATTTATATAATATGCGACAATTCAAATACTTTATTACTGTTCAAAATGAGACCGAGATGAAATTTCACCACAAATTAATGTGAAAAATGGCTTTTTGTAACTATTATCTTGTTTATTTATTTAAGATTTTAACCAACTTTTATGGTCGTACAAATGAGGCGGAGATCTTAAATTTCCCGTTTTATGAAAAGATTCATCAAACTTTCCTTTTATTGTCCTCATTAAAATTTAAATCACAATTCATTAAAACCACACAAAATCATTTCCTCAAAGTTAATTTTATTTGATCTGCAACATGAACTGAATTCAGCCTATAATGTAATCAGCCCAACATAGTTTTACTACAAAGCAGAAGTAATTTCCGATTATGTTTCAGAACAAAATTAAGTTATATAATATAAAAGCTGTATTTTTTCTCTAATCACAGTTTCAAAACAACAAAATAACTTTGATATGAAATGTCAAAAAATCAAATTAAAGGGTTGCATAATGAAAACGAACATCCGACATTTCAGATCATAATTTTGTGATTAGGCAGATTTTAAACTGAAATATTTGAAGCATTATTTTAAGCCTTTAATTAGTGTGTTATGAAGTCAAACAGGAAAATAACAATAAGCATATACCTGAAGTATGACTTGTCAATTATACGCTGCATGTGCTTTGTCAGTTGATAACTCCTTTCTAATTAAGCACACCCATTTTCACCCATCTCAATTTACTTTAAAAGCACTTGTAAATCAATCTTTTGTATAAAATCAGAAATATAAACAAGCTACTATCAGGAAAATAATTACGATTTATACTGCCATGTTTCCACAAAATATGACCGATATCAAGAATTAGGCAGCAAAATTAAGCTAATTTTAAAATTAACTGCTCAAATTTAATGTCATTTAAGATTATTAAAAGGTCAAATTTAAATCAAGCTTCATAATCTATGGGACATTTTACTGAAATATATGCATTTAATGAAACCATTCACTTCCTTTTTGCATAAAAATATTTTGAATTATGACTAGAAGACATCTCATAAATTTAATGTTTTTATGTTTCTGACATGATTTTATAAAAGCTATCAATGCCATACCCTGTCAAAACTTAATGTTGATGATGGAAAATTTCTTGTTACTGCTCTACTGATTATTATCTAGAAAGATGATTTAAAATTGTTCATGGCAATAAAGAATTGATTTCATTATAATCATTTCTACCAAAAATAAACACTTTTTTCCAATTAAATATTTTTATATTTTTTAGTTTTTACAATCTTTAGAAACCACTTAAGATTAAATGACAAAAATCTGTTTGCAATTTTTTGTTGTTCATCCTTTTTGTGTTTTTTTTTTTCACTATTGCCTATTCACTAAGTAAACATTATCAACAACTATATTATTTTTTATTTACTGAGTTGTGATGTGTTCTTGGTTGTTTTCACTATTGCCTATTCACTAAGTATATATTAACAAATACTGTATGATTCTTTGTTACTTAGTTGTGATGTGTTCTTGGTTGTTTTCACTATTGCCTATTCACTAAGTATATGTTAACAAATACTGTATGATTCTTTGTTACTTGGTTGTGATGTGTTCTTGGTTGTTTTCACTATTGCCTATTCACTATGTATGATTCTTTGTTACTTAGTTGTGAATTGTTCTAAGTAGTTCTCACTATTGCCTTTTCACTAAGTATATGTTAACATATACTGTATGATTCTTTGTTACTTAGTTGTGATGTGTTCTTGGTTGTTTTCACTATTGCCTATTCACTAAGTATATGTTAACAAATATTGTATGATTCTTTGTTACTTAGTTGTGATGTGTTCTTGGTTGTTTTCACTATTGCCTATTCACTAAGTATATATTAACAAATATTGTATGATTCTTTGTTACTTAGTCGTGATGTGTTCTTGGTAGTTTTCACTATCGCCTATTCACTAAGTATATATTAACAAATACTATATGATTCTTTGTTACTTAGTCGTGATGTGTTCTTGGTTGTTTTCACGATTGCCTATTCACTAAGTATATATTAACAAATACTATATGATTCTTTGTTACTTAGTCGTGATGTGTTCTTGGTTGTTTTCACGATTGCCTATTCACTAAGTATATATTAACAAATACTGTATGATTCTTTGTTACTTAGTTGTGATGTGTTCTTGGTAGTTTTCACGATTGCCTATTCACTAAGTATATGTTAACAAATATTGTATGATTCTTTGTTACTTAGTTGTGATGTGTTCTTGGTTGTTTTCACTATTGCCTATTCACTAAGTATATATTAACAAATACTGTATGATTCTTTGTTACTTAGTTGTGATGTGTTCTTGGTTGTTTTCACTATTGCCTATTCACTAAGTATATATTAACAAATACTCTATGATTCTTTGTTACTTACTTGTGATGTGTTCTTGGTAGTTTTCACGATTGCCTATTCACTAAGTATATGTTAACAAATACTGTATGATTCTTTACTTAGTTGTGATGTGTTCTTGGTAGTTTTCACTATTGCCTATTCACTAAGTATATATTTACAAATACTGTATGATTATTTGTTTCCTTTGTTGTGACATGTTCTTTTTATCACTATTGTCTATTCACTTGGTATATGTTATAAACTACTGTATCGTTTTTGTTTACATAGATATAATGTATTTTTGCTTGTTTTCACTATTACCCATTCACCAAGTATTGTTTATTAGCAACTTTCTTTGTTCTTGGCATACTGCATTTTCAGCCATTGCTAAATATTTATTTTTCAACAACAGTTTTTTATAAATCATTTTAATCTTTTCATTAAGTCATGTTTTTTCACTTATTTTAAATGTTAATCAACCTCAAATTTCTATATTTGAATTATACAGTTGAATCTATATATATTGAAACTATTTCAAGTAAAATATTTCCTGTTATATTATGTACTGATAGTGATTTTTAATAACTAAATAATATCTTTTATGGCTAAAAAAATAAATAAATAAATAAATAAATAAATAAATAAATAAGTACACATGTACTTATGTACTGTTACACTATTAGATCTTTCAGAACTAGATCTTTCAAGAAGTTTCACACAGAAATTAATATTTCATCTCAATTACTTCACACATGACTGAAAGCAGAAGAAACTTTAAAATCATTCAATTGGAATTCAGTACTATTATAAAGAAGTCTAATAAGTCTTCACAGAAAAAAATCTTTGTTGAAAAACCACTGCACAGAAAAACTAAAGTTCCATAGAATTTCACTGGTTCTGCATAAAAACAATACAATTCCAAATGTATTCATTATATCCACAAAAGAGTCAGTACCAGTAACTTATAGTTTACACCTGAAAATGAAACTTAGGAAAAACCTTACAAATCCTTAATGACAAAGACCTACACAGTAACAACAGAAATGGGCCAAATAAAATAATAGATCCAACCAAATAATAAATTTTGATGTGTTTAATGTCTGAGTCAAGACTATTTCACTATAAAGTTGGTTGGTTCCAAAATGTTGGTGAAAACCAGAGAGCCAAGGGAAAAACCACTAATATTAGGCAAAAAAATGGACATTAATGGACTACCGAGTGTGATTTTCCAAATCAGAGAAAACTTTGGGATCTCCAAGTTGATGGACCTACCAAGCTACATGTGTGTCTCTTACAGGTGCGTGGTATATAGATGAAATTCTTCATCCTATTGTTAGACTTTAGATTACTTGGCAACACCAAGGACCATTTGAAATGCAGTTTTATTGTAACTTAAGTGCATTTGGAAATCATTTCTGGATCAATGTTTTTTCTTGTGGTGTAAACATTACAACATATAGTTCTAAATCACCAGTCAGCTGTGTGAGACAACTATTGAAATGGATAATTATTAGAATTTTTTTTTTTCTGATTTATGAGAATGTCAGATATTTTTGGAGATCATGATGACATTTTGATCAGGTTAATTTTGATGATGGGGAAAGTATAGAAATAATAAAGAGAAACCAAATACTACATCATTTCAGTGTCTGGTGTTTGGTCAGTTGAATGAACTCATAAAAAAAACCCACACGGAATCAAGACATAAAACTTTACAATGTTTTCACACTAAACTCATGTTAGTTACATTAAATGTGATTTTATTGCTTAATTTACAACAATTAATTGTGTATTTCTGTAATTAATTTTAGAGATTTTCCAAAAACAGATACTTTTTCATTTACTTTGTTTTGTGTTTTGGCATTTGATCATTTTTTGGAAACAAAATATCAGGTCAAATAAAATAATAGAAATAAATAGACCAGTTTTCAATTGACTGTTCCTCTTTCTGATTCTTGCTTTTAATAACTCCAAAGTACAACCTTTTTGAGCAAGGTTACTTCTGGTTTTACAAATTTTCTGGACTTACCAGTAAAAAATTAACAGGAGGGGTCATAACAAAGCCTTCTCCAGTTGATAGTCATAATTCTCCTAATTCTCCGAATCGATTTTTTCAGTTTAGCTATTATAATTCTTCAGATTGTCTATTCTATTTGATTATTGGATTTTATACTCTATTTGAAATTAGTTGTAGCCTAGTGGTAAAAGCGCCAAATCACTGGCAGATCAGATACCAATCGTAAAGTTAACATGCTAGGTTAGAATCCTATTGGGACAGACCCCTGTGTGAAATTTTTTTTGGTGGAAATACACTGGCATCTCCTTTTAAAAGGCTAAAAATTCTACATTGTGACATTGTCATATTTACTGCTAATGACAGCTTAAATTATCTTTACATAGCCTAACTTGAATGAATAAATCCCTGCAAAAACAGGAAGAAACTATGCTCAAAGAAAGAAAGATGTCATGTGATTTCTGTATAATCTAAACAAAAAAATGGTGACATCTGAAAACGAGTCTATTGGAACAGAAATACAATAACAAAGAAAAGACTTGTTAAAAGAATAAGTAATAATTAAAGTTTATCCGAGCCCAGTTTTTTTAGGGTTCAGTAAGCTTAACCCAATGATTAGTAAAGTAAGTAAATATAATCAAAATTGTAAAAAAAAATCATTAAAACCATAAAAAATTGATTCAGATCACCTCTTTTTTATCAGTAATTGTATTAGGTATTGTTTGAAGAGAGATACACAAGATGGAATTTTTTTTTATTATTAAACAACTTGTTAAATTTAGAAAGCTCTAAACAACTGGGCTCTAGGTCTAAAGCAGACCTTTCATTTGTGAAGAAGTTTTATTAACTGATACTCTTTCATGAGTAGCATGCATTCGGTGGTGTCTCAAATTCGTCGATGTCAATCTTGTGACATAAAAAACTCTTTTAATCCTGACAAATGTAACTCCTATAATAGTTAGTTTTACAGAAATTGGATTGAGAAAAAAATTCCTAAATGTATTTGCTCAGACGTAAATTTATCCCTAATGTAAATTGACCTAACACTTGGATTTCTTAAAATCAATTTCAACAAAACCATAAATTTTACACCTCAGATAAACACTGTTATGTAAGATCTTTGTAACTTTTTAGAAAAAGTTGTCGGAAAGCAAAAAGCTCGAAGAAAACCTAAACATTCTTCTTTCACAAAGGGTACACAGCATCAGGGTGATAACAATGGTTCAGACTAGCTTTACTTGTAAATGAAAAGCAGTAAAATATTTTATTTTTTTTACCAACATTCCCTTATTTTCACTGATTATATCTGGCATATTTTTATATGCATAAGGAATATGTATTTTAAGCCACCCTTAGAAGTCCAGTCAAATAGGTTTTTTTTCTAAAAAGTAAATGCAATATATTTTTTTTTAAAATTCATTACTAATATATCTATGTTATACTTTGCAACTGATAAGGGAAAAACACATTTTTGAGCAACTTCATTCCTAGTGAGATTTCCTGTTGAAAAGGGAGCTAACTTTTGTAAATGAAGTGTAATAATTTAGTACAATTTGTTAAATGTGTGTTGCATTTGGACAAAGAAACAAATCAATATAGCCCAAATGATGGATTTTAGATTAATTTTATTTATTTATTTATTTATTTATTTCCTATAATTGCACCAAAAAACAACAAAACAGCAAGTAAACTAAGAAATTTTCTTACACAAGGATCTGGAAGAAAAATTTGAACTTTGGTGGTGAGAGGCACTTTGATCCATTATATTGAATATGGAAAAAAGTTCATCACATTTTCAAACAAGTTCATTTCAATTTCAAAGTTTTCGGAGTAGGACATTGTATTCACGGCAACTGTGATTATACAGAACATATATAAGAACAAAGTCTAGAAAATAAGAAACTTATATCCCTGTTTCTGACATTCTTTCTTTTTGAAAGTGGTTGCTATTAAGATGAAGCAAACTTGAAAGTTCTAAAGATGAAGCAAACTTGAAAGTTCTGGAAAGAATATTACTGTGGTTGAAATATACGTTTTCCTCTCCTCAATCTTTCAAAATTTCAAGTTATAAAAATTAAGTATTTCTTGACGTCTATTTCATTATACTTGACTCGATATTTAGCGATATTTATTTGTTCAGCTTCTAATAAAACTACACGCTTGGGATTTGGGATAAAGAGTCTAGACTGTGTCAAATTAAATGTTTGTTTTTCTTCATTGGTCATAAATTAAGCTAGATAATGACCAACAGTAAATAATTCCACGGTTTATATCTCCCATATAACATTTAATTTCTTTCAGAGTCTGTCGCCTCATTTGAAAGCTTTAGAAATTTATATCATGTTTGATCGACGAATGGGCTGTTCAAAATTAAATCCAAGCCTTGATCTATTGAATGTTCTTTCAAAAACGTTAGGAAAATTTGACCAAAATTAATGTTCTAGAATTCCTTTGGTACAAAAAATCTACAGAATAATTTTTTAAAAGTGGTAAATTTAACCCAAAATTAATGTCTAAGAATTCCTTTGGTACAAATGAATAAGGAATATGTTTATAAAGAAAAATCGTGTTACCAGACACTGTGCTGCAATGGTGGAATGAATCATTGCAGTATTAGTTCTAAGAATGGCAAACAACCGATTTGATAAATTTATATTTCAAATACTATTCACCAGAGATTAGAATTGACCATATATATAGGTACTAGTATTTTTGATACCTGTCTGAGCAAGTGCAGAGTTTCATGAAAAACTCCTGAGAACATATTTCATATGTCTACAGTTGAAATTTAGAACTAAAATGAAAATGGTCTTTCTTTTCAGTAGATGCTTACTAACATATCTGTATGATTTGTCTGATTCACAAAGCAATGGAAATACATTTTTTAGAGAGGCATATAATATTTGGTCTATCGTTTCATCTGTCTGTAGTACACCAGATTCTGCACATTCAACTTAACTTTGCCTTGATTGTATTCCATCCAGTCTGATGACCATATACATTCTGTATATATTACACAGATACCTGTTAAACTTTGATGTGTCATATGTGCCCATTTTGGAAAATCATTCTCATCAGTGACACTAGAGGCCGAAAAGTTTGATAGATAAAAAACATAAGCCAAACAGTTGAAAATTACCGTAATGTGAATCTAAGGTTCCAATTATGCCTTTCTACTGATCTATTTAAAGTCAGAACTGGGATAAGAAATAAGTTTTTTATGGCCTGGTATGTTATTTATATGCAGTGAAGCCTGTTTAAACTGAACAAAATTTGCTTCTAAAAGATATATGTATTTGGTTTAAAGGTAAATTTAGAAAAAAAAATAGTAATGACATTGCTTATAGAAACAGACAAAATTTCAGTTTACATATTTAGTTTTTACAGAAAGTTTAAACTAGTATTACTTAATTTGAATAATTTCATGGATACATATCCATGATGATATAATAACATCTAAATTTATTTTCAAAATGCTAAAAATGTACAAATTAGTTCAATAAAATGGGTTCTGGTTGTCTAAAGATCCATAAAGATTCTTAGTTAAGTGGTTTAATTAAAACATGAATGATTGATGATCAAGATAGCTTACTTCTTGATGATGATATTGACTGTTCATTACAACAATTTTGACCAATAATCAAGATATAGATCTTTTCGTTAAAAAATGGTTAAGCTATATCAGCTTTAAAAAGAATAGGACTTTAGAGGGTGAGCAGAAATGGGCTGATGCATTTCAATAAAAATTTCTAATTTTGAATATTAATAAGTAATGCATTACCATAAAGAGTTGAAAATGCTGTTTAATGTTCAGTTTCATAAATACTGAACTTTTACCAGATAAAAGTGAAGATGTATTTATTTTCATTAATACAGAGAATGTAAAATTGTAACGGCTTCATTTTATTATTATCATTATTATTTATTATTATTTATTATTTTTATGACTATTATCATTATTATTATTTTGTTTCTAAATGTCATTTCATGTTCACTACTTTAGTATAAACTTGTACCGTTTATAAAATTGCCAGTTATTTCAATCTTGTAGTATTTAAATAAAAACAACTTGCCAATATCACATGATAATGAACACAGCCACAAAAACAGCCAACAGACAAAAATCTCTCATAAAAATAATGGAATGCCACTGAAATACTGTCAAAGTTATTGATCCAGCATCAATCATTGCTCCCTCCTATTGTCTAGAGCACCTCATAAACCAATAAACCTCCAGTTAAAACAGATAAATACAAAACCAAATGAAACACACGTAAACAAGGAGTCTAATTTGGCAAAAAAATGATCAACAAGCTAAAAAATGCCTTATACCTCATTTGCATAGATGTGATATTAATGGACCAATGAAAAATGTTTAGAATAACAAGTTATGTATGTCCAATGGCTATGCATTTAAGTTTATACAATATTTCTGACTAAATTAGTTGAAAATTAAGCTTTATTTACTAGCCATTTATCTCTTATTGCTAATTATTGTAATGGCACAGGCAGTTAGTTTAGTAAAAATTTTAATCTGCTCAAACCAATACATTCCATACCAAATTTGGGTCAAACTGACCAAACAATGTTTGAGTAGAAGATTTTCAAAGAATCAACTAAAATAACACTTTAGTTGCATATTCAAATTATAATAAACCAATAAAAATGTTTTGGAAAACCCATTTGCACATGTCCAATGTTTAAATTAGCCAGGAATTTTCAGAGGAGAAAACAAAAGCCTTTAAAGAGACACACACTTCCTCATGCAAAAAGCTAGGTTGGTTATATCCAGTCAAGCTTAAAACTAAACAGATTTCATTATGGTTATACCTCTGAATGATCCACAGAACTCTGACTGTTTTTGTAAACTTGACCTTCCCTAATTTCTCCTTCCTCCTCTTCCTCTTCTTTTGTTTCCTCCACCTCTTGGTCTGATTCTTCTTCATAACTTCCTCCTTCATACAGGTTCACCTCAGACTCATCTGCATTGTCCTCTGTCATTGCTTCATCAACACTACAATAAACAGGAGTATTACACTGCATGAACTGGGTAAATGACGGACTAACAAACTGACTAGTTAACTGACTTGTTAGTGATCTAAGGATTGATTAATTGACATTTAAACTGAAATGAAATTCTTACTTACATGTTAACAGAATGATCCATATGTTAAAAAAATGACACAGTTTATTAATTTAGTCTAAGGAATTAATTTTATAAATAAATGAGTAAGTATGGTAAGGTACTCTAGGCACCCCAATAATTTACAAAGCCATCAATGAGACTGTTTTAATGACATCCCTATTACAGCTGTAACCCTGTGCTTTAATATCTTAGACACTGTTGATAAGCAGAGAGATACGTAAAGGGGCTCTTCTTGGTGATTTTGGGCCCCTAGGTCACTTTCTGACTTCTAAAAAATTATCTTAAGGCACATTTAGTTTTGATATTAGATAAAATAATGTTAACTGTAAAATACTTCAAATTTAAATTTAGTTTACAAAGAAATATGCCATTATAAAAAAAGCAAACATTTCATTAAACTTGAAAAGATGTATATGGTCACACTGCCTTTTTGTAATTCCTGTTGGCAAGGTGATTTAATTTGATTTTAAACTTTGAGATAATAATCTAGTTATAAAGATTGTCTTAGAAAATATATACTTTAAAAATCTGTTTTTAAAAAACAATTAAATGTTTTTGAAAAGATCAAGAAATGAAAAAGATTTGAAAAATTGCCTTAAACAATTAGTATTAATAAGATGTTCTAATCCATTCTGTTTTCTATCACTGTATGAGAAAAATGTCTTCATGTCTGTAAGATAGCTATCATCTTTCAGAAAATAAAATAACTTATAAATTTGATTTTATGTAAATTGAATGAAAAATAATATCCTGAAATGTAGGATTATTGATCATACTGGAATGTTCATACATATCAAAAGTGTACACATCTAAAAAAAAAAAACACTAACTTTTTTTGAAAAAAAAAAATCAATCAGTCTCTTAAAAATACAGATGACAATGCCACACTTTTTATCTTATGTCTGACAATAGACATATAAATAAAATTGCATACAGATATTTTTGTGGATAAAAAAGCCCTAACACTGAAATCAAAACAAATAAAACACAGTCTGTTTATCATGAGAAATAACTCAGTTTTTTAATTCAACATTACTATAAAATATTTCTACAGATTTTATTTCATAGAAATTAAAACAAGAATTGCAGCAAAATGTGTGTAAAAAGTTACATCTGTAAAAGTTTAAAAAATGCTAGCAATATCAAGTCTTAATGGGTCATCACTTATAAGGGCAGACACCTGTTTGTCATACATAGGTCACCACTTCCACAGTATTAATCACTTCAGCAGTATAAATCACTTACAAAGGCAACCACTCCCTTAACACAGGTGTCCACATCAGCAGTATTGATAACTTACAAGGGCAACCACTACCCTGTCATACACAGGTAACAACTTAGCAGTATTAAGTATTAATCACTTACAAGGGCAAACACTCCCCGTCAACCACAGGTAACAACTTCAGCAGTATTAATCACTTTCAGCCCAGGTGAGCTAAAAATTCAGTATTAGTAACCAATTACACTTCTGTTCTGTTATAATAAAATTAACATCACAACAGCTCTTTGTTGTTTATACTTTGTTGTTAAGGTCAAACTTTTCATTCCATTCTTTGTTGTTTCTTTTTAATACATGTACACCTATTTCAAATTTTAAAGATTCTTTGACTTTGTTGAGCATGGGAACCTGAACCTCTTATCTGGATGTTCAATTGCTTGAACCCCGAACTGGCTAGAACATTTAGCCAAAGTCCCTTCGACTTGTAGCTATCAAAGGTCTACTGTATATGTGCATACATGTAAACAGGAGGCCCATGGACCTTAATGCTCACCTGAGGATTTGGTCCAAAGTCATTTGCAAAATGCATACAATATTCTAATAATATACATGCCTATACAAAAAGTTAATAGTTTTCAAAATAATTAACAATTTGAGTCTTCTTATGCATCTATGACCTTGAACTTTAAATATACAATCTTGAATCTTATATCAAAATGATTGCCATGTCAATTCCTACAATATTCCAATAAACATGCCAACACAATAAATTAATAGTTTCCAATAATAAACAATGTCAGGTTTTTAATGCACCTATGACCTTGACCTTTGAATGCATGACCTAAACCACACATCAGAATGATCGCCATATCAATTCCTACAATATTCTAATATACATGCCTATGCAAAAAGTTAATAGTTTCCAAGATAATTAACAATTTCAGTCTTTTTATGAACCTAGGACCTTGACCTTTGAATGTATGACCCTGAGCCATTTATCAAAATGATTGCCATGTCAATACTACAATATGCTAATATATATGCCTATGCAAAAAAGTTAATAGTTTTCAAGATAATTAACAATTTAAGTCTCCTTGTGTATCTATGACCTTGACCTTTGAACATATGACCTTGAGCCATATATCAAAATGATCGTCATGTCAATGCCTATAATATTCTAGTATATATGCCTATGCAAAAAGTTAAAAGTTTCCAAGATAATTAACAATTTGAGTCTTTTTGTGCATCGATGACCTTGACCTTTGAATGTAAGACCTTGAATCATACATCAGAATGATAGCCATATCAATTCCTACAATATTCTAATATACATGCTTATACAAAAAGTTAATCAGTTTCCAAGATAATTAACAATTTCAGTCTTTTTAAGAACCTATGACCTTGACCTTTGAATGTATGACCTTGAGCCATATATCAAAATGATCGTTATGTCAATACTTACAATATTCTAATATATATGCCTATGCAAAAAGTTTAATAGTTTTCAAGATAATTAACAATTTAAGTCTTCTTGTGTATCTATGACCTTGACCTTTGAACATATGACCTTGAGCCATATATCAAAATGATCGTCATGTCAATACCTATAATATTCTAGTATATATGCCTATGCAAAAAGTTAAAAGTTTCCAAGATAATTAACAATTTGAGTCTTTTTGTGCATCGATGACCTTGACCTTTGAATGTAAGACCTTGAATCATACATCAGAATGATAGCCATATCAATTCCTACAATATTCTAATATACATGCCTATACAAAAAGTTAATCATTTCCAAGATAATTAACAATTTCAGTCTTTTTAAGAACCTATGACCTTGACCTTTGAATGTATGACCTTGAGCCATATATCAAAATGATCATTATGTCAATACTTACAATATTCTAATATATATGCCTATGCAAAAAGTTTTATAGTTTTCAAGATAATTAACAATTTAAGTCTTCTTGTGTATGTATGACCTTGACATTTGAACATATGACCTTGAGCCATATCTCAAAATGATCATCATATCAAAACCTACAATATTCTAATTTATTATATAATCTACTCAATAATCCATGTAATACGGTCATACAATAAAAATCGTATTGAATGAGTGTGACATCATAAAAGCATGTGAATTAGGTTATATCCTTACGCACTACGCACGGGTATTTACATGGCGGATTCCAAAGCATTTTTGCAGGAACAGTCGCCGGAAACATTCAAATACATATTTATCAAAACAAATCACCAGTTCCTAAAAAAACGGGCCAGAATAATCATGGATAGCGATTCCGAGTAACACGTGTCTGTAAATCTTTGTCCAGGTTGTTGACATTCCAGAGTGCGCACGCTATGATGTCACACAATTGACCCAGATCACAGTGACACACTGTTTTTTGATTCATAATTTAAGCTGATACTTTTGTACTTTTTTATAAAAAGGAAATTTATTGTATCTAAATTGAAAATGTCTGTTTTGTTTTTGTACCCTGCGGACAGACTATTGTTTACTATATATATTTCAGCAGGATTACTTTTGGCGCATGTACACGGTAACGTAAACTTGTTGTGTTTCGGTCAATCAGCTGTTTTCTTATAAAGAGAAGACACGTTTTAAATCTGTGAAAAAGCCGTTTTTTTATGGGATTATATAATAAATAGAATCTTGCATTCGTGTTTATGTAATATTGAATTTATTAAAAAATTATTCAACTCGTTTAATAAATTCAATATTACATAAACACACATGCAAGATCCTCTATATATATGCCTATGCAAAAAGTTAATAGTTTTCAAGCTTATGCACAATTTTAGTTTTTAAAAGCGAAAAATAACATTTGAGGGGCAACAACCCCTATATGCATAATAATATAGTTACAAAACTTTGTACCTTTTTAAATTTTGTCATGCTAAACATTTTAACAATGTTTTGATATTAAATATCTCTTAAATTTTGAAAAAAATAGCCTAAAACTGCAAAATTTCAAAATAGATCATGACCCTGAACTATGACCTTGTCCTCATTTGGAAGATTATTTCAAGACAAAGTCAAAACTGAAAACCCCATGTAAATATCTGTTCAAATAGTCAAGTTATAACAACTTTAAGCCATTTTACGAAAATTTTTAAATTAAACGTGAAAAACGCGTAACCCATTTTTCCACCAAATTTACCAAATTACAAACTATAGACTAAGACCCTAGAGAAGCCAAATATCACATCAGATTTTTCCTCCAATCATTGCTTTTGGAGAAGAAGATTTTTTAAGATTTTTGGACCTCTAGGTCACCTTGACCTAGTTTTAGTAACCATGGCAACACCATGAACAAATCTGAATTGCACTGGCCCCTATATTCTTCTGACCTAGTATCATTGAAATCTGTCCAGCAGTTTCGGAGGAGAAGTCGACAATAGGTGTTAACGATGCACACATGCACTCACACACACACACACATACACATGCCGTGCTATGCCATAAGCTCACATGACCTTTTTTCAAGTTATGATGTCCTGTTGAACAATGATTGGTGAATTTGTGTATGATAAAAAAAACAATATGATCTACTACAGCAGTTGTTACTGCCACAGTTATAAATCTTGTTATTTGTTTTGTTTTTTGTTTTTTTTTTCTAAGACGATTTGAATTTATATAGGTTTTCTATTGATTGTAAAACAGTCACATTTTTTATACTGGACATCTCATCAATCAAATCAAGGCAATATCTTTTAATTTTTTCTTCTACACACTATGTAAGAGAAAATCAAGTTTTTTAAGGATGGTGTTGACAATAAAATTAAAATAAATGAAGATGCTTTTTATTTGCTGATTGAATAATATGTCATAAAATTAAATACAGATTGGTCACTCAAATAACTGATTAAGAGAGGACAAGAGTAGTACAAGTTTTCTGAGAGAGAGAGAGAGAGAGAGAGAGAGAGAGAGAGAGAGAGAGAGAGAGAAAGAGTAAGGGAGAGTACAAGTTTTCTGAGAGATAGAGAGAGAGAGAGAGAGAGAGAGAGAGAGAGAGAGAGAGAGAGAGAGAGAGAGACAGAGAGAAAGAGTAAGGGAGAGTACAAGTTTTCTGAGAGATAGAGAGAGAGAGAGAGAGAGAGAGAGAGAGAGAGAGATGTACCTGTCATTATTTACTGGATTTTCAGTCACATCATACAGTGAATCTGTTACTGTTTCTTCAAGTACTACATTATTTCCAGTTCCATCTAAACTAGCCAAAAAAGAAAAATTATTTTTTAGATTTTTAGCCCTTCCTATTATATCACAAAATAATGCTCTTTCAACCAATTATGCGGGAAAAACCTGTGCATGCATCAAGAATGGTGGTTGTGTTTTAAAAGCCAATTTCTTTTCATGGTATTTAAAACTTGTTAATTAGCAGCTAACAGATTTAAATGACTTATAGGTCCATTGGTCCGCATGTATCTATGATAATTTTATAATGTTTATTTGTAGACTGTATAACTGATTTGTACTCATGTCATTATAATAAACCATTTACTTACTTACTTATATGACCAAACGGTGCAAAATTCAAATTGTTTTTCCAAAATTTGAATGTGTCAGGCTTCATACTATAACGATCAAATAATAAGGCTATTGCACAAAACTGGCTTTTAGCCTAAGTAGTAATGAATTTTAACATAGCAACATAGATGTAACACTATTAAACACTGGTGTCAATTGAAAGACCTTTTTCTAAATAAACACTGAGATTGACGCTGCTAAAATACTCAATATGTTGCTGAGAGGATTGTTAAACAAATGAGCCAATAATGATATTGAAATGCAATAGTGTATGCACTAGAATATCATTAAATTTAATGGTAATCTCCTTAACCATGTAGCTAAAGAGCAACACTGGTCATGTACTGATATAAGTGAGATATGTGTAATTAAAAGTAAAGATTTATGGTTTTAACAGTGAAAGTCAAAATATTTTAGTTTAGACACATAGTAAGATGATAAATCAATCAGTTGTTTTATAACTAAAACAACAACCCCCCCCCCCCCCCCCCCCCCCCCGGGGACACATTTTACTTTTTTTTTTATATATATATTTTCACAAAAACATATTTCTTATTTTGATATTACAACCTAGAGACATCAAAATACCAATAATAATGTTAGACACCATCAAATAAACCATACATCAATGTCATTTTAAGTCTTAAAATATTTCACATGACTCCAAGGATTTTCATTTTCATCCATCAAAAACTTCAAAGAGTTACTGGTCATTATTCTCCCGGGAGATTTTAATTGATGGCATTAAAATGCCAAGAGGCCATGGCATATCAAACATGAATCTATCATCTTATCAGGCCAAGGAGTACTCGAGTTATTTCAATATATTTGTTAATATCATGTGAAATTAAACTTGTTTTCTAGGAAATATATTCTAGCTGACCAGTCTGTTAGGTCAACCGACTTAGTTAAGCCTATTTCAATACAAAAATTAAACATTTTTACAACTTGTAATATAACATGAAATTAAATGTGTTTCTATGAGATGACTGAACTGACAACTCTGTTTATCTACTAGACATTCTTATAATATAAAATGAAATTAAACATTTTATGAGAAAAACTCTGTCAGGTACACTGATTCAGGATATAGGAAATTTAATAATAACAAAAAATCATATACAAAAGTTAAAATTTTAGGCATTTTTGTAGTGGTAAAAATATCTGGTCGCTAAATAATTTTTTATTTACCATTAACATGATACAGGGCAATAAATCACACATGTTTAACTGTCTTTGTTAAAATCTAAACATTGTTGGCACTTAAAAATGATTCTAATTAATGCTCAACAATGAACCATCATTGATCAGTTAAATTAATGCTTGCATTCAAACAACATTTACTTTAGAGTGGCATGGAGTGAGATAACAGAGCTTTACCAGTCAAGCTTCTTTCACTATATCAAGTCAGTTCATTATAAAAGCAAAAACCAGATTGGCAAAGAGAAAGTGCCAACCTTTGACAAGTAAACCAAAGTTTGCCAAAGAGAAAGCAACAACCTTTGACAAGTAAACCAAAGTTTGCCAAAGAGAATGTGCCAACCTTTGACAAGTTAACCAAAGTTTGCCAAAGAGAAAACGCAAAACTTTGACAAGTAAACCAAAGTTTGCCAAAGAGAAAGTGCCAACCTTTGACAAGTAAACCAAAGTTTGCCAAAGAGGAAGTGTCAACCTTTGACAAGTTAACCAAAGTTTGCCAAAGAGAAAGTGCAGACCTTTGACAAGTAAACCAAAAGTTTGCCAAAGAGAAAGCACCAACCTTTGACAAGTAAACCGAAGTTTGCCAAAGAGACAGCACCAACCTTCAAAAATAAACCAAAGTTGGCCAAAGAGAAAGCACCAACCTTGGACAAGTAAACCAAAGTTTGCCAAAGAGAAAGCAACAACCTTTGACAAGTAAACCAAAGTTTGCCATAGAGAAAGCACCAACCTTTGACAAGTAAACCAAAGTTTGCCAAAGAGAAAGTGTCAACCTTTGACAAGTAAACCAAAGTTTGCAAAAGAGAAAGTTCCAACCTTTGACAAGTAAACCAAAGTTTGCCAAAGAGAAAGCAACAACCTTTGACAAGTTAACCAAAGTTTGCCAAAGAGAAAGTGCAGACCTTTGACAAGTAAACCAAAGTTTGCCAAAGAGAAGAGCACCAACCTTTGACAAGTAAACCAAAGTTTGCCAAAGAGAAAGTGCAGACCTTTGAAAAGTAAACCAAAGTTTGCCAAAGAGAAAGTGCCAACCATTGATAAGTAAACCAAAGTTTGCCAAGGAGAAAGCACCAACCTTTGACAAGTAAACCAAAGTTTGCCAAAGAGAAAGCACCAACCTTCGAAAGTAAACCAAAGTTGGCCAAAGAGAAAGTGCCAACCTTTGACAAGTAAACCAAAGTTTGCCAAAGAGAAAATGTCAACCTTTGACAAGTAAACCAGAGTTTGTCAAAGAACTAGCACCAACCTTTGACAAGTAAACCAAAGTTTGCCAAAGAGAAAGTACCAACCTTTGATAGGTAAACCAAAGTTTGTCAAAGAGAAAGCACCAACCTTTGACAAGTAAACCAAAGTTTTTCAAAGAGAAAGCACCAACTTTGACAAGTTAAACAAAGTTTTAACCAAGTTTACCCAAGTTGAATAGAACTAAGTGGTAAAAGAGGTTGTATTCTACAACCCTATGTTATAGACTACCTAGCCACTGAATCCTCTACATATTCCATATGCATAGCTTGTTAAAAATGAACAACATTGTACTTTTCAATATCTAGCAAAATCAAAGAAAAAATGCTAATTAATAAATAAGAACTTCTGAAATTAGAATGAAACATAAAAATAGAGTCTGTAAAACATACAATTTGACTATACCACTTTACCATGGCACATCATTTTAGACCAAATCATTGAAACTTCAAGCTGAATAGCAATGTGCTTGGCAATAACCAGCACCAAGAATAATATATGGAGAAATTGGCAGAATCATGCATAAATGGCTTATATTTACAAGTTTTAAACAAAAATAAACACAAATTCACTTAACGATTACAAAACCTCTGATATTAGATGTGCACCAGACATAAAAACCAAATGATGTGATGATACTGTCATGCATTTGAAGGACCCTAATCCTTATTTATTTTATAACAAGTTAAAATTAATCTTATATAATTGCTTGCTTTTTATTTTGATAACTTTTGTTTGTCTTGCCTGAAAAGTGTGAGGCATAACAGTCGTATGGTCAGGCATCAGCAATTCTGGTTCTGATTTAAGTTTTATTTTAAAATATAGTTACTTTAAAACTTTATGTGATATGGAACTAAATGTTGGTTTATATAGTTTGACCTTTAGAAAGTACTTTAGATTTGTGGTCAAATTACAGGAAATCAATGACCTTAGGATCAAAAACATGAGAATTGTAAGTTTTACAAAGATAAATGGGTAATTTCTTTTGTTATTTGACAATAATCTTGTATGAAGCAGAAACATGACTTTAGTGTCAGCAACTTGACCAAATAAAGAAACTTGCTTTTTACTGATTTTTTTGAACAAAATACTAGCATACCACTTGAGTAGCTCAGTTAAAAGAGTGCTCTCTTCATATGTGGGGTTGGAACCCTGGCAAGGTCTGACTAAAAAAAATTGAAAATAGGCAGTGGTTGTTCTTTTGCCAAGAAAGTGGGTCCTGGGTCCTTTGGAGGAGACCTTAAAAACTGATGTCCTGTTAACTGTCAACTGTTTAGTGATGTTTTTAACAACCAGTGTCATGTGACTAGAAAAGGTCAAGGTCAAAGATAATAGGTGCTATATCAGCAATATAAAGTATAATATCTTATTAACCATGTATATTTGTGACTAGTGCCATGCAGGCCTTTGCAGAAGTTACTGATAATACACTTTTTTCATCAAAATTTCAAATCTGTAGATTAACATATTAAATAAACCTTTTCTCTTTTTCTTATTATATATTAAACAGTATTGTAATACATGTTTCAATTTTTTATTGTTGATGCTATGTGCATGGTGTTTTTAATGTTGTGTGTGTCTGTGCTTGTCTATCATAGGCTTACAATTGATACTTATTTATGTATGCTTTAAACGTTTTGTGTATCAGAACAAAGACAATGTTCATTCTGTTTCCCTAGGAATATTGTTTATGTTGGACTTTGCTGACCGAGTTATTTTACAGATTACGATATCTCTCATGGTCTAGCAGGAACCTCACTCTACAGATCCTCAAGTCAGACAGATGTTTATCCCTTGCAAAAGGTCTATTTTTTTCAAGGTCATCTTGTTTTCTTCACTATTTCAGAAATGAAATGATCTTGGCATGAGACATCATTCCATTGAACCCACAACCATTTTGTGTTCATCTCATCTAAGTGACACTTGATAAAAACCATCTTCTGAATGTAAGAATGTTCTACAGTAGCAGTTTACAAGTATATGTATAATGTTAAAAGATAACTTTTAGACCACCTTTTTAAAACAAGAAAAATGTGCAGACACAATCACGCCCTCATGGCAGAATATCATGCACATTTGGACATAAAACAGACAAATTCATTAAGAAATTCCCACAGACAAGCTTTTTATACATGTAGCAGACCTATTTCAATTACCATTAAGTGATTCATGAGACAGTTAGAATTGAGTAAGATTAAATAAATTAATTACACCAGATTTTATAAAAAAAAATAAGGAATACACATTCCAAATCTAATTTTTATCACTTTCATATTGCATGTCGCTGGAAGAAAACCTACCTTTTGGAAAACAAACTGACAAAGTTTTGCACACTTTGATGTGCCTGGATGGGATTTTGAATCCTGTGGTTATGACCACCACTCACTGAGAACCTGAATGTATTCTGGCAAATTGTACAAAAATAAATCAGCCAAGCAGAAACACAATAAACATCTCTCTTCTACAGGTAACCTAGTTATTGTGTCCTCATTTCATTTTTTTTTTTTTTTTTTTTTTTTTTTTTTGTGTAATACATAACTTAATTATAAATGGTTTTATGATTCTCTAATAGAAAAAATGGGATATAGCCTAATTAATGTCTCACTGAATCTGATAATCTCTAATGTCCTTAGCCTGACCTCTGACCCCTGACCCCATAAATCTAAAGACATACACAGTGGAATTTATGATGACCAAACCATTAGTAAACCAAGGGCATACAAAATATAAATTTGAACCTGCAACAACCAAACCCAAAACCAAGGACATGTGCAGTGGAAACTGTGACTACAAAAATCTTAATCAATGATACATACAGTGGAACCTTTGAAAACAAAAACAATAAGTCAACAAAGGACATGCACAGAGGAATCTGTGACAACCAACCATTAACCAATGATACATACAATGAAACCTTCAAATATCAAACCCTGTTTCAACAAAGGGCATGCATATAAAAACCTATGACAACCAAACCCTAGTCAATCAATGATGTATACAGTGGAACCTTTAAATACCAAACCTTGTCTCAACAAAGGACATGCAAAGAGGAACATGTGACAATGAAACCCTTAGAAAACTAAGGACATGTACAACAACAAAAACCTGACTAATAAAAGGGCATGAACAGTTGAATCTGTGACAACCAAATCCTGAGTTAAACAAGGAATATATATATATATATATATATATATATATATATATATATATATATATATATATTGCAAACTTTTAAAAAAATAAAAACCAGAGTTTACAACAGATATATACAGTATATGGTGTGAAAACCAAACCAAAACTATTTTCCATGTAACATGGAATCAGAGAAAAAATAAGCTCTATGCTGATATCTTATAAGTTATTTATATAAAGTTTAATTGGATACTAGGTAACTATAGTTTTGAAGCTCTATATGGATGCTTATAAGTACTTGGAAACTTTCTGAAGATACTTTGATACTCAGAACTGGTACACTGGCTCCTAAGAACTTAACATTCTAATGGAGGATACAAGTTTTCTTCTTTTTTTTTTTTAACTTGTAAGTACTACAGGCCCCGGTTTCACAATCATTCCTTAACTAAGATTTTCCTTAACTTAAATTTGGCAAATTTAAGCAGTATCTATCTAAGTTACAAATAAACATTTGTGATAAAACTAAATGCAGATGTTACAAGCTTGAAGTGATCTTCAAAATGACACCTTAAGTTACTAAATATCTACAAAATTAACGAAATAATCAAGATTTCAAATTTGCCAGATTTAAGTTAAGGAAAATCTTAGTTAAGGAATGATTGTGAAACCGGGGCCAGATCCTTTGTAACCTAAAACATGTATTGTGTTTATCACACCAGCTTAAAAAATATGAAATACTTTATCTTAATCACATCTTATCTTAAAATAAAAATCTCACTAAAATTAAATTATATCGTAATTTTAATCATAATTAGTGGCTTTAAATCATATCATAAAAAACTTGTTATTTTTACATGAATAATTTAAATACTGCATTGTAATAGTTCACCAAGATACAATACAAATTACTAACTATCTATCACAAGTGTAATAAAAATTAAGTGCTTTAAAGAGCCTTTATTTTAAAATCAATAAAGTGCCTTTTTTAAATCAATCTTCATTATTTGTACATGTTATTTTAAATTTGAGTCAAAATTATAAGTTTCTGCATGAAAGGTTAAGTCCATGATTATAATCTGAGGCCATTGTTAGTGGGATGATTTTAGAGACATTATAAAAAAAATCAATATTTTTATAGTTGCAAAAGTGACATTTTTGAACTGTAAGGAATGAATTATGTTCAATTTTTATAACACTTAAATCACAATGGTTGCTAGCCAAAATAAACTTTATAGACATGAAAAATTTCAAATATTTGGTAAAGAATAGAATTGATGTATTTCATGTATAATGTTCTAAATTTTAAGGAAAATCGAAATATAAAATACAAAATACATTGCTTTAAATAACTGAGAGAAAATATTTGAATTATATTTATGCAACTCATGACAAGGATTCTTGTAAAATAATGTTTTTCTACATAATATCCCTAGTGTGACATAACATATGAATTTCTAGTCTGTCCTGGACTGATACAAGTTGATTCATCCATATGATGTACTTAAATGCTGGGTTTTCAACTTATATAAATTTGCATATTTAAGAGTTAGTTGGTGGCATGGTTGGGAATTTACAACAAAGTAATTTTACTTTATCACTGCTTACTATCTGTCAAAGTAATCAGAGCTTGTCCTTATATGCCTGTATCAAGCTTGTCTTACTATCTGTCAATGTATTCAGAGCTTGTCCTAAGTCTGTATCAAGCTTGTCTTACTATCTGTCAAAGTATTCAGAGCTTGTCCTAAGTCTGTATCAAGCTTGCCTTACTATCTGTCAATGTATTCAGAGCTTGTCCTAAGTCTGTATCAAGTTTGTCTTACTATCTGTCAGAGTATTCAGAGCTTGTCCTAAGTCAGTATCAAGCTTGTCTTACTATCTGTCAATGTATTCAGAGCTTGTCCTAAGTCTGTATCAAGCTTGTCTTTCTATCTGTCAAAGTATTCAGAGCTTGTCCTAAGTCTGTATCAAGCTTGTCTTACTATCTGTCAAAATATTCAAAGCTTGTCCTAAGTCTGTATCAAGTTTGTCTTACTATCTGTCAGAGTATTCAGAGCTTGTCCTAAGTCAGTATCAAGCTTGTCTTACTATCTGTCAAAGTATTCAGAGCTTGTCCTAAGTCTGTATCAAGCTTGTCTTACTATCTGTCAAAGTATTCAGAGCTTGTCCTAAGTCTGTATCAAGCTTGTCTTTCTATCTGTCAAAGTATTCAGAGCTTGTCCTAAGTCTGTATCAAGCTTGTCTTACTATCTGTCAGAGTATTCAGAGCTTGTCCTAAGTCTGTATCAAGCTTGTCTTACTATCTGTCAAAGTATTCAGAGCTTGTCCTAAGTCTGTATCAAGCTTGTCTTACTATCTGTCAAAGTATTCAGAGCTTGTCCTAAGTCTGTATAAGTTTTATCATTTATTAATTGATAACAATGTGTTCTTCTTGTACATGTGTATTGTTTTTTTTTCAATTTAACTTTTTTTTTAACATTACATATTTTTAAGTTACAAAATGTTTATTTTCCTTAAGGGATTGGGTAATACCACATAAAACATAAATACCCAAAAGCAACATACACTCAAAATTTTTCAGTGATTTTTGCAGGATTCCTTTAAAACTCCATAAATTGAAAAATACCTTTGATTTCAGAATTTAACACTTTAAAAGTGACATAAGGGGCTTTAATAGTGATGTAAGGGGCTTTAAGTTTTTGTTTCTAAAACTGAAATAATCAGGAATGTCTATATAAGTGTGGATATTTTAAACATGCTTTACAGCAATAATAACAGCAATGCTGGGAATGTTTTAAACTAAACCCAATATTTTAAAGATGCCTTACATTTTTACAACAATATCAGCAATGTTGTGTGCAAAAACATATGTAAAAACCAGACAAATATACAGCAAAACAAAAATGATCCAGTAATGTTACACACATGTTTAAATTTATATTTCAGAGAACATTTGACAAATATATAAATCTGTTTTGCTTTGAAACATTCTGATTTATTTATAAAAATTAATATTGTTTATATTATCTATCTGCTTCAGGAGGGGTCAAATGTTGTTATTATCACGGTGTGTAAGAAAATTAGAGATTTTATTTCCACTGAAAAATAATAATGGCATCAGTAATTATAATAGAAATACAGCTTTTCAACAAATACACAGCTGGATGACCTTGACCTTCATTTAAGTATACAATGAGCCCAAACAGTAAAGCATCATTTTTACACCTTTTTCATAAAAGGTCTAGAAGTTTTACACTACATCATCAGTATATGACATAGCATTTTTATAGCTGGAGTTTGAAAAATGTTAACAGACACACAGGTTTTTGATCATGCAAACTCTGACAAATGTGTGATCTTAATAAATATTTAATTTTATATTAAATATAATAGAACTAGGATTTTTGCAAATCAATAAAATTCAGGAATAAGCATTTTGTAAGAATTTGATTGTTGTCAATAAATACAAATATCTCAACATTTTCATATTGCTAACTTTGATTCTTCAACTAAACTATTTTATATTGAAAATAAATTCTGACACATTTTTTTTTAACAAATCTATAAAACGTATGAATTTACACTTGCTGCAGATGTTATAATAGATAGGTTTTTCATAAAATTGGAATTTGATAGGTGTGAACAAATACAATATTTTTTATGCTTGACAATAAAACCTTACAAAAACGAGACAACAAAAGTAGTGAAATGAATCAAAAATCAAATTTTATACAGTCTGGTTTTTTTTTTTTTAATTTGTTTTTTTCCCTCATTTTTCTTCATTTTTCCCCCTTTTATAATGAAGATTTACGATATCTCAATGCAGCACAATGACAGTAATATTAGATTTACCAACACCGTAGACATGTCTGAAATAAATTCAAATTTGATACTTTTTAAGTACAAATTCGTTGTTTAGTTGTAAGAAACTATATAACATTCATTTGACCCAGACGTGTCCTCGTTCACCAAGGAGACGTCCACTTTAGTCTAGAAGAAGCAGAAAGTTATTTAAGTTAATGTCAATCCAATGAATTAGACGCATATTAAACACGAAATCCATTTTGAAAGCAGAAAATTGAATGACCAGTCTACAGACTTTCGCCTAACATAAAATTTAAATTGAGTCTCTTTATAATAGATCCGTGTATTGGATGATGTGAAGAATTATATTTAATAACTGAATCTATTGATTTTTTTAGCTTTTTTCTTTTATGCATGTCCTAAAGTCTGTCATATCGCGAGGAATTTAACACGTTGTTCAGACAGAATTTTGTAAGTGACTGGACAGACCAATCAATCATTAATTTAACACAGTTACAGACTTTGCATCCATCAATTTTATATTAAGTAAGCTTACAAAATTTTAACACAGAATTTTCTATTTTGTATTTTGCCAGTTTTTATTTGTTATTTAATGTATAAAAATTTACCAGTTTACGTAATGAATTATTTCCCTTGCACTATTGGGAAGCCTATTCTAATCTATAGTATTGCTATGTGCTACTTTTGAATGCATTTTTTAAATAAAAGTTCAAAATTGGTACATGACATTACCCACACCAAGCCTTATAGAGTAAAACAAGTTATATATTTTACTATTTTTTCAATGAACAGCAAGTCTTCTATAAAATGAGGTGTTGGTGTGGTTTTGGTGGTCATTGTGAGGCTGGTTAGGTTTTTCATTAATTTCTTTTTTGAAAATTCATAAACAATAACTCTCTCTCTCTCTCTCTCTCTCTCTCTCTCTCTCTCTCTCTCTCTCTCTCTCTCTCTCTCTCCCACTCTCTCTCGATTTCTCTCTCTCTCTCTCCTCCCCCCCCCAACACACACACCAGAATAGGACAATGACACTTGACCTTGTTTAGCTTTTTTTAACAAATATAATTATTAAGTGCATTTCAAAGAAAAACAAACTTTTAACATGTCATTTGTCACAAAAGTGACACATTAAATGTCCAATTAAAACAAAAATAACAAAAACCAAGTACAAAAAAAAAACAAAAAAAAAACCAGAAATATTTTAGTGATCCTATAAAAATGATTGGTTGAAAATTTAATAAATAAATTTATATTTAATGAATTCTTGACACTTACATTTTACTTGATATTAACAGCTTAACATTAATGGTTACAATGTGACAAAAACTTACCAATTAGACAAGCAAAATTGATATTAACAAAATTATTTATTTTTTTTAACTTTTCTTTCTTAAACTGACACAAAATTACTTTTTTTCACCAAAATTGCTGTTTAGGAAATTAGCTCAAATTGCAAATTGCCACAATAAACTGTCCTAATAAAGATATAAAATATATAACAAGATCTGTTACAACGAGGTATTTAGCTCACCTGTACGTCAAAACAACAAACATCAACTTATCTAAAACAAATCTCTAGCAACATTTTGATTTAAAGCTCACTAAGGGTGAAAGTGGGTAGATATAAATAATGTTTTACATTACAGTCCAGATCAAAATGCTCAATGTAGGAATAGTGGAGGAAACCAGAATACCTTGAGAAAACAGACCTTTGACAATTTTAAATACTCATAAAGGCACTCACATAAATTTCATTTATTATAACCAAAAGCATACACTTATAGGTATATACAATTCAATATACATTTACATTTATGGCGGCAAATCATTATTATACAAAGCGAAAAAATAGGAAAAGTAAGAAATAAACACAAAATTATTTGAAAGTCTGTAAGCTGTTGGAATGAGAAAGACTAGGTGGCAGATGGACAAAGTAAATTATGTTGGAGATTGTCTTAATAGAGTTGCATTAACGAGGAAAAGTCCTAGGTTACGAAGTTCTTTTAAATTTTGAACACTGAAAAGTTGTATAAGCTTAAATGTAGATGGCTTTTTCCAATAATATTTTTTTATGTATTTAAGTCTTAAGTCTGGATAAAGAGGGCATTTTAAAAGAAAGTGATATTCGTCTTCTATTTTGTTACACATACATTTGTCACAGAATCTTTCATGTTTCAGGAGTATTGTTGTATCGTCCCATTTCTATTTGTAGTTGGTGAGCTGAACAGCTGAACAAATAGATATCTGATTCAAACTTTATCTACAGAACATCAAAAGTTTTAAAGAAGTCTATTAAAAAATCACATTTTTATTATAATAACTGAAAATATAGAAAGATTGATGGTCTATTTTACATCAATTGCAAAATATTATTCAATTCCCTTTTGTTTCAAAGATCTTTAATGGCCAAAACAGTTCTGTTGATGGTTTTTTTTTTTTTTTTTTTTTTTTTTTTTTTTTTTTTTTTTTTTTGTCCAGAAAGACAACAAACATACACACACACAAATATTTATATCTAGTGCCATAGTTACATAGATTTTTTTATAGTTACAAAAGTATCAAATGCACTGATTTGTCAAAAAAAGATGGAGTTGAATTATATTATTATTTTCATTGCAATTATAATTTTACAATTATTATAAAATTATTTTTCCTCTTTGTTTTGGGGAAAAAATTCAGATTTTGCATACAACTTACAGTTCTACAAACAATTGTTTTACAAATAAAATGACAAATTCATTCAGTTTTCCGCAACAAAAAGAAAATAAATTCATTTTAATAGTGAACTGAAATTTAAATGCCACATGAATTTGGTATGATATGGACCCTTTCTTTTTCAAAATTATCTGTTTACCAGGTATATAAAAAGATAACAGATCAAAGATTCAAATAGCTTATTTACTGGTATGTTGTAAAGTATGAGAAAAAATCTTATTTAATTGTGTGAGGTGCACATTTTCAACATATAAAAAAAAACTTAAAAAACTGTAGGAGGAGTTGATGTCACCAAAAAGACAAAAAAGAACACCTCTGTTAAAAAATTGCTAAATAATAATAATAATAATAATAATAAAAAATTAGTTTCAAAGTCTTGAAAATGGGGAAAATTCTGAAACAATTCCATTAAATGTTGTGCATCATATATTTCATGCTCGTATCATAACTTCAATGATTTTTAACTTGAACTGATTTCATGGCCTTCATAATCTGTTAATTTTTTTCCCCACCTTGCTAAAATCCTTTACTTTGATTTTTTTGGCTCCTTAATAGACATAAGATGAAAGTGGTCTATTCAAAAAAAAAAAAAAATAAAAATAAATAAAAAAAAAAAAAAACCCACTCTGAACCATGAGTTGTTGTTGTTTTTTTTAAAAACATCTCCAAACATAGGTATCCTGGATTCTGACTGCCACTATCAGCAGGACCATACACTGATGCATATTTTTATTATTATTTTTTTCAATAATAAACATTATAAGCCTAAAACATTACAGGAGTTTAATCACAAAAAAGTAACATTTTTTTCAAAACAAAGTAAAAAATAATAATAAAGCTTGAACAAGTTATTTTACCTTGTTAAAAATTGTAGAATATTGAAAAATGTGTATCTGGTTTTTTGGTTTCTAAGGTTATGTTTACCGGCCTTAAAGTCATAAATTTTTTGGGGAAATAATTTGGTTTTTAATGAACAAATACTTGAGTGAAAGTTACAGCCAAGTGGAATGAAATACTTTTTTTTACTATAATTTATAACACCTTGGGGACAAACAGACATATAATAGGGTCAATGACCATTCCAGTATAAAATCCATTTAACTTGTTATCCTGGCCCATCCTAGTCACATTCTAACAAGTTATTGATCTGGTCATAGCACAAATTAAATTATTTTTTCTTCATTTTCCTAACTGACCAACTTTAGTAGCTGAGGAAATTTAGATAGCTGAATGGAATATTATATTGTTGTTGCATGTAATTAAACACAGAGTTGATGTATAGGGCTGTAGGGTGTTTTGTATTCATCTACTTAAAAAATATCACATCATTTTAAAAAATAAAATCAATGAATAACTGATTCTTGATATTTTGTTTAAAAATATATACATATACATGTATTTTATATATATGTATATTTTTTCACAAAAATTTATCTTTTATTTTAAAAATCAATAATTATTTAATGCACAATGGTATAAAATCATCAAATTATAACGGCTGTGTATAGCTCCAATTTGAAGTTCTAAAACATAAATGTTTATTTATAATTTAAGTAATTATTAAAAGCACTTATTATTGATACATATGAGGGTACTATTCTTCATATTTACAAAAACTGGTGATATTGAGAGTTGTCTCCCTTGTACTGTGTTGTAAACAGATTTTTGTATATGTATCTCGTTATGTATTCACATTCCAGAAAGAGACAGTAAACTAGTTCAATCTAAAAATAATATCAACTTGGTTAAAAATATGAAATATTTAAAAACTTGCAACTGGAGGGAGGGTACACAAGAAAAAAATCTGTTCCCCCACTGACGTTCAAACAAAATCAACCTTAGCAAGCCAACTGTAAAACGTCTCACACTAGGATCTGTCCCAGTCTGGATCAAACCTGGGTTTTTGGAGGTAATTCTGATCTGTAAGTCAGTGTTTTTGACCACTTGGATACTGGAACCTCTACTTAATAACAAGAGCCCACAACTTTTTTACTATCAAAACTAAGTAGTACACCTAGGTGTTAAGTTTTAGGTAGGACTTCCTTTTGTACCCCCCACCCATTAAAACCAATGTAGATTTTAAAAAAAAATTTTCCTTCACAAAATGTAAAATATTGAAATTATTATATCATTTTAACCACTAATTTAGCTAAAAAGTAAATTTGGGTGGGGGGTACAAATGGAAGTCCTTCTAAGTTTTATAATTCAGTAAAACAAACCTGCGATACAATGTACCGGTAAACTAACTAAGATTTTAATGGGAAGTCCTATAGACATACATAGAGTAACTTAAACATGTTAAATTATTATTTATCTGTATTTGTTGTAAATTTTTGTGTTTTTATACATTATTTATCATATTTTTATAAAGAACATTATATTGTAATTCTGAGTAATGATGTTAATTGTCTTTTATTATTAAATTTGAGAGGTATAGAGCTATAATTTTCAGTGGGGGTAATTCTACTCTATACGATTGAGGCAGTAATTTTCTAGCACTGTAATTGCAGTAATATTGGATTAAAATTAGACAGTAAAAACATTAATACAAGAATATTTGATATCAATAGTAAATGAAAACTCTATGAAAAGTAAAACCATAGAAATAATTAGAAATGCTTTGTAATTACAAAATAAATTATAATATTTTATTCACATAATCTATCCCTGGATGGAATATTTTATAAAATGTTTATAATCACTAACGATTAATTCAATGACATAAACCGCTCAATAAATTTCGACTTAAAGTTTTCGGTATTGATGACATTGGGTAATAGTGTAATGATCTATATTGAAACAGTTGTATAAGAGTAGTAGTTAATTTCTGTAATTACACTTTGAAAGATATAAATACGGGAAATTATCGCATCAGCCTATAATATCGTTAGACCCCAACAACTAATTTACCAATATTTCCATTGTTAATTATTTCAGATTTTACAAAATTATATTATGTTAATTTGAAACCATGGAAACCCTATTACAAGTTCATGAAGTGAAAGAGAAAATTGAAAAATTCATTTGATAATATTTGATAACAATTGTAAGAATTATAAGCATTGATGGACAGGTGCAGTATTGATTTCTATGTTTTATTGAAAATCTACAAATTTTGTCTCCTATTCAATAAAACCAGGATGATAATTAAATGATATTAAAAGGCCAAAATATTGATTTTTTTGTGTGGTATTGAAACTGTACAAATGTCATAACAGAATTCAATGGATATCTTTATTGACGATACACAGATCATGAAATATATTGGAATTAAAGTCACTTGTAATTAAAACTAGATGGGGAGGGTGGGAAAGAGAGCAATTAGTTTCCTTTTTTTTATTTCTGTAAACAACTTTTTTACATATTACTTTCTTATATATAAAATTTGTTTATCATTAAACAGCAAAGTTTTTTTTAATTAAAAAAAAAAAAAATACTGTAGCATCATTTATTTAACTTGATGTGAATTTTCATGGTCAGCATTTGAAAGGACTGAATTAAATCAACTCCACAGAGATGGAATGGCAACTATAAAATGTATTTTTGACAAATGCAGTGTGGCTTATACTCCTTGAAGGTCATATTGGATCAAGGAACTTTAAATTGACTGTCAAACATTATTATTTAATCTAGAAGACATGAATATCACAAAGAAATTATAGAAACTACTTTTTGTATTATGTGAATTGCCATTAAATGTTAAACTGTCAGTTTAAAAACTTGAGAAGAATCTGTAGAGTTTGTTTGTAACAATCAATCTCTATCGTGTCACACTATTTGATATTTTGATCCTTGCCAACATTTCTGTAATATGTCTTGGGAATCAATTTAAAATTTTCTACAAAAATCTTTCATCAGATATCCTATGTTGAAAACAATAAATCTCTTTGTCTCTCTTTTTTTCCTTTATTTTTCTTTTTTTTCTTTTGTTTTCTTTTTTGACATTTCAATATTAACTCTTAATGTCTTACATCTTGCTCAACTTCTTCACAGCATCTTTAGGACTTTTTATACATAATCTTATCTTCTGTTTAGAGACCTGGGTGACTTGAGTTAATACACATAGCAGCAACTTTTATTGATAATCTTACTTGTGAAGATCCTTGTTTAAGAAGTTTGTCATTGCCTAACTTTTATGTAGAACCTTTTTTCAGAAGACTGTCATACTGCCTAACTTCTGTGTAGATCCTTTTTTCAGAAGAATGTCATATTGCCTAACTTTTGTGTAGATCCTTTTTTTCAGAAGAATGTCATATTGCCTAACTTTTGTGTAGATCCTTTTTTTCAGAAGTTTGTCATATTGCCTAACTTTTGTGTAGATCCTTTTTTCAGAAGACTGTCATATTGCCTAACTTTTGTGAAGATCCTTGTTTAAGAAGTTTGTCATACTGCCGAACTTTTGTGTAGATCCTTTTTTCAGAAGACTGTCATATTGCTTAACTTTTGTGTAGATCTTTTTTTCAGAAGTTTGTCATATTACCCAACCATTATTAGCTTTTTCCATTATTTATAAAATCTCTATATGATTTTAATTATTTTGACTAGGGTGTTAAACACCATTCTCCCTGTCAAGTAACTCATAATGTTATGTTTCATTGGAGCTGTTTATCCAATCCATCTCTATGAAATTTCCAAAGAAGCACCTGGATATAACTTATAAAAACACACCTGCTCTAAATGAACCTTGTTCTTGAAATATGTAACATTGCTACAATTTTTTTACAATTCAAAAAGTGTTCACACTAAAACTGGGAAATGGAAATTCAATCTTTGATTAAGTCCATCACAACTATTTGTATATAGTGAATCTGCTCGTTAAGTACTCACATACAATAAAAAGGTATTTTTAAGTGGTTAATGTTAACCATCTGGCCCCCAGTAATACAAATTTATGACTGGTTGTTCAAAGCTTCTTAGGCCTAACCTTATTGCCAAGTAAAACTTTTTTTTGAGTATTAGTTGATAATTAAAATTCATCTGTTTCCAAGTTAAATGCATACGATTATTTATATAAACAGAATTATTTCAAATCAAAATTTTGAATTATTACTGTATTATTTAGTTTATTTATGTAACTTTAAATAAATAAGCCTTGATGGATTGAAGCAATATTACTCAAAGATGCTTAATCAACCTTGTTAAATTTCATACATGGCTTTTACATACATGTTAGTTTTTACAGCTACTTGACAGGTTCCATTGCCTGGTAACTATAAATATATGCTGTGAAGTAGTTTAAAACTCTAAGCTTAACAAGTATACATATACCAAATTTCTCCATTTTCAAAATTTCTTTTTTTTAAATTAAATACTTGACAGAAATTTACTTATATTTTGACAAGATGCCTTAAATGATAGACATTTAAACTTTATTGATGTCAATTTCATATACAAGTATATAGTATTTACAATAGTCGATTCATGTCTATATATATATATAATTATGCTATCTTTAACTGAAAAGTAAGCTATGTAATTCCAATATAAAGCCATTTCTGAAGATTCAGAAGGTTGTACTTAAGTTTTTGTATTTAATTCAATGATGGCAGCCTTGCATGCGACTATCAATATCAAGTGAACACTTTATTTCTTTTTTTTTTTGTGAACTGGTTGTCTTTCATTGTAATTCATTGTAATAAAGATATCAACTACAATACTGAATTCATTATTTAGTGTTTAAACTGAATTCTCCATATTGAATGTTACCCTTTCATGTGTCAAGAAAATTGCATAAATTTAGTGTTGTTTTACACAACATCAACAATATTGATGAGCTGTGGTTATGTATGAAATATCCTTATATGAATCTCATTAAACCTGCTATATTTGTATAATTCAAACAAAAGTCTAGTAAGTTGTTTAATTTAGACAAATTCTGCTGTACCACAGCAGCCCACAAACCAGTTATAAAATATTAATTTTCTCTTTTTTATTTTAGTTTCTGCTCATTATTTATTTATTTTTTGTCCAGAAATAGGATTTCATAAATATCAAATGAAATAAAATTTTATTAGTCAAAGGATTGACTCTTTTATCTATTTTAGCGTCATATACATCATGCTGCAGTTAGCAGTTTGGGCAACTGTAAAAACTGACATTTCAATAATTCTGTCTTTTTGTCTCGTAATTCATTAAAACAAATTATCATGTACTAGCATGAAATAAAAATTAAAATGACCCCTGAGAGGGCCTTAGCACTGTAGCATATAACAAGATTATAAACATGTTATTGATTTTTTTTTCAGGTCTTGGAATAAAATGAAGTAAATTTCACCTTTTAGCTAGCACAGATAATAGAAAATTTGATGATAATTAGAAAGGATTAAATTTCACAGGTGTAAATTGTCCTTATCAGCACTACACCTGAACTGTTTTTATTAATAATTACACTACCAGTTAAAAGAAGCAGTATTTCCATCATTGTCAGTAGCATCAGGTAACCTCTGCAAGTCACCTGTATGAGATCAATTTTATACCTAGATAAATTGCATTTAAACTGGAGGTTAAAAGTTAAAGAAAAAAAAAAAAAAACCTTATCACCTGACATTGTTTAAATCCCATGTTTACAAAAAGGTAATTATTAATCTATTTCAGTTTCTATTAGAAATGATATTTGTGCTTTGACCATGTGCATAAAAAGTGCTTTAATGAATACCTTTTTACAAAGGACACCTGCCTAAAAAACAAGATAAACTCATAACCATAACCAAAGAAGATTTGATAGGTTAATTGTGCATAGTCTGACAGTATTTATATTAAGACACCACCAGACAACCCCCCCCCCCATTTCTGGGTATGTTGATGATAGACACCACCGATAAGCCACCTCCTGCTTTCTGGGTATGTTGATGTAAGGCACCAGGCAAGCCCCTCCTACTTTCTGGATATGTTGATGTAAGGCACCATCAGGCAAGCCCATCCTACTTTCTGGGTATGATAATGTTAGACACCACCAGGCAAGACCCCTCCTACTTTCTGGATATAATGATGTAAGACACCACCAGGCAAGCCCCCTACTTCTTTCTAGGTATGTTGATGTTAGACACCACCAGGCAAGCTCCTCCTACTTTCTGGGTATGTTGATGTTAGGCACCATGCAAGGCAAGCCCCTCCCCCTACTTTCTGGGTATGTTGATGTAAGACACCACCAGGCAAGCCCCTCCTACTTTCTGGATATGTTAATTTAAGGCACCACCCGTCAAGCCCCCTACTTCTTTCTAGGTATGTTGATGTTAGACACCACCAGGCAAGCCCCTCCTACTTTCTGGGTATGTTGATGTTAATATACAGTGATCTTACTTCGACTTACAACATCCATATCCTGACAAAAGGCATAATTATTAGATATGGTATATATAAATTGATTTGTTGATAGAATGATTGAACAACAGTTTACATACAATTGAATGATTGGTTGTATTATCTGTGTTTGATTGAACATGTAATAAATGAACAGAATCATAGGTGATCAACAACTGATTAAGTAAATAAATGATTTTGTTGCTGATTGATTGCTTACTTGTTTAGTTGGACAGGTGAAGGGGGTGGATCGACGGATAGATGGAACGGATGGATAAATGGACAGAGTGACTGACTACTTACTTTTTTGATTGATTGATTGATTGATTGATTGATTGTTTGGTTGGTTGGTTGGTTGGTTGGTTGGTTGGTTGGTTGATTGATTGATTAATTGATTGATTGATTGATTGACTGATTGATTGATTGATTTGAATAAATTAATCAAAAGACTGATTACTTGACTGACAACTGATCAACTTTTGTGATTCATCAATTGATATCAATTCATTGATTCAATCACATGGTCAATATATAACAAGTGAATAATCAAGTTTTTTTACTACGAAAACCCCAAGTTTTTTATTTTTTTTTTCATTGGTTTATTTATATACTGGATAAGTATTATTATAGATGACATGATGGAACCCTGTATAGATCAGCTAAACAAATATCTATTTTGAGGACATATCATTACAAAAACACTATAATCATCCAACATGAGAATGAATACTCTAAAATCTGAACAGTGATTATGTTAATTTTTCTTCCTGACATTTCTTGTTAACTGTAAAAAAATTCTATCCATAAAAATTCTTTCAAAAAAAAACATTAACTATATGATTTTTTTAACATACAATATACTCTATATTGGTCAAAAAATGTCTATCATTAAATTTTTTATTTTTTGAAATGAGTTTGTTCTAAAAATTTTACTAGTATACAGCATTACATGTTTGACATTGAGTAACTTTGAAATATGATTTTTGTCAATTTTTTTATAAACATATATTTCAAAGATGAGTCATTTAAGAATGACTAGAATAACAATGTTATAATCAGAATGGAAGGGGGTAAAAATAATGATCAGAATGGGAGGGGGGGGGGGGTAACAGTCAAGCCCCTCCTCCAAACAAAACCTTTCTAAAACGAAATTGGACTTCTATGATTTCATCATTTAAATGTGTTGCTGTGCTGCAAATATTCATTATAAGTAGTCATTTACCAGAGAATATTACAGTTGGCTATCAGTCTTAATACTGTAGAAACTTACCATCTGACCATTGTCAGAGAACATTATTGTGTAACAATATGAAGCTGCTTAAATACAGTTTAAAGGTTTTTCAAGAAAATGCTTTATGTAATAAATGTCATCTTAAGAAATACACTGGAACCTGTGAAAACTGAACTCTTTGTAAACTAGAATACTGTTTAAAGTGAACAGATGTTTTGGATACAACAGTTACTGAAACCTTCAGTCTGAAAAGTGTTCAGTTACAACATATTCTACTGTAGAGGTAAAGATTTATCTGTTCAAACACAGCAAATATCTGGGCCTGAAAAGTGGTCAGTTACAACATATTCCACTGTGTGTATGAAGACTAATCCAATATTCATACAGCTTTTTTCTAAGGGGTGAATGGAAACTCATTTTTTTTTTTTTTTTTTTTTTTGAAAATATATAAATTATACATTAAGAAAATAAAAGACAGAAAATGTTTAACATAATGTCCTTATGGTAAAAACATTTTATTAACTGAATCATGTACTGGACATTCATGATTTTTATCGGCTAAAAAAAGACCAAAACATATTAAAGCTATAATAATTTTTACAATGCTCATGTGGTCAGTAAAATGGACATGGATAATTTTTGCTGTAATAATATTTTTGGCAAATGGTCATTACTTAGGTGGTCATCCATCATAACAAATGGCTGTAGACATGACAAAAATTTGAAATGACCATTGTAAAAGAAATAATTTATTGTCACATGTCATAGTGACTCAGTGTTTACAGCCTAATTATAATATAAACATATAATTTGATGAAAAACAGAAATGAAAGGGGAAAAAATATTATAGAAACAAAAATATACTTAGTACAGATATAAACAGAAAATTATTAAATATGTGAGAAAAAGTTCAGGTGTGACTCCAAACATCTACAAAATTACAGGTTAATGAACTAACTTCTTAAAACAGTTTTCTGATAATTAATACAAAAATTAAAATATTTAAACAAACCTCATAAATAACCAGTTTTTATCTACTTAATTTTCATGTTAAAATTACAACATACTTCCTTAATTAAAAACAACCAAAAAAATCAATTTTAATTGCCGGAAAGGTTGGGAAGATGTTTCATATAAATAATTGTTATTTTGACAGGTTTTTAGGGACAATTACACATATTTGATAATGATCTTGTTTAATCCTATTAAAACAATTAAGAAATTAGTTTACTTGTATGATCCTGAAAAATAAATTAGGAAAAAAAAATAAAATTGATTAAAAAAAAAACAGATTAAAAAAAAAACAAACATAAATTTTGAGACAAAATGTCTGTATCTTAAAACAAATATAAAAATGGCTAAGTACCAGCTGTTTTTCATGTCTAAATTTTATTTGAAATCAATTGTCAGCCTTTAAAATAATGAAATAGAATTAAAGTTAAAAAAAGAAAAAAAATGTTTACAAATTAAATGCACTTTAATTACTGCAATAGAATTATTTTGTTGTTTTAATGACCAAGATAAGATTCTAGCAATCAATCTAGGAGATTTAAAACAAACAGGAAGATAATATAAATTTATTTAGCAAAAAAAAAAAAATAAATAAATAAATAAATAAAAGTAAAATAAATAAATAAATAAATAAATAAATAAATAAATAAATAAATAAATTAATAAATTAAAAATTAGAAAAAAAATCAACACAGAGATAACAGTATAAGTTGACTTGTTTGATGTTGGAAAAAATGTTTTACTTATATTGAGATGTCACCAGTTATAGGAAATTATGACCTTTGCAGTGCAATCTCTCAGGGCAATGTGCAGGGAGGGTTCTATAGGGTATCATGCCTACCCTGACACTTGGCATCAGTTATTAAGGCCTCCATCAAAGGACCCTGTGACTTCATTTCTAAATGCTGAGTGCTTGTGGAAAGTCACTACCTGTTTTCAAGGTCAGACCCAGCCGGGATTCAAACCGCCTGCCTCAGACATAGGAAGCAAACAATCTTCCAACTGAGCTACTGTAGTGCTATGTAATTAGTCTAACTAGTCATGTTTTTTTTTTTTTTTTTTTGTCCTGGTCAGGTGTTGTTTATTTACAAGTAAAATGGACAAAAGGGTTACAGGACAACAATGTAAAGTTGAATTATCAAAGTATCTTGTAATTCAATTCCTAAGTGCAAAACATCTGTTAATTAGAAACACAAAATTATTAAAGTTCAGGCTCAAGTCTGACCCAATCAGGGATCATTCAGGGCTCATTCAGGGATCATTCAGGCATCAAAATAACTGCATGCTCAAGGTACATCAATTATTCTTCTATCATAAACCAACAAAACCCCAAATTTTAACAGAAAAAAGGGAGGGGCAGATTCATATAAAAACATCAAAAAGGAAACAGCCGCCCAAAAGACAACACAAAATGGTTATGTGTAACCAATAAATTAATAAATAAAACAAAGAATGAAAAACAAGTCTTTGTGATGCAACAATGAAGCAAAAAAGTAAAGTAAAATTAAGATAGATGCTTCAAACAAACAAAACTATGAAAGTAAACAAAAAACAAATAAATATGTTATCACCTGTGTTCTAATAAGCAAAAATTGTACAAATACATAAAAAATATAAGAAAATAAAGGTCTTTTATAGGTCAAAGTTTCTTGTCAATCAAACTATTACAAGCAATATGACACATATTTGGTGACAATATTCTACAACAACTAACTGTAAATGTCATAACGAGTGAGAATACAATAAAAAGTTTTAAAGTCAAACAAAATACGCAAATATCACAGGGAAAAATTACATTGACAAAGACATTAAATTTTTTTGAAAACCCAGAATGTCAAGGAGTGGTGAAAAAATAAAAATAAAAACAAAAACCTTAATAGTAAAATGTCAACTTCATTTCTAATAAATCATTCTATTCATAAAAGCTTAAAAATGTATTTTTGATAGGCGTGATTAATGTGGAATTTTGGTCAGTATTCTGACACAGATTATTTTCTTATCAACTTGAAATAAAATCAATAGATTCTGTTTAAATGTATTGTTTTTCAATAAAAAGGATTAATTTATTCAGAACTGATGCCAAATTCTGTAAAGATAAGCTTTAATTTTAAAACTTTACCGAGGAAATTATATTTCACTGGCAGTTATTTAGAGATGATGATATGAATACTGAAGTCACTTAAAAACCAGATATCTTAAATTTGTTTTTTCATCATCTATAAATGTACATTAAGACTTGGAGTTTTTGCTTCTCAGTGTCTAGATGATGACAGAGAGCAGTTGTTACTGTTTTTTTAGACTAATGCAAGACTGAACATTAATGTGTGTCACAAGGTTTATAGATTAACTTTATTAAATCTCATTTTACTTGTGCAAGTTGTGACTGAAAATCACTTTCAGCATCCTTGATAAAAAAGAATACTTTAGAAGGTGGGTGGAATAGTGTTTTACACCCCAGTCAGAATGCCTTCATTTATTCTGAGCTTGTCAGTGTTATGAAATGGTAGAGGAAACCAAAGTGCCAAAACAAAACAACTGACCAACACACTTTTTTATACTAGACCTGCTCCAGTGGGATTTTAACTTAAGCAGTGAAAAGCAATATGGTCCTTCACCATTTCTTTTCTACCACTCAGTCCTAGGGCCCCTAAATGTAGTAGAGATAATGAGTCTTTTAAAGTTAGCTATATTATAGGTCAGGCTATTTTTGTCGGTTGTTTGGTTAATTTCAAGTAAAAGACTAAATTTACAATGAAACCTCACTATAGCAGAGACTTTTATGGAGCCAAACCTATCATGGTGCTGACATAATTATTTCCTTACTCATCAGGAAAACAATACCATTCTTTACTTCATACAAGAGCATGACCCTGTCAATTGCCATTTCAAGATGGAGATAAAACCTGACTGAGGAATCTAAACCAAGGTCTTATTTCAGACCCAACTTAAAAATCCAACCAATGATCTGCAGGTATTATCAGGTCTTCAGTAAAATTTAGTACATGTATTAGATCCAACCAAAGACAGGGATTAAATTAAAACTGCTTCAGGACACAAAATACTTGTACATCTTTTTTTACGACCTGATCATAAAGATATGAACTGGAATCTGATTCAAAATGTTGATCATAGAATTGGACAAGAATACAATTGAAGGTCTCAATTCAGATTGGCCCGAGATACATAATAGTAGGTTTTGATTCAATCTGGTCAGGTCTACAATTCAGACTTGGTCAGGGCTACAACCTAAAATAGTATTGATCATACCTGGATAGGTAATGGATCTAACATGGAAAATAATCATATGCAAACATGTTTTAGCTGATCTAACAAGAGTAGATTAGTAAATGAGAAGTCTCAGATAAGTTATAAAACAGCAGCTTAAATGCTCACTTACCATATTTTTTTTATTTCTACTATATTGAACCCAGTATTGAACTTATGAGTCTTATGAATAAAAACAATTTTATGCAGGGATGTAGCTTACTATGAGGCAACAAAGGCAACTGCCTCGGTAAAAATGAGATCGTATTATTTGTTATAGAAACATGAAGAAAATAGAAAAGGATAAAAAATAATTTATAGTGAACAAATATAAAATCATGTTTTGTCCTTGGTTGTACAGACTTGATTATTTAAGCGGTTGTGGCAAATATCAGGTTCAGGTGTTGCCAGAATACACCATTTAATACCATTTTTTCAATTTTTTCTGGGAAACATGCCCTCAGACCCTATGGATTTGAAGTACCTTTGGCACTACTATTTTTTGCCTTGGTTATAATTGGTTACTATCTTCACCACTGTCATAGGATGCAGCAATGTGAAAAATCAAGTTAAGTTGACAATCAGCTGAAAAATTAACTTCTAAATGACAACAATTTTACTCCAATAATCAGAGAGAAACTACAAATTAGCATAAAAATTCCATGAAAAAAAAAACTGAAATAGCACTAAATCACCTCGATAAAACGGATCAAGAACAAGAACAATTAATTATCCTTGATGTCCTCTTCAAACGAGAGACTTTGTCAGAATTAAAATTGATTGGCACAGACTTAAATCTTTTATTTCAACTCTTAACACAGATAAAAAGAATTTCCATGATTAAAACTTTTATCCATCTGACTCATGAGAAGAGAAAAAAAAAACCCTGGACATCTAAAGATTTTACTGATGTTTTCATTGACATTTAATTTCATTTAGTTGTAATAAGTTTAGGAAGAATTTGTATTCTTTAATTTGGAGTCCGTGATTTAATCCCATTGTTTTGACAGGTGAATCGCCAGGTATGACTTCAAGTGATACAAACATCTTTATAACAAATGAAAACATTTACCTGCTAAGGTAGAATCAAAACTATCCTCAAATTAATACATGACTTATATTTAACACCTGTCAATTTTTATTATTTGTTTGTCTTTAAAGTCTGTTATTTTTATATCAAGTCAATTTTTCCATGTCACTGATATTTTTGAAAAATAAAACAAAGTCTCTGCCTCTAGCTTCTAGCATTCTTTTACATGTTTCAAGGTAATTTCATTTTTTTGTTTCACCTGTTGTGATGTGACACTATCTGTTATAACCTACCTACAGGCAAACAAAGATCAATGTTATAGTAACTGTATTGGGAATTATCAGAAATTATTAGAAGAAACTGCTATGCATGTATATTTGTTATTGTCATTAACCTTTTAGAAAACCAGTTACTTTCTGTAAACAATGCTGATCGGTAGATACTGATTCGGCAAATACTAATACCTGTCCTGTCCCACTTAAACTTATTCTGTTAATACAGGTATGGAGCCTCAGTGCCCAATGGTCTTAAGTACCTCCACCTACCTAAGTTCTGATCCCACTTAGACAGATCTCACCATGAGAAAATTTCTCAGTTCACTTGCCCAGGGTTTTGGCTTCATCTGGGCACTCAACCGTTCAAAACTGACTGTCTTGATCAAAGTGAAAAAAAATCGACTGGGACATAAAACTCCATATTTGAAGTCATTTTTAATACTGATAAGAATCTCACAAATACCAATAACAATCTATCTGATAGTTATCCCACTAACAATGACCCCATTCGAATAAATATGGTCCCAATGATAATAATATATTCCACTGATACCAATACATCCCACCAATACTAATACATCCCAATAATACTAATACTTCCCAACAGTACTAATATATCCCTCTGATACTAATACATCCCACTGATACTGGTGCATCCCACTGATACTAATATACCCCACTGACACTAATACATCCCAATAATACTAATACACCCCAATGATACTAATACATCCCACTGATACTAATATATCCCGCTGATACTCATACATCCCACTGATACTAATACACCCAAATGATGATAATACATCCCAATGATACCAATGATAATAATTAGGGCTGTCACAGGTAACCGGATAACTGGTCACGGTTAGGTTACAGTGCAAAACTGGTTACAAAATATAGTAACCGATAACCGCATGCATATAGCTAAATACATACTCTCTGTATATCTACACTTTTCTTTCTCTGTTACATGTTTACCACATTTGGCAGATCAGTTAGCACTCTGCTCAATCAATTTTTTCTAATTATTACGGTATAACAGGAAGCAGTTTTTCTGGCAAGCATGCACAAAAACTTACAGGAAGGTAATGGAACTATTACAACACCTGACGTTTGCATTTTGCCTTTGCACAGAATCTGCAGTCGGGTAACTGGTAACGGTTCGGTTAATACATTTCGGTTAACCGGTTTCAAAATTTCATAACCGTGACAGCCCTAATAATAATACATCCCAATGATAATAATACATCTCAATGATAATAATACATCCCACTGATACTAATATATCCCACTGATACTAATATATCCCACTGATACTTATACATTTCAATGATACTCATACATCCCACTGATACTCATACATCCCACTGATACAAATATATTCCACTGATACAAAATCCCACTGATACTTATATATCCCACTGATACTAATACATCCCTATGATACTAATAGATCCTAATACATCCCAATGATACTAATACATTACTGACACTAATACATCCCACTGAAACTAATACATCCCAATGATACTAATACTGGTTCCACTGATACTTAAATACTGATTCTAATGAAAATGCCACTGATCCAACTTATATTGATTCCACTGATGATTATTATGATCCTTCTTATACTTGCACTGATCCCACTGATACTTATACTGATCCTAGTAATACCAATACTGATCCCACAGATACTAATATTGATCTCACTGATACTGATCCCACTGATACTAATTCTAGATACTTATACTGATCCTAGTAATACCAATACTGATCCCACTGATACTTATACTGATCCTAGTAATACCAATACTGATCCCACAGATACTAATATTGATCCCACTGATACTGATCCCACTGATACTAATTCTAGATACTTATACTGATCCTAGTAATACCAATACTGATCCCACAGATACTAATATTGATCCCACTGATACTAATTCTAGATACTTATACTGATCCTAGTAATACCAATACTGATCCCACAGATACTAATATTGATCCCACTGATACTAATTCTAGATACTTATACTGATCCTAGTAATACCAATACTAATCCCACAGATACTAATATTGATCCCACTGATACTAATTCTAGATACTTATACTGATCCTAGTAATACCAATACTGATCCCACTGATACTTATACTGATCCCACTTATTCTGATTCCACTGATACAGTAAAACTTTGAATGCTCGAACGTCGTTGCCTCGAATACCCAGAATAACTCGAAGTCATCTGTTGGTCCCGACCAATTTCCTGTTATATCCTATGTAAATAAACCTCGATGGCTCGAACTTCGTTAACTCGAATATCCCCGCTCGCTCGAACAATAAATATTTTTCAAAAGAATAAAGTTAGTGAAAATTCAACTTCTTTCGCTCCAATACAGTTTTTGCCAGAAGGACGTGGTCCTGGTCATTGTAAACAAAACACAAGCTGAAGCCATATTACAGATTTCATTAAAAGTAATAGAGTGGAACGAAATGATTAATCTAGACGGTTACCTAAAACTAATTAATTAATTATTAATTAACCTACTTAGAGAATGTGGATATGCTCAGTTCTTTAATCTCTTAATCTGATTACGACATGAGGAAGTGTTTGATCGCTATTTTTAAAACACCTAAGTCGCTCGTGCCTTATAATTGCACATCAGGATTCTGTAATATTGTGTATTATCATTATTTCCCAGGATTAAAACGACCAGTTATGATTGTGTTTTGTATTGTAAAACAAATTTAAAGATTCTTTAACGGTCTGTAAACATGAGAACGTGAACCGCCAATCATATCTCGATGTTCAATTGCTCGAACCCCCCCCCCCCCTCTCCCCCCCCCTTAGATTTAGATACTAAAAAAATATTTAAAATCAAACAGTTCAATATTCTGTTCATTCAGAGACATTTTTCAGTCCTACATTTTAGTTTTGTCTCCGTGCCATATTATGTTTAATTTTGTTAAATGGGTTAAAATTTTTGAACAGTGTGATAATGCACCAAGATTGTCAACAGATAAGAAATCCTTAGCAACATTATTAAGTATGCTGCCATTCCACTTCAAAACCATTTTATAGGGCTTACCTACTACCCATATCCTGAAGGAAATTTAACAATGTAACGATTAACATATCTAAATGTTCAAAAGTCATTGTATATTTCATTGTAGAGGGCACTTTTTGGATCGCAAAAATATGCAAAGGCAAAATAAATAAATAAATAAATAAATAAATAAATAAATAAATAAATGAATGAATGAATGAATGAATGAATGAATGAATGAATGAATGAATCAGGAATGCCAATAGCAAAATAAATGATAATAAAATCTGAAATTTAATCTTAGCAAAAAAATTAAAGCAACATTTGTTACAGACTGAATAAATTTTCTATATAAAAACTAGTCATAGCATTTTGTCAAAGCTTTTTATTTTTGTCTTGGAAATTAATCAACTATGACTTAACTTTTTAAACATGAAATCCAAGAACTAAAATTAGTAAGAAAAGAAATCTAAATGTAAGCTATTCTAACATTTATTGACAATTGCTGACAATAATTTATGTAAATGAGATTTTTTATAATAAACAAGGAAAAAATAGACATAATGAATTTTTTTACTGACTAAAATACCTATTTATCAATAAATACTTTATAAAAAAAAACCTTATTATGGATCAAGACAGAAAATTTCATCCCTCTACTGTATCTTCATGTAAAATCCTTGATATTTGATTTTTGTCACTGATTGAAATAAAATACTTTAATTGGATTTTTAGATCAATGAGGTTAAATTTAAGTGCCTTTGCTTCATCTAGCTCTGTCAGTTATACCTTATTAAAACAATATAGGTTAAAATTTAATGGTCTTTTTATTACTGCTGAAAACCATTTCAGCTGATTTTAAAATTGAAGCATCTAAAATGACTTACAGGCAAAGTCGTAAAGTAGGAGATATTTTATGTCATTATTATTGAGATGGTTTGAATTTCTCTTCAGTAACTCATAAAAACATGAAATAAAAGAGTAAAATTTCCTAATTTGGTAATTTAAATTTTAAAACAGGTGAAATTTCTAATATTTTATTGTTTTCATTGATTAATAAATGAAAACAGAAATTCAAATAAAAGATTAAAGGGATGTAAATTCATAGAAATAAACTCAGTTTTAATGTTTTTATAATTGTTTCTGGTTTTTTAACATCTGCTGACTCAAACATCATCAATTACACCAACTTATTTTTACTACTTCAAACACACAACATTCCATGATGAAAATATAGAAATTAAAAAAATTACATACATTATTCATATCAGACAAAACCATCTCTCTCTCTCTCTCTCTCTCTCTCTCTCTCTCTCTCTCTCTCAGAGAAAAGTTGGTATATGTGTAGTAAGGTGTCTCAATCTGGTGCCCACAAATACATTAAAAAAAAAATATGATCACTCAATTGAACAGTTAACCAAATTTCATAAATCTAAAGTCACGCATTAGGTAAAAAATTCTCACACAGGCATATATATGACTAAGAAAGTTTGTTACATTACTTGCTGAATTAATAATTGGCTTTATTCTCAAAATTCCCTGCGTTTCCTACACCATCCCAGAACTTTTGTCAATATAAGAAATAACCTTTAACCTTTAAGTGCAGCTAAACATTATTTTAAGCAAAAACAATCTGAAAACTCTCTTTCTCTCTCTCTCTCTCTCTCACACACACACACACACACACACAAATACACACACACACACACACACACACACACACACACACACACACACACACACACACACACACACTATGCAAGTGTAAAAATCTGAATATTCATTCAAATGTTGCAAAGTCAACAGCCAAAATAACCCTTGCCCATTTATGAACACATAAAATCTATTTCACTTCAATTCCATACATTTTATATACCACCTTCTTTTATTCAATATAATAATACAATTAAGGAGAAAACAATTCAATATTTCATAAAAAATTTATAAAACTTTGAGATATTAAGTCAATATATGTAATCAGTATTAATATTTGTCTCTCTAATTCATCCATGAAATAAACTTGTGATTAAGTTATCATGGATAAAAACCAATTCTCCAAGAAAATAAACCCAGTAAAGTACAACATTAATAGATATAACAAAGAATTACCATTTATTTTAACAATTTATCCTGATCAAGTGATAATAATAGATAACTATGGTAAAGAATAGCTAGGTGTGCAAAGAAAATTCAATAAATAACCATTTTCAGATACTTTCATAAAAAAAATGTTTTTGTTATCGTTAAAGGTCATTTAAAATTATTAACAATGTTTGAGGCAATTAAGATTGTTTTTAATAACCTATTCTTACAGATTGTGTATTTTTTTTACACAAAAATAGTCCTGTGACTCAGGATTTATTTTAAATCTATGTAATTATTGTAGATTGGAAATAATTATACTTAATATAAATGCAAATAAGCTCAGAGTATTTATATGGCCAATATAATAGCTTGTTTATAGAAGTGTGTTAAATATCATAAATTCAAATATCCCAATTTATTCTTCTGTAAGTAATTATCAAACTAGTTAATATAGAGCTGTATTACAAACCAGAAATTCAAAAGTCCTTAATAAAAACAAATTTTCAAAAAAAAAAAAAACAAAAAAACAAACAAACAAAAAGTTTCAGAAAGATAATTATAATCTTTAAACAAAAATTCCCAGTATTTGTTTCAAAAAGAATTCCTCTAAAATTTCGAAACAAATATTCAAAATATTGCATCCTGAAACAAATTCCTCCCCAAATTCCAAAATATATACCAAAATATAAGTCTTGCATTCTCAAACAAAAATGTTTCAGAATTTCAAGAAAGACCACAAGTCTTATGTGCAAAAACAATAAGGTTTAAAGATTCCAAATGCTGATATCCCAAATCTTTGTTATAAAATCTTTTTTCTAATAATTTAAAAACAGATACTCTATCTTTTTCAAAACAGAAATGTTCCAAAATTCAAAAATAGATATCCCAATTCTTGGGTTCCAAAACAGAAATTATCAAAGACTTGAAAAAAATACCCTTGGTTGTGTTTAAATAAGAAATGTACAAAAATTTCAAAACAGAAGCCTAAGCCATATGTTTCTACTCGCTATCATGGGAACTTTTTCAAAGGCCAATTTTTAATTTTGGAATAGCAAAGTTAAGACAAGGCAAGGAATCAGACATGTGAATTCAAGGTTAGAGGAGCAAACTCACTTCAAACTGAGCTTTCTGAAAATCACCATTCGTGACCAAATCTAAGACAGTTTTATAAGTACCGGTATATTTAAAGAACAATAATGACTGTGATATATAATATGACTACATATTTACAAAATTCAATGTGTTTTTATCTATCCTTGGGACCAAAATGTTAAAGCTATTTTCATGCAGAAAGACAATATTGATTAAATATTTGACATTCTGTAACTTCATACAGCATTATATCAGGGAATTTTCATCTTTTTATGTCCTAACTATGAGATGTCTGTCGGATATTTAGGTATTATATAGGTGTTTAGATATATAACCATCCAATTATAGAGCAAATAAATGTTCGTTTTAACTCACCCTCGTCAGTGCTCTCATCTTCTGTACCAGACGATGATATTGTTGCTGGGTCATCACCTTAAAGAATAAAAATAAAATCAGACTGACATATCATGCTGGTCATGATCTTTAAAATGTAAAAATAAAATAGGATTTTAAAAATAACTTTTAAAAATTCAAGACTTTGCAGTTGGGTCACCACCTTAAAAGTAAAAAAAAACAAAAAAACAAAAAAACATGAGGGCCATGAAGGCCCTGGACGCTCACCTGAAAATGATGTACACTCAGCTTGATTTTGGCAAACTGGAGCTTCTGTTAGTAAAAGAGATTTTTCCTATATTTCCAGCTTGTGACCTACTTATTGACCCAAAATGACCCATATACAAAATTGAGCTAGCTTTTGTCAGGAGGATCATTCTGAGCCAGTTTGATGAAGATTGGACTAAAATTGGGACCTCAGGAGTGTTAACAAGGTTTCTATATAATTTGACCTTGTGACCTACTTACTGATCTAACATGGCCCATATACGAACTTTAGCTAGTTTTTGTCAAGAGGATCATTCCGACAATGTTTAATGAAGATTGGACTAAAATTGGGGCCTCAGGAGTTAACAAGGTTTTCTTACTTTGTGCTCAGGTGAGCTAAAAACAAAACAAAAGAAATAAAAGAAAAGAAAATAGAATAAATAAATGTAATAATCTTGATGGTGTTTAGATTTTACCTGAGTAATTTCCTTATAACAAAAAATAATTGTAAAAATGATTATTCTAAAAGAAGAAAACAAAGCACATACTAGCCTGCGATAGTTTAAGGGAACAAGTGTAATTTATGATAAGGAAACTTCTGCTCTGGATTGGGCAAACAGAGATGTGGACTTTGCAAATTCTGGAATTTTGTTTATGTGCAACATTTACGTCTGGATGAACAGGCTAGATTGCAAGTTCAATCTTATAAATTTATGAGATATATTATTTTTGTATTTAATTTTTTTGGTTAAAACAATCAAATATAATGAAGTATAACAGCTTAGAGTTAAAGGCTTTGATTAAGTAGAATAAGTAACAACTTGAAGAATATCCTTGTAAAGGCAAACAGAAAGTATGAAATTAATGGACATGTATCATTTATTTTGTTTAGGATTCATGTTTTTGTTGTTAAAAATTACAATCTATGGCATAAAAGGAGATTTTTAAAGGTTTTTTTTTTTTCTATTTAGGGTCAATTTGACTTTAAATGAAAGTCAAGCTAGATAATTCTGGCAAAATAAAAAGTTTAACTCTCATATGCTTCCTGGTCCTTTAAAATTTGTTTATTTGCAAAATTTAATGAAGTCTGATGATGAATAATGAGCAAAAGGCATAACGTCTATTTCCAATCACATACGTAGTTTCTGAAATGGGTTGTCTTCATGAAAAAAATTTACTTGCATTAGTAAATTAAATCTTGTTCATATTTTAGGACGTATCAAGTCATCTCCCACAGAAAGAATAATTAGATACTGACCATAATTAACAAGATATCACTCCAGTCAGCCGTACCCATCTGTGGAATTAACAATATCCTGTGGAATTTTATCTTCATACTATTATAATAACATTGTTTCTTCCATGTTATATGCCAAAATATTTCCCAAGGTTAGATGGCATAATGCACGACCCGAAAGGGGAGTGCATTATGCCATCTAACCTTGGGAAATATTCTGGCATATAACATGGAAGAAACAATGTTATTATTATTATTACTATGAATGTCTTTGATTATTCAAATTGAAATTTAGTAAACAAATTACAAACTGGTTCCAAATAAATTACTGATATCTTTTTGTGTGTTTGAGTGTTGTCGGGAGATTGTCTTTTTCAGTTGAATCACGGACCGCTTGGTTGTGTAAAGTGCCGTGGTCAAGTTTGTTTACAATCTATGTTATTAACAGGCATTCCTTGAACGTTTGAATATACTTACAATTCAAACGCAGTAACGATTGTGAATTATGTGTCCCATATATGGTTGTGACTCCACCCATATTTCATCACGTGACAATAGGAAGCTCCGCATCCTTACTCACGTGCGTGTAATATGCCATGTTATATGCGATGGCATAATACACACTCCCATTGATTTCAATATAAAAAATATGCCAAAATAGTATTGATGCAATTATTATTAAAGAAATTTACATGAATAGTAATAATTAATTTTATCAAGGTGTAAATTAAAACAAAAGATGTTTTAATTAAAAAATGTCTTTTATATATAGTATGGATGTAGAAGTTGGATTGAAGATATGGGTAAGAAGAACAATTATAGAAAAAAAAACAACTCATTTTTCAGATTTGAAAATCAAGTGTTAGAATTGTAAGTAAAGTAAACATTTGGATATTCATAAAATCAAAATCTGTTATAGAAAAGATTAATTCAGTCAAATACAGAATGTCATCTTACCATCTAATATTCTTCTTATTCTCTTTTTAGACATTATTTCCAGCTGTTCTAGACATCTCTGCTTTAATTCTTCCATTGGAAGATCCTGTTGTAAAATAACAAGGTTTGTTATTAAAAAAAATAATATAAAATTACTATGAAGAGCAAAAGTACCTGTGAAAACTAAACCTGAGAAAAACAAAACACCTGTCTAAACTGAACTTACCAAAATACCAATAATAGGGTTTTTTCTATTTACCTCTGTAAACTGAATACCTGTCTAAACTAAACACGTGTTCAGTTAAAATATAATTTGATCTGCATTTGTGTTTAATTAAAACAAACTTTGGTTTGGAAGTAGATGTTCAGACACTTGTGGAAGCAAAATTGTTAGCCAGAGTTTAACATATTGTAAACAAAAAGAAATATAATAAAAACACTAAATACTTTTTGACAATGGAACCTGATAAAATTGAAATCATTGAACTTTAGACTCAACTGTTTGAACTCAGAGAAAAGACAATGCTATTAACATACTTAACATAATGGATATTATAGTCAAATATCATACCATATCACAAAATACTATATACATGTATACCTCAAGATTTTAAGATTTCAGCAGGACAATGAAAGTGATTTAAAAATTTAATACATGTAGTTTGAAAAGATAGAAACAAATAAACTAAAAGTCTTTGTTGTATAGTTATCTCCCCTTTTATACAGTACTGATAACATTCATTAATGACAAACAGTATGTTACAAGATGTAGACTTTTTTTCTTTCAAAACCCCCAACAAATAAGAACAATCAATTATAATTTTAGAATGAAACTTTAAAAAGCCCTGAAAAAACATGAATGAATAACTTTATAAATATCTGTCAGTTACTGTTATAAGGCACAAACATTATCAATCAAGCCTTTCAAGACAAAATGATTGTCAAATTTTTTTTTGACAAGTAGTCTATTTATCAATAATTTATTCAAAAAGTTACAGCACTGATATTACCCCATATTAACCTTTGTTTTTGTAGTTATACATAGGATAACATGACCTATTATGATGTTGAAAAATCATGTGACCTACTATGATGTAAAATCATGTGATCTATTACTATATTGTAAAATCACATGACCTATTATGATGATGAACAATACATCAACCAGGGAAAAAAACTCTTTTTACAGATGAAACAAATGATGTTATAAATTTCACTAAGCCTACCCTTGTAGGTTAAGTTAAAACTCGTAAATTTCCTAAATTGAAAAATGAAATGTCAGGAAAATATGAATTTATATTTCTTTTTTTGATCCATTTGATTCTTTGTAATTGATTGTACACTGAAATCTCATACAAATGTCACTTTAAATGGAAAATTTCAATCAAATCTGCTGTTAATGTATAGTAAAATTCAAAAACGTCTAAAAATATTGGTCAGTGACTTAGGATATATCTTAAATAAACATTGAAATGATTGATCTATAGTGATCAATCATTCATGTAAATTTATTGCATTGCAAGTTCTTAAATACCAAGAAAATACAGATTGAAGAAGTTATAGCATGTATTTTTCTATATGAAGTATACTATAACATTGTATCAGTATAAATAGAAAAAAATTCAGTTTTACAGAAGACCTTAAACCTGACTAGGTTGATGTTAGGCTAAAATTTACATCACGGAACCCCCAAAAAAGTACAACAAAGAATCCCTTAAAGGTACAGTACAGAACCCCTTAAAGTACATCACAGAATCCATTAATGGTACATCACTGAATATCATCTTAAAGGTACATCACAGAATCCCTTAAAGGTACATCAAAACCCGTAACTAAATCCCAGTATATGTAATGTGACTTAAAGGTACATCAACACCCGTAACTGTATCAAAGGTATCTGACCCAAAATATAAAGGTACATCAAAACTAAATCACAAGTATCTATAATGTGACTTAAAGGTACATCAACACCCGTAACTGTATCAAAGGTATCTGACCCAAAATATAAAGGTACATCAAAACCAATAACTGTATCAAAGGTATCTGACCCAAAATATAAAGGTACATTATAACTAAATGACAAGTATCTATAATGTGACTTAAAGGTACATGAAAACCCATAACTGTATCAAAGGTATCTGACCCAAAATATAACGGTAGATCATAACTAAATCACAAGTATCTATAATGTGACCTAAAGGTACATCAACACCCGTAACTGTATCAAAGGTATCTGACCCAAAATATAAAGGTACATCAAAACTAAATCACAAGTATCTATAATGTGACTTAAAGGTACATCAACACCCGTAACTGTATCAAAGGTATCTGACCCAAAATATAAAGGTACATCAAAACCAATAACTGTATCAAAGGTATCTGACCCAAAATATAAAGGTACATCATAACTAAATGACAAGTATCTATAATGTGACTTAAAGGTACATCAACACCCATAACTGTATCAAAGGTATCTGACCCAAAATATAAAGGTACATCAAAACCAATAACTGTATCAAAGGTATCTGACCCAAAATATAAAGGTACATCATAACTAAATCACAAGTATCTATAATAAGACTTAAAGGTACATTAACACCCATAACTGTATCAAAGGTATCTGACCCAAAATATAAAGGTACATCAAAACCAATAACTGTATCAAAGGTATCTGACCCAAAATATAAAGGTAGATCATAACTAAATCACAAGTATCTATAATAAGACTTAAAGGTACATCAACACCCATAACTGTATCAAAGGTATCTGACCCAAAATATAAAGGTACATCAAAACCAATAACTGTATCAAAGGTATCTGACCCAAAATATAAAGGTAGATCATAACTAAATCACAAGTAGCTATAATGTGACTTAAAGGTACATGAAAACCCATAACTGTATCAAAGGTATCTGACCCAAAATATAAAGGTACATCAAAACTTGTAACTGTATCAAAGGTATCTGACCCAAAATATAAAGGTACATCATAACTAAATCACAAGTATCTATAATGTGACTTAAAGGTACATCAACACCTGTAACTGTATCAAAGGTATCTGACCCAAAATATAAAGGTACATCAAAACTTGTAACTGTATCAAAGGTATCTGACCCAAAATATAAAGGTACATCATAACTAAATAATAAGAAATATGCATTTCTATTATTTTAGTCCAATTCCCGAAGCTTTTAAATAACAAAAACTTCTTATCTTGAAATTTAAATATCTTATTTATTTTTATTTTTTCATTTTCTTCAATATCTTTTTTTACAGGAATATAAATTCTATGTTTAATCATAACCTGTTACAAACAGATGGCTAAAGTCTCAGTTCTGACAATTTAATTTTCAATTTTCATACCTACGGAAGTTGAAATCTAAATTTAAACCCTTCTACTAACAGACACAAGCTGAGCTTCCTTCCATTTTATCAAAATATTTATCAAATATATATACAAGCTTTGCATATATTAATGTTTATTTCACCAAAAACCATATGTTTCTAGAAGACCAGAGGATTTGTAATTTAACCTCCAAACAATTCTGGCAGTTTATATCAAAATTTTGACCCCTGTAGTATAAAGCTGATAGATAAACCTAAGAAACAGATGTTTTCAAGAGGAAGAATTCCTGCAATAATTTATTTTTCAAAATTTATTAGAGTTAAGACCGTAAGTTATTTGTACAATGGGATTTCAAAGCAATATGGTACCAATTAGCCCTTCTAACCTTATCACAATGCCCTCTAGTAAGTCAGATAGCTTTAAATATATCACACTTTTGATTTAAATAATGTTGCCCTCTAGTAAAATAAAATTTAATCAAACAGAAAAAACTCCATGTGGCCAAAAAATCAATAAATGTAAATTATTGTAATTGATGAATTTTTTAACTGTTGCCATGAAGTGAAATTCATAACAATATATAATTATTCATAACATTTAGACTCTTAATAATCTCTATATTTTTGAATCAAAATCAGTGTTTTGTTTTTTACTCTAAAATTCATTATTTAAAAAAATCTTGATGTGACAAATTAAAAAAATGTTAATAATTGTGTGGTTGGTTTATTTTAAACTGTTGCTGTGAAATTAAATTTGTAACAGACAAGGAATTCTGTGTCATTGAAATGATAAACAAGTTTCCAAACTTACTCAATGGACCACGAAAAGCAGGTCATATTTAGAGGTTTACTATTATAAGTTAAATAGCTGATTTTTAATGATTTTTCCACTTTTTTGTCAATCAGAATGCATTATTTAGCCATGTATCTAGTTTCTATGGACACAATTGGGATATGAAACTACTTGATACATGTATAACAATATAGAGTCAATCTGTTGAGCAATTTTGAGAATTTTTTTTTTTTTTTTTTTTTTTTTTTTTTTTTTTTTTTTTACATTTTTTACATTTCATATGTATAGGGTAAAGTGATCTGAATCTAGTAGTATAGGGTAAAGTGATCTAAATCTGGTAGTATAAGGTAAAGTGATCTAAATCTGGTAGTATAGGGTAAAGTGATCTAAATCTGGCAGCATAGGGTAAAGTGATCTAAATCTGGTAGTATAGGGTAAAGTGATCTAAATCTGGTAGTATAGGGTAAAGTGATCTAAATCTGGTAGTATAGGGTAAAGTGGTCTAAATCTGGCAATATTGGATGAAGTGATCTAAATTTGGCAGCATAGGGTAAAGTTGTCTAAATCTGGCAGTATAGGGTAAAGTGATCTAAATCTGGTAGTATAGGGTAAAGTGATCTAAATCTGGCAATATAGGGTAAAGTGATCTAAATCTGGCAGCATAGGGTAAAGTGGTCTAAATCTGGCAATATTGGGTAAAGTGATCTAAATCTGGTAGTATAGGGTAAAGTGATCTAAATATGGCAGAATAGGGTAAAGTGATATAAATCTGGCAGTATAGGGTAAAGTGATCTAAATATGGCAGAATAGGGTAAAGTGATCTAAATCAGGCAGTATAGGGTAAAGTGATCTTAATCAGGCAGTAAAGGGGTAAAGTGATCTAAATATGATAGTACAGGGTAAAGTGATCTAAATCTGGTAGTATAGGGTAAAGAGATCTAAATATGGTAGGATAGGGTAAAGAGATCTAAATATGGCAGATTAGGGTAAAGTGATCTAAATATGGCAAAATAGGGTAAAGTGATCTAAATATGGCAGAATAAGGTAAAGTGATCTAAATATGGCAGAATAGGGTAAAGTGATCTAAATATGGCAAAATAGGGTAAAGTGATCTAAATCTGGTAGTAAAGGGTAAAGTGATCTAAATATGGCAGAATAGGGTAAAGTGATCTAAATATGGCAGAATAAGGTAAAGTGATCTAAATATGTCAGAATAGGGTAAAGTGATCTAAATATGGCAAAATAGGGTAAAGTGATCTAAATCTGGTAGTATAGAGTAAAGTGATCTAAATCTGGCAGAATAGGGTAGAGTGATCTAAATCTGGCAGCATAGGGTAAAGTGATTTAAATCTGGCAGTATAGGGTAAAGTGATCTAAATCTGGCAGTATAGGGTAAAGTGATCTAAATCAGGTAGCATAGGGTAAAGTGATCTAAATCTGGTAGTATAGGGTAAAGTGATCTAAATCTGGCAGTATAGGGTAAAGTGATCTAAATCTGGCAGTATAGGGTAAAGTGATCTAAATCTGTGATCTAAATCTGGCAGTATAGGGTAAAGTGATCTAAATCTGGTAGTATAGGGTAAAGTGATCTTAATCTGGCAGTATAGGGTAAAGTGATCTTAATCTGGTAGTATAGGGTAAAGTGATCTAAATCTGGCAGTATAGGGTAAAGTGATCTAAATCTGGTAGTATAGGGTAAAGTGATCTAAATATGGCAGAATAGGGTAAAGTGATATAAATCTGGCAGTATAGGGTAAAGTGATCTAAATCTGGCAGCATAGGGTAAAGTGATCTAAATCTGGCAGTATAGGGTAAAGTGATCTAAATCTGGCAGTATAGGGTAAAGTGATCTAAATCTGGCAGTATAGGGTAAAGTGATCTAAATCTGGTAGTATAAAGTAAAGTGATCTAAATCTGTGATCTAAATCTGGCAGTATAGGGTAAAGTGATCTAAATCTGGTAGTATAGGGTAAAGTGATCTAAATCTGGCAGTATAGGGTAAAGTGATCTAAATCTGGTAGTATAGGGTAAAGTGATCTAAATCTGGCAGTATAGGGTAAAGTGATCTAAATCTGGCAGTATAGGGTAAAGTGATCTAAATCTGGCAGTATAGGGTAAAGTGATCTAAATCTGGCAGTATAGGGTAAAGTGATCTAAATCTGGTAGTATAGGGTAAAGTGATCTAAATATGGCAGAATAGGGTAAAGTGATCTAAATCTGGCAGCATAGGGTAAAAATTAACTAAATCTGGCAATATAGGGTAAAGTGATCTAAATATGGCAGAATAGGGTAATTTGATCTTAATCTGGTAGTAAAGGGTAAAGAGATCTAAATCTGGTAGTATAGGGTAAAGTGATCTAAATCTGGCAGCATAGGGTAAAGAGATCTAAATCTGGTAGTATAGGGTAAAGTGATCTAAATCTGGTAGTACATGTATAGGGTAAAGTGATCTAAATCAGGTAGTATAGGGTAAAGAGATCTAAATCTGGTAGTATAGGGTAAAGTGATCTAAATCTGGCAGCATAGGGTAAAGTGATCTAAATCTGGCAGTATAGAATAAAGTAATCTAAATCAGGCAGTATAGGGTAAAGTAACCTTAAGTTGGATTTAATTGACAGTCACAAGTTTTTATGACATATTTCAGCTCTACAAAAAAATTCTGTTATCAGAAGCACCCTACCTAGATTGACCATTATCATATTTAAAAGTGTTGCTCTTGAAACACTGTTGATGATAGTGTCTTAGATTTTCTTGCAAAAATAGGCTGATATGTACTACCCAATATTGAAAAAAAGACAATAATTATGTTAAATGAGACTACTAAGTGAAAGGAACATTTATACAAATCATTTTCTTTACAAAATAGTAATTTTGTGGCATTACTCTTCCATTAAAATAGACAAAGGGTCATTTAAAATTATTACCAAAGATGATTCAGAGTCAGACAAAAGTTAATTTTTTATCTTAAGTTGGACTGAGGTTTAATCAATGTTTTCCAACAATTTTTACATATATTTCCCTGTAAGAACACATTACAGTTATGGAGGTGTGGTTGGGATAAAAAATATTTACCAGTACTACCTAAAAAAGCAATATATAAGTGACAGAAGACATACCCTATAAATGACCACTGGACAGTATGCTGGTGGAAAGAAGACACCCTATAAATGATTGGTGGCCAAGTGGTCTAAAGTGCATACTTATGGATCACAGTGTCTCTCACCAGTTAGGGTTCAATCCTGCTTTGTGGTGTGAGAAAGTTTATCAAGGTAGCTTTCTAAAGGTCAGTAGTTGTCTGAGTATTCTGGTTTCATCTGCCATCCCATGATATTAGTGAAAAAAATCTTGACTGGGGTGTTTAACAACATTTATCTCACTCCTATTCCTCACCACTGAATTATCCAGATCTCTTTAGAGATCCTCTCCACAAACAAAAACAGCAGATGGCAGTTAAATCACCAAACAACACTTCTAAATACTCTGGTTCTTAGTTTATGTAATATAAAGCAGTTACTTTTATAGTATATACTGGTAAGCTTTGAATTTCTTTTTTCACTGGCCAGCTTAATATGACATGGGTCCTAATTACAATTAAAACATATTTCTGAGGGGTTTCCAAGCTTTTTATTTCATCTTGAGTGTTATTTATTGTAAAACTCAAATGTAACCCCTGACAAATGCCAAGTCTCAATGTAAAGGGGTTGTATAACTTCTAATCACTTTACCCTGATTTACACCCACTACGAATGGCCAAAAAAATGAAAATAAAATAAAAAGTTTTACAGATAAAAGTACAAAAGTACAAGTCTCTGTTCATGAACAAGATAGATTGACAGACAATATACTTATATGTAGGGAAAAAAAAGCAATTTTCATCAGTTTCACTTAATTTCTATTCACTGATGCTTCAATTAAACTAAATAAAAAAGAAATAATTTGGAACAGCCTATCCATAAAGTTTTCCTCCAAATGATAGATTTTATAACTTATCTATTTCCAAACTTGATCATAAATGTCCTGCAGCTTTTATCATGGTCTAATTTACTTGATAACTTTGTTATGTGACTAAGTGACCATTCCGGCCAATTTACATACTTTAGATCTACCAATTATCTTTGCTGTGTTCCCCTCTATAGGATGCTGAAAATTTAATTTAGTGGACCTTACAAAATTTCCTACAAAGATCTATTAGAAATTTCCATTAGAAATCCAGACCATTAGCAAAATAAAAATATGTTCTGCTTCTTTTTATTCTTTTTTTATTACTTGCCTTTAAACAAATCTTGTGTTACAAACTTAATTGTAGAACAATTTCTGCAGAATGACCAGAAATGACCAGATCGTTTTACTCAAAATAGTCAATGTCCAGCTGAAAAATATTTTATGACTAACTATAAACAGAAGAAATTTATATCTGAAGAAAAACAGGATTCTGGCAGTGAATTGGCTCAATTCTGTCTAATTAAAACGGTAAATTTTTTTAACAAACATAAGTTTGAAGTTTTGTATTAAAATCTGAGATCTTTAATATTTAAACTTTAAAACTAAGATTAAATTATTCGAGTTATCTTTTAAGCTCTAAGCTTCCTTTCAAATGTTATTTTTTTCATAATACTCTTTGGTTTTAAAACAAGTTTGATATACATTGCCTGGTAAATTAAAAGAAAGTTTTATTTTAAAGTCACTTCCAGCAATTTTCAACTCAAAAAAAAACAAACTTTTATGGAAGTTTATAATTCTGTAACTTCTTTAATTAATTAAGCAGTTAATGGCTTATCAAATTTCCATTTACCCTATGGAAGCAAAAAGGCATTCTCTTTAGCAGTCAATGACTTATCAATTTCCCATTAGATCTAAGGTAGAAATATAGTTCTCTTTTAAGCAAAATGTCTAAGCAGTTTCTGACTTTAACCATTCTAACCAATTTTTGTGTTTTAAGAGTTATTTTAAAATCCAAAATTTAATTCATATAGACAATCTTCACATCTGTAAATGTGGAATGTCTGTTTTATGAAGAGTTTTAATCTATTTTTTATTGCATTGTTTGAAGTTGAAGTATGTACAGCAAAAAAGTGATTGCTTTAATGTATAAAGGTCAAGGTCAAGTTAAAACATAAATACTACTTGAACCAAGCACAGAAATGAGAATTATGAAGAAGATTTAACACCATACTTCAATTTCTAATTTGTGAACTCCATCTGTTAAATTTCTGAAATAGATTTAACACAAACACATGAGGTATATAGAAGATAATTGTATATTACAAGGGTGTGCTAGCTTAGAACATGAAAAATATGAAAAAATATAATTTATAAATAAAGTAATGACTGTTACATGACACTTTTGCAGATTACCAATGAAGCCTTGGGTTTATTCGCTCAGCACTCTATGTAATTAGGTACAGGCTCACCTGTATGAACATGCATGTTTTCACTGGGTTTTTCAATTTTCACCCAATATGAAACCTTAAACTGCTAAAATCCTGGATTGTTGAAAGCAATTTTAAAGCCAAAGTTAAAAAGTCATAATAATGAAGACAAACATTTGGTTTAATAAGCCAGAGATATTCTTTGTTTTAAAAGCTTAAAAAGTGCGTGTGTGTGTGTGTGTGTGTGTGTGTGTGTGCAAAATAAATATTGCAATGTTTGGTGAAAGCAAAAATAAAAGAATTAAAATATTTATCACAATATAAACTATCTAATTAATTCCAAGACCAGACAAAAAATAAATGTGTGAAAAAAAAGAGAGACATATCAATATGCAATTTAAATGAAATATGTGATGATTGAATGTCAGATTGATTAGACTCCATATTTAACTTTAACTATAGCTCGTGGTGAGATTGAAATTAGTTTTCTAGTATTAAAACAAAGATAATAAAAATTCTAACCAGTACTACAAAGCCATCAGTCTACTGCAATTAAACAAGTCTACCACATCAATTTCTGCCAATAATGTAATCTGCTTGGCTTGAAATGATTATAAAATTCTTATGAGACTGTCAACAATTGTCCTAAATCAACGCAGACAAACAAAATTCAATCTGCATACAAATGAAAAAATTTCCACAATTTTGGAATACTTTCAATCGTCTGACCTAATATATCCATTTTTAGAATGAACTTTTAAAGCCCGGGGTTTCACAGACTGAGACAAACATCCCTGTTCTGTTTGAAGTAAACAGCTCGCCATATTAATAATTAAATTTGGGGTTCAGTTCAGAAGCAATTTGCTACATTGCCTTAGCCACAGAAATGAAATTTATTGGAATAAAATCTTCTACTTCATTTCCACGATGCAGACAGACATCTCAAGCGTGCACAATACAAAATGCCTAATGAGTTTAAAAGATAAAGGTCGAATAACTCAAAAAAAAAAAAAAAGCCTAAATGGGGAAAAAACTCCATAAATTTAAAGGAAATGATTTCTGGAGTGAAAAGATTTCCTTCTCTATGATTGTAAATGATATATCTGCACAACAATAGAATTATTGTGATGTTTTTGTCACAAGATACTGTATGTTTAGAACTGGTGTTTTTCACTATATCATTTTACATGTCACAAAATTTATATACATGAAAAATCATGTCTTTGTAATAGAAAAAAACGATACAGTAAAGAAAAATTATGATTTGATTTTATTTGGAATAATTTATGGGGAATATATGAAATTTGATACAATGTTTTTTTTGTTCCTGGTTTTAAATCAGCCATAAGTTTTTACAAATTATGTAAAAATATTTGATGGGAAAAAATAATTCTTAAAAAACAGAAAAAAGAACAAAATATGTTTATTCATTTACATTACTGGTATATTACAAAAAAAGTTTTCTTTTCATTATTGTTTTCTTAATAGATTTAATTTTCTCTTGTCCTCTTTTTTTTTTTAAAAAAAAAGAAATAAAAAATAAAAAATAAATAAAATAGAATAAAAATGGCTGTTTTATTGTCTGTTAATCCTCTATTAGTCTGACATCTTAGATGAATGGTTCTTCAATAATGAATTATATAGATTGCTAATTCATGTTACAAGAAAACAGTGGTTGAAGAGTTGGGTGTGGTAATGATGTTTTACTTAAGTTTCTAACACTCTAAAAAAAAAACAAAAAAAAAAAAAAAAAAAAAACAAACAAAAAACAAAAAAAACAAGAGGCCCATGGGCATTAATGCTCACCTGAGGATATGTCAAAAATTGTTTACAAAGTGCAAAAGACAATACATGTATATTAATTACAGAAATTGTCTTAGTTTTCTCAAGTTACGAAGTGCCACAAAAACTTAATCAGAAATATCTAGTCACATTTTATTTATAAGTACCTAATGTGCATGTAGAAACTGTAGTAAAATGAATCATTAACCATTTCAGTATACTTATGCAGCATGCCCTTGACCTCTGAACATATGACCTTGAAACATAAATCAAAACGATTGTCATATCACTACCTACAATATTCTAATATACATGCCTTTACAAAAATGTCATATTTGTTAAGATAATTAATAATTTAAGTCTTCCTATGCATTTATGACCTCGACCTTTGAATGTATGACCTTGAACCACATCATGTCAATACCTACAACAAATGAATGTTCTTTAATAGTGTGTCAGCTATGTGTAAATCTGTCAACATAACGAATACAAATGAATGTTCTTCAGCAGTGTCTAAATAGACATGGATGTTCTTTAGTAGTGTGTCAGCTTTGTGTAAATCTGTAAACTTAATGAATACACATGAATGTTCTTCAGCAGTGTCTAAATAGACATGGATGTTCTTTAGTAGTGTGTCAGCTTTGTGTAAATCTGTAAACTTAATGAATACACATGAATGTTCTTCAGCAGTGACTAAATAGACATGGATGTTCTTTAGTAGTGTGTCAGCTTTGTGTAAATCTGTCAACTTAATGAATACACATGAATGTTCTTCAGCAGTGTCTAAATAGACATGGATGTTCTTTAGTAGTGTGTCAGCTTTGTGTAAATCTGTAAACTTAATGAATACACATGAATGTTCTTCAGCAGTGTCTAAATAGACATGGATGTTCTTTAGTAGTGTCAGTTTTGTGTAAATCTGTCAACTTAGCAATAACACAATGGATGTTCTTTAGCAGCAGGTAAGTTATCAGATACAGATGTACAATAGTTTTATCACTTCAGGTCATGTGATCTTAAAAGCTGAACAATGTAAAATTATATGAACTTTGCAAAATTGAAAAGGCTTTGGCCTAGCCACTCTTCTGGTTCTAGAAAAGTGCAAATGATAATTTTACAGACTACAAACTATGGACACTGAACAATGGATGAAGGCAAATAAGAATTCAAATAGCTAATCTTGAGCAATGGTTAGGCTGACCTTAAAAAGGTTGTATCTACTTGCTGGATAGTGTAATCTGTGTCTATTCATGCTGGTAGATAAGTTTCACAGGTCCATGAGCCCAAATCCCAATCATGGTAACTGGTTATTTATTATTCATATTTTCAATTTGCATTTCATTGAGATTTGTATGATAAGAAAACAATAAAATAACACACGATAAGATTTTTAAAAAATACCCATGCTAATTTTTATTTCACAAGAGATTTATTTTGTCTGCAGCTTATCGGGAATTTTAAATATCACATGTGAACTTGGTAATACAATTTATAGTTTGTACAAAGATTAATTAGCATACTGAACTAGGATATGAAAATTCAAATATTTCAGTCTAAATGACAACCATCTAAAACTCACATGTATAACAGAGTTTACAAGTGTACCGTGGGATATCAGATAACATTTATGCAAAAAAATTCTTTCCACTATTTATGGAACATTTTCCTGTCACAACTTCTTTTAAATATACCTTATTATGCCTTCTAAAACATTTACTCAAAAAATAAGAGGTAGGTACCATATATATACTAGGTAGGTACATTCCACAAACTCAATAAGTTGTTTTTCAAAAATGGCTATGTGATGAGAATTCTAGTGGTTACATGGTTTTCTTAGGACATTTCTCTTGTCTTGACTTAAAGGCTTTTGTGCCAGTGTTCCAAATTTTATAAAAAAAAAAAACAACTTTATTTCAAAAGATATATTTTATGAAAGATGAAACCGTAATAGGTGATTCACATATTTAAAGAGTGATGTAGAATCATAGTTTTTTATGCCAGTAAAGAATTTTTTACTTATTTTTGGGTCAAAGTGAAAGGAAACCAACAAATTCAAACTGACAAACTTTCTCACGACAAGATCTGCCAAAGTTGGAATCTAACCTAAGTAGTGCTGTGTTATCCAGCCAGGATTTTGACCCTAAAGTCCCTTTCTTTTAAGAACGAATTAATGAATGAATGAATGAATAAATAAATAAATAAATAAACAAGAGGCCCATGGGACTTAATGCTCACCTGAGGATATCTCCAAAATTGTATGCAAATTGCAAAAGACAATAGATCAAGTACAGAAACTTTACAAGTTTTCTCAAGTTAAGAACTCCCAGAAAACTTAATCAGAAATATCCAGTCACATTTCATTTATAAGCAGCTAATATGCAAGAAGTAACTGAAGTGCAATGAATAATTTCAAAATCATTAACCAATTTCAGTATACTTATGCAGCTGTGACCTTGACCTTTGAACATATGACCTTGAGCCATATATAAAAATGATTGCCATGTCAATACCTACAATATTCTTATACACATGCCTAAACAAAAGTTCATAGTTTTCAAGAAAATTAGCACTTTAAGTCTTCTTTTGCAGCTGACCTTGACCTTTCAACATATGGCCTTGAATCACATATAAAAATAATTGTCATGTCAGTACCTACAATATTCTAATATACATGCCTATACAAAAAGTTGACCTTGAACCATATATCAAAATGATAATCCTGTCAATACCTACAATATTCTAATATACTTGCCTATACTAAACATTATTAGTTTTCAAAATAATTAGCAATTTAAGTCTTTTTTTTGCAGCTGTGACCTTGACCTTTGAACAATGACCTTGAACCATATATCAAATTGATTGTCATGTCAATACCTTCAATATTCTAAATACATGCCTATACAAAATGTTAATAGTTTTCCAAATATAAGCAATTTAAGTCTTCTCAGGTGGCTGTGACCTTGACCTTTGAACATATGACATTGAACCATATATCAAAACGATTGCTATGTCAATACCTACAATATTCTATTATACATGCCTTAACAAAAAGTTAATAGTTTTCAAGATATAGTGATAAATATATAATTTTTAGCAATTTCCCCACTAAGTGCCTTGCCATTTCCCCATTGAAAGCCCCATGGCTACCATTTGTGCAAATCTTAAACTAGATGGCCTAAGAATGTTATTAATAAAATAACTAAGGTATATCTCTTGTACATTCAGAGGAGAAGATTTTTAAAGTTTTTTCACTATTTCCCACCTTATGGGGCCCCAAGGACATATAACTCCTTTATTTGTGCAAATCTGAAAGGGCTTCACCCAGGCACGATGGTTACCAAGTTTCATTAAATTTGGCCAAGTGGTTTTGGAGTAGAAGATTAAAATGTAAAAAGTTTAAGCACAAAGGACAACCCAAGACGCACAATGGATGAGGAACAAAGATGAATCTGAGCTTTCAGCTCAGGTGAGCTAGTAAATAAATGAACAAATTAATAAATAAAAACAACTTAAATACTGTAAGGTCAGACAATCCATAAGATGAAATTGTGAATATTGAATGAGGCAATTTTTTTTCTTTTTTGGATACAATTATCAATTAATATGAAAAAAGTTTGTACCTTTAGTATATCAGGTAGATTTCTCTGTAGACTTGCACCTTTCAAACAGTGAAACATTTGTTCCATCATTTCCTGTCTGTCTTTAATGTATGATCCAATTGGCTGAAGATTTTTATCAAGGTCAAGGTCAGAATCATCCTCACTGTCTTCTTCACTTTTCTTTTTATCTGTCTAAAAAAACAAGAAAATCATTTGATAAATGTCTAAATACTTTGACTGCCAATAATTATTGACTTAATTAAATCATAGTTGCCTTTAGTGATAAAACCAGGAACACTTTCAAACAGTGACAGGAAATTCAGAAAATAATGTCATGGCTTTTAATATATGTTCACTGTGAGGACTTCTTATTTTTGTTTTTGTTGTCATCTGTGTGTGCATACCTGCATTTATATGTGCATGTGCTTGTGTGTGCACACACATACATATGTACTATGTTAGATGAGGTGAGGTGAGGTTAGTTGAGGTGAGGTGAGGTGAAGTGAGGTGACGTAAGGTAAAGTGAGTCAAGGCGAAGCAAGAGGTAAGACAAAGTGAGACAATGTGAGGTGGGGTGAGGCAAGGCAAGTTGAAGTGAGATGAGCTAAGCTGAGCTGAGGTGAACTAAGGAGAGGAGAATGTAGGGCAGGGGAAGGGAGGGTAGGGGAAGGGAAGGGAGGTGAAGAGAGGCAAAGCAAGCCAAGGTAAAGTAAGACGAGGAATTGCAATACAATGCAATAATACAAAGGCAAATGAGGCAAGTTTAGTCAAGGTAAGGTATATTTGTATGTAGGTGCATGCTTGCTACCTGATACTTTTAATATATCCTTTTTTTCCCTTTGTTTGCCAATCAAAATTGCTGCTATGTTTTGTTGTATGTTGATACAGGATTAAAATGTCTAGTTATATTTCTTGAAGAATACTAATTAAACTCAACAAATAAAAACAAGATATTTTGTTTTTTCTGTTTCTGTTTTGAGTTTATATTACAATCAATATACAAAAACTTAGAGAATGAAAATTAAAATTTTTTATGAAAGTTTCAAAAATATTTCACTAGTTTTTTACACATAAGAGTTACATGACAAGAAGTTATTTCTAGGCCTCAATTTTTATCATTTTGTTTATAATCAGGTGCTCTGTTTATTTTAAGTTAGTCTAACCATTTACAGTGTTACCTGTGGAAGATAAATTCTGAATTATGGTAACCAAAAAACCTATCTTAACTGAAGTTACCTGGTAATTTGCTATGATACACCACAAACATAGTTTGTTAGATTTACATTTATAGATTTATCACTGAAACCCTGTCTAATTCAAATAAAATATTGAGAGAAAGGTGTGTGTGTGTGGGGGGGGTGTGTGTGTGTGGGGGGGGGTGTGTGTGGGGGGAGGGGGGATGGGTGTGTGTGTGGGTTGGTTGGTGGGTGTGTGTGTGATACTTCCAATATATTTCATACTTTAATTCAAAAGCTAGCAGTTATCTACACACAACATAAACATAATCATTTAAAGTCAAACTCATTTCATCAAAATATCAACTCATTAAAATTATCTTTGTTAATAATTGGTTTTATCCCAAGTTAAATGAAAACACCAATATTGTAAAAAAATTAAAACAAACTCATTAAAATTATCTGTCTTAGTAATTGCTTTTATCTAAAGTTAAATTAAAAACACTAATATTGAAAAAAAATTAAACAAAGACTCAAATGTATCTATCTTAAACTGCTGTATGATATGCAGCATGGTGCTGCAGTTGAAGTTGAGTTTTTTTGACAGCTGAGGTGATGGTATTAAGTAGATCAGCTGCTTATGCAGAAAGTCAGACAAAAGGAAGCAAGCACTTAACTTGGATTTTACTACAAGAGATTTGGAAATAAACTAGCATGAATTTGATAGTTTTATTTGAATTTCTGAATTAATTGAAAACAGCGGAATTGTCAATTAAACAAACAATGACTCAGGCATGACACATGTTCAAGATGGATTGGCAAAGGAAATTAAATTTAATAAAAACAATTTGGCTTCTAGCAGTTCAAATTGAAATCTATCATTCAAGTGATAAATCTCTTTACAACTCAAATTTGAAAGGCATGACAGTGAAATTTCTTTAAAAAAAACTTTTTATTGATTAAATTTAGTGCCGCAATGGGCTTAAAAATTGATCTTAATCGTGCAATGACGGCAATAAAAATAACCGATTCCAAATTCATTTCATTTTACTTCATTTTAGTAATATTTTATAAGAATTCATGAAAGCATGCCCTTTAGTTAATCAAATGATTCAGAATTCTATTTCTCTGGAAACATTTAGTTTTTTAAAACTGAACTGCCTTTTTTCCAGTTATAAATTTGTCACAGCTTTATACAGATAATTACATAATGCCAGACACTGATACACAAACTTAAAGTAGACAACCATGGCCTAAAGTAAGAAAACACAATTCAGATGGGGAAAAATACCATTAAATTTTTCATGTAAGATGCTATATCAGGAATTTGGTCTAGAAACTCTCATTAACAACAGCAAAAAAAAAATCTTTGCCAATTTGAAATTTATACCTCTATATGTTATATGTCAGTTTGGTTGTCAGAGGAAATTGTGTTGTCCCTAAAAGAACTTACAAAATTTCTTAACATGTAACATGTAAAAATAAAATCTAATTGAAGTTGATGATGTTGAATGATGTTATGAATATTTACAAAGAAACACTGGAGTGTTAAATGACATCTGTCAATTTCATGTTAAAATGTTTGATTTTTTGTAACCAAGGTCCCCAAACAGTAAGTTTATTGTCATTTGTCATTGATATTGTTTTTAGAATGTCTGGGACAACCCACAGCTCTGTCTGGATTGGATAATATTTTACACCTTGCATAGACCCTAGTGACCTTCATGAGTGATGTGAGCTGCTGAAGAGATTTAATCCTTGGGTCACACTTAACAGATTTGTTGAGGAAAAAAAAAAAAAAAAAAAAATATATATATATATATATATATATATATATATATATATATATATATATATTTATATATATATATATACAGACATGGTGAGGTAATTAACTGATATTACTGTGTTCAGTCAATGAGTCAAGAAAGAGTTGAGGAAAGCTGAGTTCCTTGAAATCACCTCCATATTCAGTTGTTTTTTTATTTTATTTTATTTTATTTTATAGTGATGGCAGCCATATTTAATATCATACATCAGACAAATTTTTAATCTGCATTAATCAAGTATTTTCATTATCAAATATCATCAAATATAGTATTAGTTAGCATTAGTTAGCATGATGATTTAGAGAAGATTTGAAAGGAATTTAAAATAACACATTATAAAAGTGTACCAACAAAAACAAATCTAAAAAAATGAATTCAAATAATAATATAATAATAATAATAAACTTTTATATATAATAAATGGCTTAAATCTATTCTTTAAATATCAAATTTGAAAGTAATGGAACATAAATATTTGGGAACAGCTAAACAGCTTTTTATCTGTTGTTGTTATTATTATTATTATTATTATTATTATTATTAACAGAAATAATGGCCATCTCGGGACAAAGTCTTAATCTGCAATGATCAAGAATTTTCCTTACTAAATTAGGAATATGATCTGCGTTGTGGTTTCAGAGAAGAAGTTTTTAAAGGAATCAGCTTAAAATAACACCTTATTTCAAGTCCTATGAAAACTTGGCCAACAAAACATTTCTTGTGAAAATCCGTCATACAAGGTCTAACTTGTGTTAGCAGCCACTTGTATAAGATGCCACTTGTCTATAACGGCCATATCTAATTTCCCTCAATAAATTTTGTTCTTTATTTCGCCTCTATATAGTGATCTCTGTCTAATGCAGCTAGCCATTTTTTCAACCCCAAGCTTTAACAAAACTGTCTATAGCGACCATTTGTATTGTTTATGAAATGTTGTACCCTTCTGGAAATTTTCATAACCAGTCAGCTTAAAACAAATTTTTTTTAAATCTTTTTTGCCTTTCCTCACTAAATTTGGTTCAATTTAGCCCCATTTGGTTTAATTCATACAGATAAAGAATCAAATAAGAAACAAACCTTCTTAGAGGATGACTTTTTCAATTTTTTTCCTTTCTTCTTGGAGACTGTCTTTTTACGTTTGGATCTTTTAACAGAAAATTCATTATCCTGTGTAGAATCTGCTACCATTTTTATACTTCCTTTTGGCTTTGGAAATACATCTGGACAAACTCTGTGTAATGATGTTTTAACCAATTGAAGCTCATCCATAATTACACCTAAAAATAATATATTAACAAATAAATCAACTGTTGTTTCTTTTCAGAAAATTTAAAAGCAGAAACACTGAATTATCAATCTTAATAATCATAAAACAGAACTGAACATTCAAAAGCAGTCACTGAACAATCAACTGTCTGACATCTAACAGAACTGAACATATAAAAGCAACAGAATGAACATTCACCAGCAGTCTCAGACACTGAACAATCAACTGTCTGACATCTAACAGAACTGAACATATAAAAGCAACAGAACTGAACATTCACAAGCAGTCTCAGACACTGAATACTCAACTGTCTGACATCTAACAGAACTGAACATATAAAAGCAACAGAACTGAACATTCACCAGCAGTCTTAGACACTGAACAATCAACTGTCTGACATTTTACAGAACTGAACATATAAAAGCAACAGAACTGAACATTCACCAGCAGTCTCAGACACTGAACAACCAACTTTCTGACATCTAACAGAACTGAACATATAAAAGCAACAGAACTGAACATTCATCAGCAGTCTCAGACACTGAACAACCAACTTTCTGACATCTAACAGAACTGAACATATAAAAGCAACAGAACTGAACATTTATTAGATATGTCAAATGTATTATTTTGTCAAGACAAAATTAATCACTGAAAAATTGTGCAAATGAAATGTAAAATCCAATTATTATCAATTATTCAATCAATCAATCAATCACTTGCTTAAGCATTAAAACTTCAATTAAAATCAATCAAATCATCAAATGTATATTAAACTTTGATGAAAATATGTTGATAAAAAGACAATCATTGATTTTACCTCACTGACAAATGGAAAAAACTTCAAAAAAAATCTTTTTTATACATGTGCACATAAGTTTGAGTAATATAAGGGAGGGCCAAAACAGTGATATTTTTTTATATTGTGAATGAGGGCAATATGTCTGGTATGTATTGATTTTCCATGTAAAAATCATTTTACAGCAAAGTTTCACATTGGAATTCATATATAATAGTCATTCTATTTTCATGTATTACGGTAATAATGATAAAAAACTTATTTTATTAAACATAAAAAACATATTTAATATAATATAAAGTTTATTCCTAACTCCAGGCAATATGTTATAGCTGAACAACTCAAAATCATGACATCATGAAAATCTGTCTCTTATTTGTCTAACTGTAGATGGTATTTTCTAACTCTAAAAAAAACAGATAATTCATTTTTCTTTTACAAAAATTCCATCTTTCAGAATTGATCTTTTCTTTCTTTATTTTTTTTTATTTATCATTATTTTAATTTTTTTTTTTTTTTTGTTATTATTTTTTTTTTTTTTATTATTATTATTTTTTTTTTTTTGGATGAATTAGATAAAAAGTGAAATTTATGTAATTTTTTTTCTCAATTTAAAGTTTAATGCTTTAATCTATATGAGTTTTAAGTACTAGCTACTAATCTTATTTTACGTTCTGTCTGCACCTAATGGAAGGAGAAACAGTTGTTGTTATTCTCCAGAATTGTCAGGTTTGTTACTCCCCTTTATTCATCTGTGGGCTGTCATTTTGAACTTCTCAGGTTAAGTCTGTTTTCAAAATGTTTTTTTGTCTTTGTATCATTAATTTGTTAGGATATCCTTTTGATTACCACAGCAGACAAAACCATTTTCTTTGACAAGTTTTCATCTTAAAAATTATTAGACCAAAAAGTCGTTTAAGTCTCAACAATCAATCAGAGATATAGATGTGTCTAAAGAGTTCTTAAAGAAAATTGTCTAAGAAGTCGCTAGTGAAAAAAAGAAGTTGAAAACAAGCCTATTGATTGATACAACAAGTTAACATCAAAATTAATGGTTTGTATTGCAGACTCAGACAAGCAATGAATTTGGTTTTACTAAATTAAAGAACACAATTGACTTAATGACACATTTTTTCTTTTTAAATGAATTAAAAAAACATTCTCATTTTTCTGCCTATAAAGAAGAGATAACAGGTTTCAGAAATCAAGCATATTATCTATTTTAAAATCCGCCTCACACCTGCAACTAAAACTCAATGTATTAACTAAAAAAATGGCTGATAATATGATTTTGATCGATAATCAATTTGATGTAAAAACTGAAAACGAATTCAATCATCGTCAAATTACGTTTGACTTAAGATCAAATTTACGCAACCACAATTATTCTTTTAGATGTTTTTTATTTGAAACTTTAAATTAAAGTTAATGGGAAATATCAAAAGATTTATCTGAACGAATTCATCATTTAACCAGTTTTTGAAGCTAATCAAATGTGATCAAGATTTCTTATGTAATAATGTAGCATTGAATTTACAGTAAATAGATTGTTTTTTTGTTTTTTTTTAATTTTAATTCCTACATATAGAGTCAGGCTGCTTAAAATTGTGTGCATTCTTTTTCTTCATATATATATATATATATATATATATATATATATATATATATATATATATATATATATGCTGTATATAATTATCATCATCATCATTATTATTATTATTATTATTATTATTATTATAATTTAATGACAACAGGATATAAAGGGCTTTCAATTCAGTGGTTTGAGGTGAGGCAGATTAAACTCATACTAATGTACTTCTTTATTTTTTTCTATACAAAAAGGGATTATAAATAGTCTATTTTGTTGACTGCTTTTAGTGTCCACTTATAGATAAAAATGTTATCCCCCTGGTTCAAATCCACTCTGAAAGTAAGATATGTCAGATTGTGACTCAAAGTAGGATCTGTCAGATTGTGATTCAAACAAAGTAGGATCTGTCAGATTGACTCAAACAAAGTACGATATGTCAGATTGTGACTCAAACAAAGTAGGATCTGTCAGATTGTGACTCAAAGTAGGATCTGTCAGATTGTGATTCAAACAAAGTCAGATCTGTCAGATTGTGATTCAAACAAAGTAGGATCTGTCAGATTGTGACTCAAACAAAGTAAGATCTGTCAGATTGTGACTCAAACAAAATAAGATCTGTCAGATTGTGACTCAAACAAAGTAGGATCTGTCAGATTGTGACTGAAAGTAAGATCTGTCAGATTGTGACTCAAACAAAGTAAGATCTGTCAGATTGTGACTGAAAGTAAGATCTGTCAGATTGTGACTCAAACAAAGTAAGATCTGTCAGATTGTGACTCAAACAAAGTCTGTGAAATCTGTCAGATTGTGACTCAAACAAAGTTAGATCTGTCAGATTGTGACTCAAACAAAGTAGGATCTGTCAGATTGTGACTCAAACAAAGTCAGATCTGTCAGATTGTGACTCAAACAAAGTAGGATCTGTCAGATTGTGACTCAAACAAAGTAAGATATGTCAGATTGTGACTCAAACAAAAGATTGTGACTCAAACAAAGTAAGATCTGTCAGATTGTGACTCAAACAAAGTATGATCTGTCAGATTGTGACTCAAACAAAGTATGATCTGTCAGATTGTGACTCAAACAAAGAAGGTAAGAGCCATAGTGAGTTACATAGGAAGAGAATCACTGCAACCAATTCAAGTCTTTTTTAATTAAAGAAGACAGTTGAGGTTATTAATGACTGAAACTTCAATTCTGTGCACACAATCTTTTAGCAGGTGAGCTCCAAATTAATATACTGGTAGTTTGAAATAACATCGTAAGTCTAGAGAAACATATCAAAATTAATTAAAACAGAATAAGAAATAAAATCCTAGAAAAAAAATTAATCAAAACAAAAAAGCAGAAAATTTATAAAACAGAAATTAATTAAAATAAAATATTATTTTATAGAAGATACATTTTTTGAGATAAGAAAAAAAAAGGGAAAAAATTATTAATAATGGTGCATATTAAATAGATGTGTGTGTGTGTGTGTGTGTGTGTGTGTGTGTGTGTGTGTGTGTCCCAATTGTAACATAAAGGATTACAAAGAGGCTATCAACAATAGTGTTCATACATATACAAGAATAAATCAGTCAGGCTGAGTTAAAATTTCTGAGATTCTAACAACTGTTTACATCTGGATATCCTGCCTGGATGGCAAAAAAATCGGCAAAAATTTGTTACACATGCCATTATAAATGAACATAAAATGTCCTTATTCTGCATATTTAAGTATGAATTCCAACAGCACATGATGTCTGCATTTCACACTGGTTCAAAGTCATTACAGAAAATTTGAAAAAATTAAAAAGTTTCTTTTAAGTCTAAAAATATTAAATTAACTAACAATTTCTGTGAGAATACGGGAGACTATTAACAGTGCGGAATTTAGAAATACTTTTCTGAAAACATAACTTACATATTTTTACCACTAAATAATGCTTTAAGCTAATCCATTAGAATAAAAAATTTTCATGAAATATTTTCATTATAACCTCATGCATATTGACACATAACTTAACATTCTAAAACATAAAGTAAAAATCTACATCTGAAGAAATAAAATAGTACTTAGGATTTCTGTACTAAAGTTGATGAATTATGTCTTTTAATGATAAAAGCATTAATTACATGTAAAAGAAACACATGAATTCCACACCTACATAATGATTCATTTAATGATGATTTACACCACATCAATAACTTTTCCATAGTTGATGAAAAAAAAATTCTACAAAGTGAAATAAAAGATAATTAGATGAAAGAGTAGCACAGGTGTTGTAGATGGGGACTTCTAATGGTCAAATAGTCAGTAGTCATAAGTTCTTAAAACCATAGGTTGCTGACTGAGGGTTGTTTTCAGTACAACTTTGGTAAATCTAAGCCTAAATCACTGAAGGTTGACTTAAGTAGAATCTTTGGTGGAATGATCTTTGATAAATCCCTGGGGGATTACCTTCAGTAAAACCTTGGGCTGCTAAAGGAGGGTTGATTTTGGTAGAACTTTGATAAATCCCTGGGGATTGAATTAAGAAGAACCTTGGGTTACTAAAGGAGGGTTGATTTTGGTAGAACTTTGATAAATCCCTGGGGATTGAATTAAGAAGAACCTTGGGTTACTAAAGGAGGGTTGATTTTGGTAGGACTTTGGTTACCTAACTGAGCTTTATTTCAGTAGAACCTTGAGTCCCTAAATGAGGACATGAGCATAACATCACGTACAGGATCATTATACATTTGTAAATGAGTCTCAAAATAAAGGCCATGTCTCTGTGTATATGCAACTAGAAGTCGGGGAAATATTTAAGTCAAATCCAAATTTAAGATTATGACTTTCATACTGAGGCATTTTTTAAAATAGTGGAAGAAACTGGAGTTTCTAGGGATAAATAGTGATATAAGAAAATTGACAATTTTTTTCAAACAATGAACTTCCCAAAAGAGATATAAATCTTAGTTGTAGAGGCACTTTTAATGCTTCAAACCACTTGGCTTAGAAACACAACCCTTAAAATTAGTATGTAATTTAGCTAGCAATCTTTTCAATTCTTTCCTCTATAATCCTAATCAAAGTATTGACTGCAATAAGTCATTATATTCTGTTATTTCAATTCAAGTCATAATTAATTGTTTTTAGTTCCATTATTGAATTCAAATTTCAATAAAAAAATAAATTAAAAAGATGAATTAAAAAGTTAACAAGTACAGAAATATTAATTTAAATCTGTACAATCTGGTCTTCAATTAAAACAATTTATATTAAGGTGGAAGTTGAATTAGCAAAATAAAAATTAAATTAAAGCACATCAAATCAAATGAAAGCATTTTAAATTAAATTAAATTAAATTAAAATCACCTGAATTGAAGAAAACTAAAATCAATTCAATAAATTTAAACAAAATTAAATCTGCTTAAAGTAAACAAAATTAGATTACACTCTGTGAAGTCAACAAAAATTGCTTTTAATTTGATTATATTAAATTTTTTAGAACAGTGAAATTAAAAGTTTCTAGAAATAGCTCTAAAGTTAACACAAAGTAACAACGTCAATTTGACTTAAATTAAACAGTACAAAATTACATTAAGATAAGTCATATTTCAATTTAAAACTCAATTAATATAGATTAGTTCCAGGCACAATGTAAGTAGATTTATCTTTATTTTATGTAAATTAAAATTTAAACTCAACCTAAAAGATTTATACATGTATAAGTACTTTGTATTTATATGAGAGAGAGAGAGAGAGAGAGAGAGAGAGAGAGAGAGAGAGAGAGAGAGAGAGAGAGAGAGAGTGCAAAAAAAGAGTGAGAATTTCTATTTGGTAGAATGGTAGAAATTCCTCTTCATCATGAAATAATGAAATTTTGTACAAAATAAAAATTAAATTCATGTACTTTTCAGATTCTACTTAAGATATACATTAACTACGGTAATATATGTGGTGTTAAATAGCATGTCCATAATGTAATGAAACATTCAAGTCATTCTGTTTCCAGACTATAGTGGCATGTTGTCTATATAACCAACAACACACCAGTGGCATGTTGTCTATCTAACCAACAACACACCAGTGGCATGTTGTCTATCTAACCAACAACACACCAGTGGCATGTTGTCTATATAACCAACAACACACCAGTGGCATGTTGTCTATATAACCAACAACACACCAGTGGCATGTTGTCTATATTACCAACAACACACCATTGGCATGTTGTCTATATAACCAACAACACACCAGTGGCATGTTGTCTATCTAACCAACAACACACCAGTGGCATGTTGTCTATCTAACCAACAACACACCAGTGGCATGTTGTCTATATAACCAACAACACACCAGTTGCATGTTGTCTATATAACCAACAACACACCAGTGGCATGTTGTCTATATAACCAACAACACACCAGTGGCATGTTGTCTATATAAGCAACAACACACCAGTGTGTCAGATAGTATTTTTTCATTGATTATCTCCGTTAATTCCATAGTTAAACACAGTAGTATATTGTTTATGTAATCAATGCCACATTAATGAATATCATAGTAAAATGTTGTCCATATTACCAATGCCACATCTAGGTCATATTACATAGAATCATTAAGCAAAATGTTGTCTATATAACTTATGCCACATCTAGGTCAGATAGCACCTGCATTATTGAACAAAGTGGTATTTTGTATATGTAACCAATGCCACATCTAGATCATATTATATACAATCATTAAGCAAAGCAAAATGTTGTCTATATAACTTATGCCACATCTAGGTCTGATAGCATCACATTATTGTACAAAGTGGTATTTTTATAACCAATGTCACATCACTAAACACAGTAAAATGTTTTTATATAACCAATGCCACATCTAGGTCACAATGCATACCATCGTTTAACACAGTCTCTATAATCAATGCCACTTTTAGGTCACATAGCATTTTATCATTATTAAAGATTTTTTTTCATCAAGGAACAGAGAATACCATCACTTAAATACTTTTATAATACTTACTGCTTGATGGTTACTTCTATGATCAGACTACATGGCTATATCAATTGTTTTACCTGTTCAGTATTAAAAAACAAAAAAACAAAAAATTAATTACAGTACTGCAATGAAGTATAATTCAATGTTTGTACTTGTTCATGCTTGCTATGGTTTTGTACGACAATCTCACCGAGATACCTTGATGTATAGATAGAGTACTACAATAGAAAGTCAGCTAAAAACCACCTGTCTAAAATGAATTACAATAGACCCTGAAAAAACTAAAAACCTTGAATTACAGAGTACCCTGGGAATCCAAACCCTGAGAAAACTAAAAACCTTGAATTACAGTGTACCCTGGGAAATCCAAACCCCTAGTATACTAAAAACCTTGAATTACAGTGTACCCTGGGAATCCAAACCCTGAGAAAACTAAAAATCTTGAATTACAGTGTACCCTGGGAAATCCAAACCCTGAGTAAACTAAAAACCTTGAATTACAGTGTACCCTGGGAAATCCAAACCCTGAGTAAACTAACAAGAGGCCCATGGGCCTTAAAGCTCACCTGAAGATATGTCTAATATTGTTTGCAAAGTGCAATAGACAATATATTAAGTACAGAAACTTTAAAAGTTTTCTCAAGTTAAGAACTCCCACAAAACTTAATCAGAAATATATCCACTAACTTTCATTTATAAATACCTTATAAAATATGCATGAAGTAACTGTAGTGCAATCATTAATCAATTTCAGTATAATTATGCAGCTATGTCCTTGACCTTTGAACATATATGACTTCAAACCATATATGATTGTCATGTCAATGCCTACAATATTCTAATATACATGCCTATGCATGAAATTAATAGCTTTCAAGATAAGTAATAATTTTAGTATTCCTATGTTGATATGACCTTGACCTTTCAACATATAACCTTGAACCCTGTATCAAAATGACCGTCATGTCAATACCTACAATATTCTAATATACATGCCTATACAAAAAGTTAATAGTTTTCAAGATACTTAGCAATTTTAAGTCTTCTTTTGCAGCTGTGACCTTGACCTTTCAACATATGACCTTGAACCATATATCAAAATAATCGTCATGTCAATACATACAATAGTCTAATATACATGCCTATACAAAAAGTTGATAGTTTTCAAGATAATTAGCAATTTAAGTATTCTTCTGCAGCTGTGACCTTGACCTTTCAATATATGACCTAAAACCATATATCAAAATGATCGTTGTTGCAAAACCTACAATATTCTACTATATATGCCTATACAAAAAGTTAATAGTTTTCAAGATAATTAGCAAGATCAGTCTTCTTTTGCAGCTGTGACCTTGAACTTTCAACATATGACCTTAAACCATATATCAAAAGGATCGTCATGTCAATACATACAATAGTCGAATATACATGCCTATACAAAAAGTTAATAGTTTTCAAGACAATTAGCAATTTAAGTATTCTTCTGCAGCTGTGACCTTGACTTTTCAACTTATGACCTTGAACCATATATCAAAATGATCGTTGTTGCAATACCTACAATATTCAAATATACATGCCTATACAAAAAAGTAATAGTTTTCAAGATAATTAGCAAGATAAGTCTTCTTTTGCAGCTGTGACCTTGACCTTTCAACATATGACCTTTAACCATACATCAAAATGTTTCTCATGTCAATACCTACAATAGTCCATTATACATGCCTATACAAAAAGTTAATAGTTTTCAAGATAATTAGCAATTTAAGTCTTCTTTTGCATATGTGACCTTGACCTTTCAACATATGACCTTGAACCATATATCAAAATGATCGTTGATGCAATACCTACAATATTCTAATATACATGCCTGTACAAAAAGTTAATAGTTTTCAAGATAATTGGCAATTTAAGTCTTCTTTTGCAGCTGTGACCTTGACCTTTCAACATATAACCTTGAACTATACATCAAAATGATTGTCATGTCAATACCTACAATATTCTAATATACATGCCTATTCAAAAAGTTGATAGTTTTGAAGATAGAGTGACAAATATATAATTTCTAGCAATTTCCCCACTCAGTGCCTTACAATTTCCCCATTTTAGGCCCCATGGCTATCATTTGTGCAAATCTGAAAATAGATGACCTAAGGATGTTATAAATGAAATAACTAAGGTATATCTCTTGTAGATTCAGAGGAGAAGATTTTTAAAGTTTTTTACTATTTCCCCCTTTGTGGGGCCCCAAGGGGACATAACTCCTTCATTTGTGCAAATCTGACAGGGCTTCACCCAGGCATGATGGTTACCAAGTTTCATTAAATTTGGCCTGGTGGTTTTGGAGGAGAAGATTAAAATGTAAAAAGTTTACGCACGACGGATGACGCACGACGCACGACGCACGACAGACGGAGATGGATAGCAATAGCTCATCTGAGCTTTCAGCTCAGGTGAGCTAAAAACCTTGAATTACAGAGTACCCTGGGAAATCCAAACCCTGAGTAAACTAAAAACCTTGAATTACAGAGTACCCTGGGAAATCCAAACCCTGAGTAAACTAAACACCTTCAATTACAGTGTACCCTGAAACTGAGAAAACTAAAAACCTTGAATTACAGAATACCCTGGGAAATCCAAACCCTGAGTAAACTAAACACCTTCAATTACAGTGAACCTTGGCAAAACCAAATCCTGAGTAAACTTTACATTTGTCTAAACTAAAAACACTACAGCAGACCCTGTGAAAATGATACTAGAGAAAACAAATAATGTTTTAACTAAGCTACAGCTAAATCAATGAAAACTAAATCTGGAGTCAAACAAAAATGTCATTCCTGAGTAACAGTGGCCCCTAAACCAAAAACCTGTCTTATTTGAGTAACAGTGGCCCCTAAACCAAAAACCTGTCTTATTTGAGTAACAGGGGACCCTAAACCAAAAACCAGTCTTATCTGATTAACAGTAGACCCTAAACCAAAATCCGGTCTTATCTGAGTAACAGGAGACCCTAAACCAAAAACCTGTCTTATCTGAGTAACAGTAGACCCTAAACCAAAAACTGGCCTTATCTGAGTAACAGTTGACCCTAAACCATTAACCTGTCTTATCTGAGTAACAGTTGACCCTAAACCAAAAACCTGTCATATCTGAGTAACAGTTGACCCTAAACCAAAAACCTGTCTTATCTGAGTAACAGTGGACCCTATACCAAAAACCTGTCTTATCTGAGTAACAGTGGACCCTATACCAAAAACCTGTCTTATCTGAGTAACAGTGGACCCTATACCAAACTCCTGTCTTATCTGAGTAACAGTTGACCCTAAACCAAAATCTGGTCTTATCTGAGTAACAGTGGACCCTAAACCAAAAACCTGTCTATACAGAACTTAATGTAAGTAAACTATTACCTTTCTAATCCAAACAAATTTTCTGTCCTTCAAGTGAATAATTCAACATTGTATAATATACAAAAAATGTTGATTTCTAAACATGCACCTTAAAATCAGGTACTGACTGAGAATACACCCAACTGAAAATGATGTGCCTTAAAAAAGATCCCAAAACACAAGGGAGATAACTTAATCCTAACTCTTTGTGTAAAGATATAAGTTTGTTTAGTCAAGAGTCTACAATCAGACCTTGTACTCCTACTTTCAATTACAGTTTTACATATCAACATTGCCATCAAACTTCAGTATTATGGCTTCCAGAAGCCATAGGTAATGACAGCAAAAATAAAAACATATGTAAAACTTCACATTTTATTGTAAAATTACAGAAACTAGAGGGGTTTTAGTGTAAACAAACAAAATGTAAATTGAAAACTCAGACAAATCAATTTGTCTCAGAAGTGGTTGACTTACAAAATATTTATAACGCATATTGTGCAGTTGTATTTTTTTTTCAGGAAGAATTTAGATTGTTAAAGAGCTGAAATCATATATATTTTAATTTTATATCATTGCTCTTAGCATCAACACCTTCAATAATTCAAAATGGCCATTATAATGATGGTTTTAATATATCACTACTATGGATTTGGCATCCATCTTTTATAAAGTATCAAAAAGGAGATTCAGACTTTACTAATGACTGGATTTTATGTATGAATCACAAACACACATGTCATTGCATTCTGTTCTTATTGTGTTCCTTTAATATACAATTAGAGTCTACAAACCCCTTCTAATTGAACAAGGTAAAAAATAATAGCCCTAAATACTAGTATAACAGTTAATTACAGTAAAACCTTATAACTTGATCTGTAACACGAAACATTTGTAGACAGAATATCATTGAGAAACGACAAGTTTACTAACAATGCATTGTGTAATATACAAAAAGGAAAACAAAGACAGTATCTTATATGTCCTTCTCCATTTAAAGTGGTGGTGGTGAGTGGGAGTTCTTTGTTGGTTTCTACCTTCTTTTATTTGCAAGTACTGTGTCATATACTATGGTGATTTTCAAACAATCAATGTATTCACAAAAAATAAAATGGGATCAAAAGCTCATTTTAAGCTTAAAAGGGTAAAGACCAGTACTGTCTCAACACAATAACAAACTCATGTCTAAAAACTAATCAGTACCAAATCATATTTGTTTGAAAATAATATTGCATCAGTATGACTGTCTGGCACAACAAGACAACTTAAATGTTGAAAATGTCCAGTTTCATTTCTGAGATCAATCTCTGTGTGACTTTAATCGACTGATTACCGAATCCGCTTGCTCGACTTGGAAATCTTGATTCAATTGTAGTTTTCTTGTAAATTTTCACTGTTTATTTTGTCTGTCTTCTATCAAATATGTCTGATGTCCAACAAGTATGTAGATCTAATAATTACACCTACTAAACAAGATCTATCAAGAATGATAGGGGAAAAAGATGATGTGGCAAAGATAGATATAGATTTTACTTAAAGCTTCCATGTCAAAATTGTATTGCATCACATTCTGATGACAGAAATGGGGAGAGGGAGAAAAAATCTCAGGATAAAAAAAATGGAGGAGAGTAAGAGGGATACAGAAAGAAGGGAAGATAGAAAACAGGAAGGGAGAGGACAGAAGATAGAAGAGAGGGGTAGATAGGGAGAGGGGGAAGAAAAGAGAACAAAGGGAAGAGAGGGGAAAAGAGGGAGAAGATAGAAGAGAGGGGTAGATAGGGAGAGGGGGGAAGAAAAGAGAACAAAAGGAAGAGTGGGGAAAAGAGGGAGAAGATTGAAGAGAGGGGTAGATAGGGAGAGAGGGAAAGAAAAGAGAACAAAAGGAAGAGAGGGGAAAAGAGGGAGAAGATTGAAGAGAGGAGTAGATAGGGAGAGGGGAAAGAAAAGAAAACAAAAAGAAGGGAGGGAAAAAGAGAAAATAAGACTGTCAGGATAGGGAGAAAAATAGTAAAAGAATGAAGAGACAGAGAACAGAGAGTAAGGGGAGGGAAGGAACATAAGAATGTGATTTGATCACCTCTGTATAGAGACCATTAATGACTATTATGTACTACAAATACAAAGTGTTTATTAACCTTAATTTTAGTATGTTATATTAAAATATCTGATTAAAATCAGTCAGGTTACAAGATTTCCTCAAGAGGTCTTTATTTTATACAGTTTTGTCAGTAATAATTAAAATTTGAAAACCAAGTGTTGATGAAACCTTCATTGATAACACCATATTTGTGACTGTTTGTATCAGCTAATCAAATCTAGCAGAAATTTGAAGATTTTCACAGACAAGCTTCTATTAATCTATCAGATATTATTAAATATATAATTGGACAAACAAAAACCTTAACTTTGTCAAATAGTCATAATTATGAATATTTAATTTTTTCTTTATATTATATCATAATAAATTCATGAACACACTCAAGAATGAAGTAAAACTTGATTTATAGAGCAAATGATTATTTCAAATAAGTTCAGAAAAATTTGTCAAATAAAAATCAATTGAGATCAAACTTTTTCATAATCCTGTCATGAAATCAGTTTTTTTATGTTGTGTTGTGTGTCTAACTGTCCATCCATCTAACTGAACTGTCAATAAAATGTGATTGGTACATCTATCTCTTTTTATCATTATTGATCTTTTTTTCAAAACTTTACATGCCAGACTTTTCTTTCATTAAAGGACATCCAGAAGATATTTAAAATGTCAGTCTTTCTATTTCAGAGTTGCTTTTCCAAGATAATTCCTATAGATAATGTCAAGGTCATTTCTATCGAATGTGTCTGGGCTATTATAGACAAAAGGTCAAGGTTATCCCTATAGATAATAGGATAGTCATTTCTATAGACAATGTCAAGACAATCACTTTAGAATTATTTATACACAGAAAGTTAAGGTGATCATTATAGATATTGACATTTCTATATACATTCCCTACAAAAATTCTAAACACATTAAGTTCAAGGTCATCTCCATAGATAATGTCAAAGACATTTTTATAGACAATGTCAGGGTTATCCCGATAGAACTTCTATAAATATAAGGCAAGATAATCACTAATGGCAGTGTCATAGGAAATTAGTACTACACACCTAACTAAAAAAAAAATTTTATTTTTAATTTTCTAGGCCAGACATGACTGGGGACAAACCCTGAAACATAAAACTCCCTATTTATTTCACCAATATTCTAATTCTCTACCAAACACATCATAACAGATTCTGCTCTAAGGCTCTATTGGTATTGGTTTAGACGTCAATAAACCAGATGTTTGTAGTATAGATCATTTACAATGTCTTCCTCAAAAAGTGACAAAATTTGGTGGTCTAATCTTCACCTTCTAATTTAGTGTTAAAAAAGGAATGTTTCTCTTCTATTATTGTATTTATACATTTTCACTGTAGCTTAAATTAAGGAGTTGAGTCAAGTAATGATGTTTCACATCCCAGCAAGAATATTTCACTTATATCAAGACGTCGCCAGCTATAGGCTAAAATGCAGAAATTTTGCCTGTGTGTTGCGCTAATGGCATTATACAGCAGGGTTCTCTATAGTGCCACACCTACAGTGAAATGGGACCTCGTTTCTTTTAAGTTCCCATCTGAAAGAACCATGACTGTCATTTCGTAATGCTGAGTGCTTGGTGAAAGAACAGCCACTATCCACTTTCAAGTCTTAGGTCAGACTTGGTCAGGGTTCGAACCCATGACCACCCACTTACGGAGCGAGCACTCTACCAACTGAGCTACCACAGTGGTTTTTACCTTGAATTAAGGAGTAAAGGTGTATACACACTGAGGCATGATTTATGAGGCTCTTTAAAATATTTATTAAAAAAAACCATTTGATTTTAAATAAAATGGATATGTTTCATCTTTATGACAGATAAATTATCATCAATATAAAAAATAACCCATTTCAATTACAATTTCATTGAAGTGTATCAAATTAAACACTTTAATTATTTGAATTTTTTTTCTCTCTTCAGAACATTTAAAATTCTCTACCTGCCTGCCTGGCTGTCTCCAGGCAATTTTATAAAATTACTTCCTCATTATCACATTCTTGAAATTTATGAAAAAATTGAGTTTTATTTCTTTTTTATCTTAATTTCAGATCAGTCATTTTAGTGAAATATTTCAAATAAAAGTTCAGCTGTAAATTCAAAATCAATTAGGACAGACATTTTAAAAGCTTTTACGAACACAAACTATTCATTGTTCTAATAAAGCTCTAAGTCTCTCAGGACAAGATGAATTTTCAGTTTAATTGCGAATGGAGAAACAATAGTTTTATACTGCACATATGTTTGCCTCCGGGTATTTTAAGTCCTTTGAAATTAGTGACAGATAAAAAATTTGATCATTCTATTGGTCTCCTGTGAATTCTTAAAACCTTTAACTCTCTCAAAAATACATTGTTCCATTTTTAAGCATCATTTTTTTATTTTAAAAACGGTCACTAATAATTGATTTTCATATTAGATCAAAACACAGCATAAATGCAAATACAAATTTTTAAGGTTTTTTTTCCAATTGTATTTAAAAGTCAAATTTGTTTTGATGTACAGACCAACCAAATCAATAAATTGACTATTAGCCCTCAGTGAAAATTTTATATAAATTACACTCAATGACTTTAAAATAAATTTATCAAAGAGAGAGCCTAATAAATGCCAATACTTTTAGCGATATTAAAAATAAATTTGTATCAATATTTTATTCAGATCAATAAGTAGTTCAATATTAACACAAAAATGATTAAATTTTCTAAGCAAAATGTTGTTGTTTTTTTTTTTCTTTTATCATTTTAATTTTTTTTTTTTCAAAAACTGATATTAAGAGTTAAGAGGTGTGAAATTTTATCAGAATGACAAAGTGAAAATCTATGATGAAACTAACTAAATACAAAGGGCAGATAATTGCAAAAAACATTTATGAATGATATTGACAGTAAAATTCTCTTGCATCAAGGAAAAAATTAAAGTAATAAATAATGAAGAGAGATAATGTTTAAATTAAAAGATCCCATATATTGAATAAGAAAGGAAAACATAGGTTCTCTCTCTCTCTCTCTCTCTCTCTCTCTCTCTCTCTCTCTCTCTCTCTGAGACTGTAATGGCATTTACAGATCATAGTGTCTTATAATCAATGCCTGGGTTCAGATCCTGCTCAGGCTGGCCTAGTGTCAGAAAGTTTGTCAGTTTGCTTGCTGAAAGTAGATGGTTTTCTCTGGGCACTTTGGTTTTCTCCCATCATCACAAGACTGACAGTCTCAATATAAATGAAAGAATATTGACTGGGTGTAAAACACCATTACTCCATTCCCCCTCTCTCTCTCTCTCTCTCTCTCTCTCTCTCTCTCAGGATGTGTTTATGACAAAGTGGAGTAAAATGAAGTAATCATGTTTTAAACCACAGTCAAGATTTCTTTATTTACATAAACAAAGTAAGATCTATGATGTTTTAAAGAAATTCAAGTACCCAAGGAAAAACTACAAATCTTTTTCAAAGGACCTCATGACAATCTTCCTTAAACTAGGAACACCCAGAATGGGATTCAATATGGGGAGAGGCACTGTGATCCCCTCAGCCATCAAAAGAAATTACATTTTTGTTGAGCAAAGAGGCATAAGGTGTGATTTAGATTCATGAGAAAAAGAAAGCATGGTTTTGATTGGCTGTTATGTTTGCTTGGATATAGTTCATTTTCGAAATAAATTGTTAATAGTAATACATTCAAATATGAAATGAAATCATCTGTGCTGCTTTTCTTTAAATTCTATTGGAGAATTAATCAAAATTAATACATGTAAAATAATAGTGATTAATCATGAACTTTTGCCAAATACACTTAAAATCAAAATCATAGAATTTAAAATAAAAACTTACAATCTAATTAATCAGGTTTTAAGTACAATACAATCAGTTTTTTTTATTATTTACACCTTATAAATAAATTAAATTGTAAGCTGTATTCCCAAGAGAAATTACCCTAGTAATTCTCTATACTTCCACAAACCAATAAAATAAAACAAGACACACAGTCTATACAATGTTGTTTTCTGACAATTTTTTAAAATTTTAATCTACATTTTTTGCATTTTTAATCCCAATAGAATGCTTTCTCCTGAGATTAGATTTTGTCACATTTAAATGCTTACAACAGAAACTGGAACAACTGCATCAATCATGAAGCTACACTAACAGAATAGTTATCTCCCTTGTTTCTGGTTTTAGAATCAACAAAATCTACACTCATTGTTGCTTGACTATCTGAAACAAGAGGCCCAATAGGGCCTGTATCGCTCACCTGGAATACCCTTATTTTGTTCTTTGCTTTTCTTTTTAAATATATCAAATCAGTAAAATGTAAACAAACTCACTAGCAATATCCTTATTTTCTATTATTTCAAGCACTATTTATCATAAATTTCCTTTCAATTGGCCATGTACTTTCAGAAGATTTAAACTGAAATAAACCTTATTTGCATGTTACATAACTATTGCAAAAATGAAAAATTGTATAGAAAAACCCATTAAATATGTTTTAACCCCAACATCTAGTTTCTATGTTATAAATTTAAACAAAATCAGTACATAAATAAACCCATAATGGCCATTTTTAGATTTTTGCTATTTATAGTAACAGCAGCCATCTTGGATTTCTGACAGACATGTCGGATACAATTTTGAATCTATACCACCCAAGGACCTTCCACACTCAATATCCTTTCAATTGGCCATGTACTTTCAGAGAAGATTTCGGCTAAAAATAAACCTTATTTGCATATTACGTAATTATTGCAAAAACGAAAAAATCATACGTAAAAACACATTATATATGTTTTATCCCCCGACATCTATTTTCTATGTTTCAAATTTCAACAAAATCGGAAATAAATAAACCCATAATGGCCATTTTAGATTTTTGCTATTTATAGTAACAGCAGCCATCTTGTATTTCCGACAGACATGTTGGATACAATTTTGAATCTCTACCACCCAAGGACCTTCCACACTCAATATCCTTTCAATTGGCCATGGACTTTCAGAGAAGAAGATTTTCAAAGATTTCGGCTAAAAATAAACCTTATTTGCATATTACGTAATTATTGCAAAAACGAAAAATCCTACAGTGAAACCCGTTATATATGTTTAATCCCCCAACATCTATTTTCTATGTTTCAAATTTCAACAAAATCGGTACCTAAATAAACCTGTAATGGCCATTTATAGGTTTTTGCTATTTATAGTAACGGCAGCCATCTTGGATTTAGGACTGGACATGTCGGATAAATTTTTAATCTATAGCAATTAAGGACCTTTCCTACCAAATTTAATTTGAATTGGCCTATTGGTTTCAGAGAAGAAGATTAAAGTTTACGGACGCAGGGACGCACGCTTTACCATTCCATAAGCTCACCCTGGCTTTGCCAGGTGAGCTAAAAAAGCACTGATTCAAATGTAATCCAATTCTACTAATGTTCCACCTCGAAAATACATACAACTCTCCAAGTACTGGGTAAGGGTGTGGTAGTGGGGAGGGGGAGGGGAACAAGCTTACAGTGTCTCTTATCTCATTGGTTCAATTTCCAATCAAAACAGTCCCTAATGGGGAAGAGGGGTTCTGCTTAATAAAATTCATTGCTTTTCTGTAGGTAATCTAGTTACCTCCATTGTTCAAGAGCTGTCTCACCCTCATAAATTAAAAAAAAATCCACCATCAACCAAAGTCTCTCTCTCTCTCTCTCTCTCTCTCTCTCTCTCTCTCTCTCTGATTTTTTCCTTTCCAAATTAACCAAGACTTCCATTTTATTCCAAACTACAAAATATGAAAATTGTTGGGACAAAGCAATGATTCCCAGTTACTGACTGTAATGTGGTAAACAACGTTATGCTTAAGTTATCAAAATTTAATGTATTTAGTAGTAATTTTCTGTGTCAAAATCTCCAAATAAGATGTGTCTCTACTAGCATTACAACAGAACATCCTTTAAGCACAAAAGATGAACTATGAATGTGCCATGTTTCAAATATGTTAATTAAAAAAAAAAAAACTTGCTTTTGGGGAAAGATAAAATCAAAATGTATTATTATTCACAGCAACTTCTTGAACTTCTTGAATATACTAAAATTTAATACTTCTATACACTTCAAAACCAAAAATTTTAGTTAGAATGAAGTTTTATTAACAATTAAGATAATACAATATATGTATTCCTTAACAAACTGAATGACTTGATAATCTTTGACAAATGCACTTCCGACAACCAAGATAACACAAAACATGTAATTTCTTAACAAACGTGAATGACTTGATAATCTTTGACAAATGCACCTCTAACAACCAAGATAACACAAAACATGTATTTCTTGACAACTTGAAAAAAATTTGACTTGCTACTTTGACAAATGCTCTTCCAGCATCAAAGATCACACAATACATGTATTCTTTGCAACTTGAATGACTTGCTATCTTTGACAAATGCTCTTCCAGCATCAAAGATAACACAATACATGTATTCTTTGACAACTTGAATGACTTGATTATCTTTGACAAATGCACCTCCAACAACCAAGATAACGTAATACATGTATTTCTTGACAACTTGAATGGCTTGCTATCTTTGACAAATGCACTTCCAACAACCATGATAACACAATACATGTATTTCTTGACAAACTGAATGACTTGATCTTTGACAACTGCACTTCCAAAATTCAAGATAACACAATATATGTATTCTTTGACAACTTGAATGACTTGATAATCTTTGACAAATGCACTTTCAACAACCATGATAACACAATACATGTATTTCTTGACAACTTGAATGACTTGCTATCTTTGACAAATGCACTTCCAGCAACCAAGATAATACAATACATGTATTTCTTGACAACTTGAATAACAGCTATCTTTGACAAATGCACTTCCAACAACCAAGATAACACAATACAAGTATTTCTTGACAACTCGAATGACTTGCTATCTTTGACAAATGCATTTCCAGCAACCAAAATAATACAATACATGTATTTCTTGACAACTTGAATGACTTGCTATCTTTGACAAATGCACTTTCAACAACCAAGATAACACAATACAGTTATTCCTTGACAAACTGAATGGCTTGCTATCTTTGACAAATGCACTTCCAGCATCCAAGATAACACAAAACATGTATTTCTAGACAACTTGCATGACTTGCTATCTTTGACAAATATACTTCAAACAACCAAAATAACACAATACATTTATTCCTTTAAAACTTGAATGACCTACTTTCTTTGATGTCTGAGAGTCTGTTATAGTTATTTTTGCTACCAACTGTTCTAAAAATGTTTTGTTCAGTCTGTTATTTATTAAAATGACTACGGTATTTATCTGATCAACCTGCTTACAAAATAAACAGATGTAGTTGTCAAACTAAGTAGAAGTTTTGCTATAATGCATATACATGTACTGAAATATTTCTTAAAATAAACAAACTTTAATCAAACTGATTTTATTCTAAGTGATGTAGCATAAATAATATAAGCTGACCAAGACTAACAAGAAAAAGTCATTAAAACTACATTTGACAAACCTCATAAAAACAAACCAAATTTCTCATCTCGTAAAATGACCAAATATTTCATTATTTTATTTTAGGTCTTGTTTACTAATCACCAAGACAATGTCCAGCGGTCATAAAATAACAATAAATCAATCATGTGGTCAATGTAATATAAATTCTATTTTCAATCAAATGGTCAATGTAGTATAAATTCTATTTAACTTCTGTAATCAACTTGCAGAGACCTTCAATATATTTTCTATAGAATGTTTCTGAAACTTCATCCTTTTTTCACTTTCTACTGCTGGATGAAGAATTCTTTAGGGACAGTGATTGATTGACAATTTTTCAGTTTCATTATATAAAGACTTGAATCTCTGACATTATTTTGATGTTTTTTATAACATAATCCCTTCTGTTATCAATACACTTCTGTCAACAAATTTGATGTTGGAGAACTATTTATCTTGTCTGTGTAAAATGTCACAATCAGTCATTAAAGCATCTTTATCAGTCCAGTCTGAAATCAAGTACCAGTAAGACATTCTGCTATCAACATAGTAAGGTAGGTCTGAAAACAAGTACAAGTAAAACATATTTCTGTCTACTTAGTTAGGCCGATCTGAAATCAAGTACCAGTAAGACATTCTGCTATCAACATAGTGAGGTAGTTCTGAAATCAAGTACAGGTAGGACAATCTGCTATCAACATAGTGAAGTAGGTCTGAAATCAAGTACAAGTAAAACATTTTTCTGTCTACATAGTTAGGCAGGTCTGAAATCAAGTACCAGTAAGACATTCTGCTATCAACATAGTGAGGTAGGTCTCAAATCAAGTACCAGTAAGACATTCTGCTATCAACATAGTGAGGTAGGTCTGAAATCAAGTACCAGTAAGACATTCTGCTATCAACATAGTTAGGCAGGTCTGAAATCAAGTACAAGTAAGACATTCTGCTATCAACATAGTGAGGTAGGTCTGAAATCAAGTACAAGTAAAACATATTTCTGTCTACATAGTGAGGTAGGTCTGAAATTAAGTACCAGTAAGACATTCTGCTATCAACATAGTGAGGTAGGTCTGAAATCAAGTACAAGTTAAACATATTTCTGTCTACATAGTTAGGTAGGTCTGAAAACAAGTACCAGTAAGACATTCTGCTATCAACATAGTGAGGTAGTTCTGAAATCAAGTACAGGTAGGACAATCTGCTATCAACATAGTGAGGTAGGTCTGAAATCAAGTACAAGTAAAACATTTTTCTGTCTACATTAAGTTAGGCAGGTCTGAAATCAAGTACCAGTAAGACATTCTGCTATCAACATAGTGAGGTAGGTCTGAAATCAAGTACCAGTAAGACATTCTGCTATCAACATAGTGAGGTAGGTCTGAAATCAAGTACCAGTAAGACATTCTGCTATCAACATAGTGAGGTAGGTCTGAAAACAAGTACAAGTAAAACATTCTGTCTACATAGTTAAGTAGGTCTGACAACAAGTACCAGTAAGACATATTGTCTACATAGTAAGGCAGATCTGAAAACAAGTACCAGTAAGACATATTGTCTACATAGTAAGGCAGATCTGAAAACAAGTACCAGTAAGACATATTGTCTACATAGTAAGGCAGATCTGAAAACAAGTACCAGTAAGACATATTGTCTACATAGTAAGGTAGGTCTGAAAACAAGTACCAGTAAGAAATATTGTCTACATAGTAAGGTAGGTCTGAAAACAAGTACCAGTAAGAAATATTGTCTACATAGTAAGGTAGGTCTGAAAACAAGTACCAGTAAGACATTCTACTATTAACACAGAAAACCAGATCTGAAAACAATTTTCTTTGTTGTTAAGTGCAAGTAACTTAGCACTTTCAAATCTTTTAAGTGCTTCAAAAACTTTTATAAACTCCCTAAAGAGTCACTTGTGACTAGTTGACTATCAATGAAAAAAGAAAATTTCAATAAAATTACATGTAATAGGCCTGATAACTTGTTTAAATTCATTAAGAATTCAAAGCTTTTAAAAAAGCAAAAATAAATAAAAGTTGGGTTAAAACTCATTTAAATGGCTTATAATTCCAACATGAAACCATTGAATTTTTCAAATTCTTCATTTAATTGGATAAAAAATACAATATTCATAAAGTTTTATCAAATAAATTTCATAAAGTTTCCGGGATTTGTGTTTTCATTTAGATTAAATAACGGTTATTTAAGTTGAACTGCTTGTTATCAACTTTACTCTGAAAATGTTTAATATGTGACTACCCAGCCATACTAATTCATACTTAACATTGAAATCGCCATAAAACAAGATTCCTGATCAAATAACCAATTTTCTTAGAAATTAAAGTTACTGCAATTTAAGCAAATCTGGAGTCGAGTTTATGAGAAATATCTAAGAAACAAGAATGATATCAATTTATCCAGTGAAAATCAATGAATTTAAAAGCCCCAGATGTGGAATTAGTATGGAATGATAAAAGAATTTCTGATAAAAATTGAACCTGGCACCAAGAACTTAGGACCATGCTGAACCTTTAGCCATCAGAATGTAATTGCATCGTCTAGTGTTATTTATCATAAAATAGCCATCATACAATATTTCATCTAAATTTTAAAACAGCAAGAATATGACTGTATGAGTACCAATAATCAAGCTTAAATTATCCATAAACATGTCATCAAGTCCCGTTTTTAGGGTAAATCATTCAAGAAAAAAAAATATTAAGAAAAAAAGACAATGAAAATGATTAAAATTGTAAAACATGAATAGTCATACTGTAATGTTATTATCAAGTAGAGGAAAGTTTGTCTGATAAGGATTATGCTGGCTCCTTCTTCCAGAAGAATTCATATTAAAAGTTAAATTACCAATAAAATACCAAATATCAAAGCAGACAGAACATTGGAAATGACTCGGTAAATGCTGTAATTTTTTTAAAACTCAATTACTTGTTCCAATTTATTTATTTATTTATTTATTTATTTATTTATTTATTTATTTATTTATTTTCTTTAACTCATTAATTAAATCTTGTTTTACTTCATTTATTTATTTATTTATTTGTTTATTATTTACTTATTTATTTTAATTTTTTAAATCATTAATTACTTGTGCAACTTAAATTATTTATTCATGTATTTATTTACTAGTATTTATTTGTTTATTTATTTATTTATTTATTTATTTATTTTGAGTATTTTGGTATTTCCAATTATTGCACCAATGTTTAAGGCCATAATGATTTCTTAAGTGATGAAGACAAACTGATTAAAAATGCATGGACTCTTAATAAAAAAAACACAATACATGTATATTGATGTAAAAGCTGGAATAAAATGTCACATCACAAGGCAAGTTTTGCTAGTAAAAGAGATGCTTACCCTTACCAAGTATATGATCTTACTTTCACTCCTGTATACATGGTGTTGTTTGTATTTTAACTTTGTTATAAATGTAAAATGTACAGATTGGGGCTTCTGTTATCCCAGTTGGAACCCACTGCCACAATACTAAAAATCAGAAATATCTAGTCATAGTTCATTTACAAATCGCTAAAATGTATGTGAAGTATAATGACAAATTTCTAGTTGATTAACCATTTTAGTATACTTTTGCAGCTATAACCTTGACCTCTGAACCTAAGACCTTGAATGATATATCCAAACCATGACCTTAACTTTTGAACCTATAAACTTGAAACATATATCAAAATGATCATTATATCAATATCTACAATATTCTAACATGCATGTCCATACAATTTTTTTTATAGTTTTCAAGATTTCAGTCTTTTTACACAGCTATAACCTTGACCTTTGAAGCTATGACCTTAAACCATATATCAAAATGATCATCATATCATCATATACATGCCCATACAAAAAAATTAATAATTTTCCAGATTTATTGACAAATACCATTTTAGCCATTTCCCTATTTATAAAGTGCCCTGCCATTTCAGAATTTTGAACATTTTGGCTACACTAAGCAAAAGAAAATAAAGAAAGAGAAAAATTAGCCTAGTAAAATAGAAATAAGATAATATGATGGTAATTTGAAGCACATCTGATCTATGATAGCTAGCTAAGGTATGTATTTTTGTCAGTTTATTTCAATTTGCTTTTATATATTTGATTTAAGGAAACTTTACTAAGAACAAACAAATTTTTCATTGAAGTTCAATTCAATACCAGTGGAAAACTCTCTTAAAAACCAAGAAAAACAAAATCAGTCAACAGACTTAGAAGGTCAACATCTAAGCCATTTGTGTTCTTCTTATTTTTTTTTTTTGTTTAAAATGACAAAATGACAAAATTAAAAACATAAAAATATATCTACTAAAATATCAATAAGGATTGGTTAAAAAAATTAAATCACCACAGACATGGAAAACAACAAAACAAAGTTATTACATAATTCAGATAAACAAATCAAGTGTATGTAAAAAGATAAGAAAAGTCACCAAGAACAGGTGCACTTAAAAATAGGTGCAGTACCAATTATCTACTTCATAGAATTAAACCAAAAATGTTTAGAATAATGTGTATATTTAACATCAAAATAAAATAAATAACACAATATCAGACACAGTAAGTAAAACAAAAATATTAAAAAAAGGATTTTTCTTTTTTGTTGCAAAAAATTACAAAGATTATCAATAAAAGCCTCTGAAAAATATCTACTGACATTCAAATCTCCTGACACAAAATTAATCTCTCTTTAAAAGCTTTGAAGAATGAAATTTTTATTTTCAATTAGACGTACACAATGTTATAAATTTCTAAGATTTAGAAAAAATGACAGAAAAAAAAAGGGAGATTAATTTCAATTGCTAAGTCACAGAATAATGTAAAAACTATAAATGATAAAAAAAATTTAGACTTCATGGATTTAATTTGTTCAACTTAAGATCTTAAATTAGCTATTAAAGTATGTATTTTCATTTTGTCATTTCATTTCAATAAGACATAAAATTACCATTAAACCTAAAACAAGTTTTTATGTTCAAATATTTGTTACTTATTGTCATTATCGACTTTTGAAAAAAAAAAAAATAACAAGTCAGGTTAAGCTAGTATTTCTTTCTGAATTACAGTGATGAAAAAATACATTGGTCTGTTATTGGGCAAATTAAATATCGAAAAGTAAAGAGAAGAAAATCCCCTTTTCACATCAAAATCAAATCCCAATGTCTGTTACAGACCTGTGTCTCACAACCTTGTGGAATACCAAAAGAAAATTATATCAAAGTCACAAGATAAGATCACAATTCTTGAGCCATGCCAAAATCAGTAAAAGAAATGATCATAAGATATTTAACATGAAAGACCACACTACTTTCTTCATGATTTTGGAGACCACCTCAGGTCATGGGTTTGAGCTAATCTGGGGTACACATAAAACTTTAAAATTTGAGATACTTTTTTTTGGCTGGTACTCTACATTAGGAGTACAAAGTATTGACTGGTTCACTTGGTGCCAAGTTAATGGACTGGGGGAGGGGTATGTTTGTCTGCAGCTTACGGACTTGATAAGCTAGCACCTTACTAAAAATTTGTCTTCATGGTGTGATTGTACACTGAGAGATCAGATCGCAATATGCATCTCATGCATACAAGTTCTTACATGACTTATAGAGAATAATAACCTTAATCTTGTCACTGAAAGGTAAAAAATCACAAGGCTACTTTGTATCATGACAGACATAGCCACAATATACCATTGATAAGGACACAAAAGTCGAATCATCCAAAAAAATACACTAGGAAAAAATCTCTGAATAAAAAGAGTTGGGTTGAGTAATTGTGTTTTACGTCCCAGTTTAGAATATTTCAATTATATCGAGGCATCGCCAGCTATAGGCAAAAGTGCTGAAATTTTGTCTGTGTGTTGCGCTGATGGCATCATACAGCAGGGTTCTCTATCGAGCCATGCCTACCATGACACAAGACCTTGTTAATTTAAGTTTCTATCCAAAAGAACTTTCATTTCGTACTACTGAGTGCGAGCACTCTACAAACTGTGCTACCGCAGTGTGGTTCTGAATAAAAAGAGGTAACAAACTTGAAAGTTAGTCAAGTGTCATAACAAATTTTTTTGTTGGCACCATGTGAAAGTTACATTGCCATGGAAAAGGTTAAAGGACAAAATAACAAAACAATGTCATTAGAAAAAGTGAAACAACTGAAAATTTAATTAAATTTTCAAATGTCATAAAAAGAGATTAATATATTAGAACCATGTCAAAGCTACAATGAAATGTAAAAGAACTTAGATAAATTTTACAGTACACATGTACCTATTTAGCAGGTTAAAAAAAGTTACATGTGATGATTATAATAAAGTAATTGTAAACAATTATATGTTTATATGAATAAATTTGTACCTACTTTTAATGAGATATGTTAACAAAATGGGGAAATTACACTACACCCCCTAAAGTACAGTAAATATAACACCAGGGAAATAGGACATAGTGATACAGCTACTGTTACAAGTACTAATATTTCAATGAGAACATAATTACTTAAGAGATGGAAATAGAATGTATAAATTTCTGAAGAACAAAGTGTCTAATATAATAACACTAATACTGGGATGTTACCAACGACAAGATAAGAATAAAATAACCTACATATGTTCCCAATTTTGTTAAGAGATTTCATCATTAGAATATAAATACTGATCCTGTGTTTCTATTCATAATTAACCTACAGGTATTATAAAGTTTTTATTATATCATCTGTACACACATGATACAAACCCAGCCTGATCTAGTTTTGATTAAAGACAGAGGGTTATACCTTCAAAATTCAATAAAGAATAGCTAAAAGAACACATAAAATAAATTTCTTTTAATTCATAAAATGTTAAGATAATACTCGGATATTAAATGATATATTTTTGTGTTTACAGAAACAAATCTACGATCTTGGTAGGAAAATCCAACCTATAGCAGTAATGAAGATTTTGTGAACATAAATTTAGTAAAATATGTAAAACTTAGAAAAGACAAACAAATTTGTTGTACTTTGATATAGACTTTCACCATTAACACCAAAAAATTTAATTAGTTTAACTATTAGTGCCAAAAATGACAAAGTTTAACCATTAGTGCCAAAAATGGTGAAGTTCTAACCATTAGTGCCAAAAATGACAAAGTTTAACCAATCAGGCAAAAAATGGTGAAGTTTTAACCATTAGTGCCAAATAATGACAAAGTTCAACCATTAGTGCCAAAAAACGACAAAGTTTAACCATTAGTGCCAAAAATGGTGAAGTTCTAACCATTAGTGCCAAAAATGACAAAGTTTAACCAATCAGGCAAAAAATGGTGAAGTTTTAACCATTAGTGCCAAATAATGACAAAGTTCAACCATTAGTGCCAAAAAACGACAAAGTTTAACCATTAGTGCCAAAAATGGTGAAGTTCTAACCATTAGTGCCAAAAATGACAAAGTTTAACCAATCAGGCAAAAAATGGTGAAGTTTTAACCATTAGTGCCAAATAATGACAAAGTTTAACCATTAGTGCCAAAAAACGACAAAGTTTAACCATTAGTGCCAAAAAACGACAAAGTTTAACCATTAGTGCAAAAAAATGACAGTTTTACCATTAGTGCCAAAAAATGACACAGTTTAACCATTAGTGCCAAAAAATGACAAAGTTTAACCATTAGTGCCAAAAAATGAAAAAGTTTAACAATTAGTGCCAAAAATGATAAAGTTTATGCAATGGGTCCAAATTATGACAAAGTAGTGTAACCATGGAGACAACATAAAGACTGAATTAAACAATCAGGAAAAATGTTGACAGAATTAAACAATCAGGGCCAAATGTTGACAAAGTTTAAACAATGGGGTTTAAACAATTTTCCAAACTTGAAAAAACTTCAAACAACAAACATCCCTGTCAAGTTTTACTAACATTGGTTTACTTTTTAAGGAAAAAAATGAAAGTATGTAAATGATGTCATTTAACGATGGGCAAGGAAAGAAAACAGATGGTTACAATGACTTTGGTGACCCAACAAATGGCTGTTTGTTCTTAACGACTTTTATAAATAAAATGGCTGTTTGAGAGACTATTGCTGCCTCCGTTTTCTTATCCTAGAACTTAACAGCTGCCTGTATGAACATGATTTACAAAAGTTGTTAAAGAAAGAATCAGAGATTGCTTGATTGTAACAAGCAAGACAACAATATACATATATAAGCTTCTTAACAAGAAAACCATCTCTATAGAGTGAACAAAGCAACCTTGGCAAAATACGTATGGAACATTTTGCTTTTACAATATTGACAACTGCTCTAAAAAAAGAAAATTCCCAATCAGCATTTAATTATAATGTATTCATATCTATATGCGTTTGTTCAATGCTTTGTTGTAGAGGCTAGCTAGGATACAAACCCAAGAATATTAAAAAAAAAATAAAAAAATTGGGTAATGAGAGACACTGTGACCCATACGCTAGTATTGTACACTGTATTGGCCAACAAGCACCAGGATCTAAGCCTCTCTTTTCTCTCTCTCTCTCTCTCTCTCTCTCTCTCTCTCTCTCTCTCTCTCTCTCTCTCTCTCTCTCTCACCATACAGTATCATATAAATTTGTTACTTTATTTAAACTATACTAGTTATTAACAAAATTTAGTTTTGTTGTTAATGATAAAAGATCCAATATTACTGGTTTTCTATACACGTGATAATAATATAAAAATTGAAGGTAATTGCTTTATTGAAAATTTGAGAAAATAAAATAAAAATATTTAATATAAATTGTTACTAAAGTTTTGTTGTGAACAATAAGTCTTTATTATATGTGATTTAATACTAGCCATATTGATTAAATGACCTTTATGTTTAAATTTCACAGGGAATTCTTTCTCTTCAAATGAAGTGGCTCTCATAACAATACCAAATATTACATTCTCATCAAAATTATCAAGGGGGTAGGTTGTATCTACTATTAGAGCTTTTAAATATCAAATAAACTCATATAAATATTTCCAACAGGAATTGTCAATAATTTGTAATAAGTTGTATCTTGTTTACACCAATGTAGATTAAAATATACCAGAGTGTAATATTAGCTAGGTGATGATACACAACACATTTTTGACAAGTATAAGCAGTTATTTCCCCTGTCCTGTATGCCTGCCACCTTAATGACTTATTATGACTGTAAATTAAAAACAATAAACATACAAACATTCCAAAGATCTTGTTCATTAGATAAATGCATATATGTGTATAAATGTGTGTATATACATGTGTGTGTAGATTCAAGCAAGGGTGTACATGATTTTGATTGTCAAAGGCATCATATGCAGAAAAATTCTTATTTTACATTTTTTTTTTATTTCAGGGATTCATGGATACCCCCCCCCCATCTCTTTTTCTCTCCCTCTCTCTTTCTCTTTCTCTCTCCATGGTGTGTGTGTGTGTGTGTGTGTGTGTGTGTGTGTGTGTGTGTGTGTGTGTGTGTGTGTGCACACATATGTATTTATTTTATAGCTTCACTTCAATGCAAATTTTAAAAGATTTATAATTGATATATTCATGAACATTTACATTTTTCAATTTCAATTTATTTTTATCTCTGCTGAGATTTTATTGTCAGGTTGTTTATCAATATATCAATTATAAAATTCTTTTTACAGACAAAAATCATAAAATTTGAATGATGTCATTTCTGTGACATTTCATAAAACGAAGCAAAATTCAAATTAAAAATCCCGAACAAAAATCAATAGTTTATTTCAGAATTATAATGAACATCTTTACAGCAATTTAGTCAATAACAAATGACAAGACAAGAGATTTTGTAGATTACATGTCTGGACTGAAGTGTCTTAGCTGGCTTCTTAGTAAAAAAAAATAATAATAAAATAAAATTAATGAAATCACTGTTACTGACAATAACATCAGTGATGGTTTAAATACTGGCTGTCTCAACATGTCAAACTTTAGTGGGTCAAAAAAGCAATGTTTTCACAAAGCTGGATTGGAGTTACAATAAAATAAAATTTTGTCTAGGATTTTGGCTATACCATGATGATAGTAGCTTAGTTGGTAAAGTGCATCCACTGTAAGTGGGAGGTTGGGTTTTTGACTCCTGGCTGAGCCTTGATCAATTCTGAGACTTGAAGTAAGGCTGTAAATGTATTTGTGAAGATGTGAAGTGGAGAAATGGTGTTTTATGCCATATTCAAAATTACTTTACTTATATCAAAACTTCAAAAGGTCAGTTCTAATGGTGTAGGAATTGTAAGAATGCCTGAAGAAAACTGCCAACCAAAGCAACAAATAACAGCCACAGAACTAACCCCCCCCCCCCACTCTTACTTATGAATATATATCAACTATATACATAGATATATGTGTCATTTTGTCATTTTTCATTATCAAAAGTGATTCCAGTGAACAGATTAATTAATAAATTTTTTATTAAAATTTAAAATTCATTAAAAATATTCATACAAAGTGTTAAATAACATAAAATGTTAAACATATGTCTGTCTATAGAAGTGAATATATATTATATGTAATAATGTAATGATGCCAATATGAATGACAATAAATAAATAAGAAAACCCAGAACACAGATACTGGATGACTTTTTCTTTGCAAAACCTTAATTTGTTTATGGAAAACTATCATAAAACAAAAGCTAAGATATATATGTTTGTAATAAACTGTGACAAGTAACTGGTATAAATTAATCTCTATTCTTGTATTTAAGACATATAAAAACATAAAATGCTCATCAATATCACAAAATCCTTACACATTTTTTAATATCCTTATTTCTTGACACAAGTCAAAATGTGGACAAAAATAAAATATATACCTATTAAACTGACCATGACGTACTTGAATGTCTCATTAAAAAAGTCCATTAAGGATACATTGCTCATCAATCAATGGTCAAGGTTTACATATAATAATCACTTTGTCATATTTTCATAATTCTTTATTATGACTAATGATAATTACCTACGCCACCTCAAAACTGACCAATCAGTTCACTGTTTTTTATTTGATAAATACAATATTCAGAAGAACAAATTTTCAAGGCTACATAATTTCCTACTTAAATCACACAAAAATGTCCACTAATTAATGTACATAACACTTGTTTGACCAACCAATGACCATCAAAATGATAACATAAAAATAATTTAATTTTTCAAACTGTCAAAACAATTATTATATCTCTACTTTTTTAACAATTTACTTCCTTAATGTGATCACTGATGTTAAACTATTTCACTATCAGATTAATATTTAGTGGAAGTTGTATCACAGCATGCTTAATACCAAAAAATAAACCATCTTACAAATCACTTCAGCACTCAAATTCTTGGAAATAAAACTCAAAGCTAATGGTTGGTGATTTAAACAGTGTTTTTTAAGCACAGTCAAGAGTATTTAAGTTATACCAATCTTTACTTCAAGAAAAGTGCAGGAAAGCATGTACCTAGAAATAACATTGGCCTCAAAATAAACTGTAAAACTCTCTAGAGTTAGCTTAAGTGGAATTCAAAAACAGGTAATACTTTGGACAATAACTTTTTAAGCCCAATTTTCAAAATCACCAACCATTTAACTCCAATCTGAGATTTAACCACTCTGTAGAGAAGTTATTATTTTTATTTAGTCAATAAACTGAAATCTGCTGTCTAAAATGCAGAAGAGAAATTGTTCCTTCCTGTAGGCTAGTGTATGTCTAGTTACTCTCTATGAAATACATTTGTTAGATTATTGGAAATATCATTGAGTCTGGGATGAACATTTCAAATAAAATAAGAGATGGCAAGTAAAAAACACAATGGTCATCTACAAGAACTGTTCAACATTAAGAAGTAAAAGCCTTGATGAGTTAGAAAAAGTCAACAGAAAATTTAAATGTATATCAACCATTTCAATCCTGTGTCATTAAGCAATCAGTTTCTCTATTAGCACCAATATCAAGTAATATTGTGAAAAAATTGCTTTAAGTATGCCAAGAGAATCAATTATATAACATTATGTGGTTTTATTTAAAAAGGAAATACATATACTTAAAAGTAAAATCACAGCACACTGAACCATTTTCAAATTAACTGAATTTGTACAACTCTGATTGATTCTATTCAAATCTTTAATTTAAAACTTTTTATTTCAACAGAACAAACTACTCAAAACAAATTCAATTTCTCTAAAGTGATAACTGAGCAAAACCTTTAAAATTTTACTAATGAATTCAATTTTCTTTTCTTTCTTTGATTTTTTGCATCTTAAATTAAAGTTTTTGTAGAAATTTATCAAACAAAGAGTGCAGCTAGCACAGCCTTAGGAATCTAGTCAGTCTAGTAACATATCACTCTTTTAATTGGCATAAAGAAAATTTAATTTGAACCATTAAGTATAATCCATTGTGAATTAACTATCTGCTTTAACTGGTAAAGATGGCATGTCAAAGACAGCATAGCTCTGTCTGTCATATTAGAATACTGTGATGTGAGGCGTCTTTTAAGTTTCTGGGAAACAAACCAGAATGCAAGACTCCAAGATTTTAAAATTTGTCTGCTAAAATAATATTTATGACTCTCTAAGTATTTTGATTAGGGTAAAAGACAAACATTTTCTTATGAAAAAAATGTCAATAATGATTTATGATACAAATTGAATTGAATTTTAACAGCTCAACCTTAGAAATACAGGAACTCTAAAGTAACAAAATTTTATTGAAAATAAAATGCATTAAAACCTGTAAAACAGTAAAACTCTGATGAAGACTACAAAAGCTACATCAAAGTCTTTAGTAAAAAAGTAAAACTCTGATGAAGACTACAAAAGCTACATCAAAGTCTTTAAAAAACTATTGTTACTGTTCATCAAATTCTAATTAGTAATCAAAAGCTTTAAATTCAATTTATTTTAATAAAAAGTCAGAAAATGTATCTTTTCTTAAAATAAAGTCAGAAAACCGGAAAACATATTTGATTTGTCAAGAAATTTTACCTAATAGTTAATAAAAATTTATTAATCACAAAACTTAAAACAAAACAGTCAAACAGAGGCTCACAGAAACATGAAATTTAATGCCTGGGGTATGATATTAAGTACACTCTTCTGTCATCCTTGTAGTTGAGTGAATGGGATGGAGTAATAGGTGGAGTAATGATGGAGTAATAGTGGACAAATGGTATGAGTAATGGTGGGGTAATGATGGAGTATGGTGGAGTAATGATGGAGTATTGGTGGAGTAATGATGGAGTAATGATAGAGTATGGTGGAGTAATGATGGAGTAATGATAAAGTATGGTGGAGTAATGATGGGTTATGGTGGAGTAATGATGGAGTATTGGTGGAGTAATGATGGAGTAATGATGAAGTATGGTGGAGTAATGATAGAGTAATGATGGAGTAATGGTGGAGTAAAGTAATGATGGAGTATTGGTGGAGTAATGATGGAGTAATGGTAGAGTAATGGTGGAGAAATGGTTGGAGTAATGTGGAGTAATGATGGAATATGGTGGAGTAATGATGGAGTATTGGTGGAGTGATGATGGAATATGATGGAGTAATGGTGGAATGATGATGGAGTAATGGTGGAGTAATGGTGAAGTAATGATGGAGTATGGTGGAGTAATGATGGGGTAATGGTGGATTAATGATGGAGAATCTTGGAGTTATGGTAGAGTATGGTGGAGTAATGATGGAGTAATGGTGGAGTAATGTTGGAGTATGGTGGAGTAATGATGGAGCATGGTGGAGTATGGTGGAGTATTGGTGGCTAATGGTGGAGAAATGATGGAGAATTGTGGAGTAATGGTGGAGTATGGTGGAGCATTGATGGAGTAATGATGTAGTAATGATGGAGTATTGGTGGAGTAATGATGGCGTATGGTGGAATTATGATGGAGTAATGATTGAATATGGTGCAGTAATGATGGAGTATGGTGGAATTATGATGGAGTAATGATGGAGTATTGGTGGAGTATCAGTGGAGTAATGATGAAAGATTTAGTAATGTTAGCATAATGGTGAAGAATTGGTGCAGTAATGGTTATAGTATTGGTAGAGTAATGGTGGAGTACTGGTAGAGTAATGGAGTAATGGAGTAATTGTAGAGTAAGCAGTATTTGGATGGAAGGGAACCAGATTACCAGGAGAAAACCACAAAACTTTGGCAATTAAAACTAAAAAAATTCTAACACTTATATGGATCTATCCCAGATGGATTTCTACCTAGGTTATACAAGGCATTGTTATCTCAAGTCAACACTGTAGATCACTCAGCCACTAAGGCCATTACTACCTAGGTGATACAAGGTATTGTTATCTCAAGTCAACACTGTAGATCACTCAGCCACTAAGGCCATTACTACCTAGATGATACAAGACATTGTTATCTCAGGCAACAATGTAAATCACTTAGCCACAAAGGTCATTCCTAGCTAGTTAATAAAAGGCATTGTTATCTTAAGTCAACACTGTAGATCACTCAGCCACTAAGGCCATTCCTACCTAGGTGATACAAGGTATTGTTATCTCAAGTCAACACTGTAGATCACTCAGCCACTAAGGCCATTCCTACCTAGGTTATACAAGGTATTGTTATCTCAAGTCAACACTGTAGATCACTTAGCCACTAAGGCCATTCCTAACTAGGTGATACAAGGTATTGTTATCTCAAGTCAACACTGTAGATCACTTAGCCATTAAGGCCATTCCTACCTAGGTGATACAAGGTATTGTTATCTCAAGTCAACACTGTAGATCACTCAGCCACTAAGGCCATTCCTACCTAGGTGATACAAGGCATTGTTATCTCAAGTCAACACTGTAGATCACTCAGCCACTAAGGCCATTCCTACCTAGGTGATACAAGGTATTGTTATCTCAAGTCAACACTGTAGATCACTCAGCCACTAAGGCCATTCCTACCTAGGTGATACAAGGTATTGTTATCTCAAGTCAACACTGTAGATCACTCAGCCACTAAGGCCATTCCTACCTAGATGATACAAGGTATTGTTATCTCAAGTCAACACTGTAGATCACTCAGCCACTAAGGCCATTCCTACCTAGGTGATACAAGGTATTGTTATCTCAAGTCAACACTGTAGATCACTCAGCCACTAAGGCCATTCCTACCTAGATGATACAAGGTATTGTTATCTCAAGTCAACACTGTAGATCACTCAGTCACTAAGGCCATTCCTACCTAGGTGATACAAGGTATTGTTATCTCAAGTCAACACTGTAGATCACTCAGCCACTAAGGCCATTCCTAACTAGGTGATACAAGGTATTGTTATCTCAAGTCAACACTGTAGATCACTCAGCCACTAAGGCCATTCCTACCTAGGTGATACAAGGTATTGTTTTCTCAAGTCAACACTGTAGATCACTCAGCCACTAAGGCCATTCCTACCTAGGTGATACAAGGTATTGTTATCTCAAGTCAACACTGTAGATCACTCAGCCACTAAGGCCATTCCTACCTAGGTGATACAAGGTATTGTTATCTCAAGTCAACACTGTAGATCACTCAGCCACTAAGGCCATTCCTACCTAGATGATACAAGGTATTGTTATCTCAAGTCAACACTGTAGATCACTCAGCCATTAAGGCCATTCCTACCTAGGTGATACAAGGTATTGTTATCTCAAGTCAACACTGTAGATCACTCAGCCACTAAGGCCATTCCTACCTAGGTGATACAAGGTATTGTTATCTCAAGTCAACACTGTAGATCACTCAGCCACTAAGGCCATTCCTACCTAGGTGATACAATGTATTGTTATCTCAAGTCAACACAAATTGATCATTCAGCCACTAAGGCCATTCCTACCTAGGTGATACAAGATATTGTTATCTCAAGTCAACACTGTAGATCACTCAGCCACTAAGGCCATTCCTACCTAGGTGATACAAGGTATTGTTATCTCAAGTCAACACAAATTGACCATTCAGCCACAAAGGCCATTCCTACCTAGGTGATACAAGGCATTGTTATCTCAAGTCAACACAAATTGACCATTTAGCCACTAAGGCTTCTCATCTTGAAGTTGAATTAAAATGTATATTTAACACAATAACTGGTAAAATAATAAGACCAAAGACCAAGTGAATTGTGAACAAAACACCTAAAAGATTTAGATCTAAATTAAAGATTTAGACCTTTACAGGTGATGTTTTTCACTCATTAAGCTATAAATGACATTTCTAAAGACATTTCACCTTTTAATAAATACATGTTTTGAATGATTTGTCTAGTTTTATTTTAATTGTCTTCTCAAGTTCTTGTGATATAATTCTTTTTATTTGAAAACCAACAAGCTTTAATTTCCTTTGAATGGGTTTCAATAACAAAACATAACAGGAAAACCATGAAAAATTGATGTAAGTTGATCTCCATGGCGGCCACAACATTACCCTGAGTTTTTCACATCTAAACTTATTTTTACATCTAACAAAATCAATATTCAGAATTAACCTCAAATGCATGACCAATCATTTTTTTTATTTATCCATTTCTGACAGTATACATGTAATTTTTAAATCAATCGATATCATGGTCATTTTAAAGCTGTATAAAAAATGTCAGATTGCGAAACAAATGGAGAAATGGGCTTAAAAATTCATTATTTTTGTTGATTTTATGTTTTACATTTTACAAATTAATGCATTTCCACTTCAAAGATGTTATTTGGGTTTAATCTTATTTAATCTTGACCAAAAGCCTAATATTACAGATGATTCATATTTCAAATCTTATCTATAATTTATATCCTGGATGGAAATGGGATTATAGGAGACACGAAAATTATAAATTTAACAGTCGGTTGCTTAGCAACATTTACACCATACACTTTCTTTTGATGTGTAGTTTCAACTTGCAGATCAATTTGAATATTGACCCAAATAAATTTAATAACAGCTCTCTGAACAAGACTCCGGCCGGCCTGACGATGATCATTTGTCCGGCACAAATACATCCTAAAACACTCTAGCTCTCTTAAGCCAACAAATACCAAAAATATAATTTTGCATAATGGTCATTTTCGCAAAGTCGATCGATAAACAACTTCAACTTGAAGGTCAAAATCTAAGAAAAAATTGATAAAATAGCCATAAACAGCAGACTGGGCAGATGGACGTTATTGTAATTAAATTCATTGATTTTTTTTTCTAAGCATGCAGTCTTATTTTCTAAACATGTTTAAGAGAGATAAAATTTACAACAGAAATACAACTTAAATATATCAAATATATACATATATGAAATAAATAAGACTTGTTTGGTAAAAAATCTTATAAATTTAATACAGGATATTAACAAAAATCTCTACTGAATATTTCTTTATTATTATTATTATTTTACTAAAATAAAACAAATTAATTATTTTCTATTTTTATCTAAATCTCAGACATGCCAATCATGTAATCATTTACTGGTATTTATGTTAAGATCATGTGTTTCTTCTTATGTCTCATGTGAAAACATCTTGTCAGTTTATTTCCAGATGATCAGTGGTTTTCTTTGGACAATTTGATGAAATATTCTAAACAGGGGAATAAAAACCATTTCCTTCCCTCTCTATCATCATTTGTTTAAGCTAACGCTAACATTATCATACATTAGTTGTTCATACATTAGTTGTTGTGTTGTTGTCCATTGTTTTTGTTTTTATCATTGGTATGCTTCCAGTATAAAAGTTCTTTGTAAATGAAGATGCTACTTTTACCTTTGTTAACACAGAACCAAAGAACAATGATGATGGACACTGCCTGATCAACTGCATGAAAAGGGAACTTTGTTGTGAATCTGCAGCAATAAAGGGCACTGCATGTAACAACAACAAACTTTTTTTATTTCTATCTGTTCCTTTAAATTCTTTGGAATGTTTTTACTGAGATGGATAACTACTACCTCTGCATCTACTGTACCCATCCATAATATCAGTATTCTCCAAATATACTTTCTTTCCATGTCCATTCTTGATAGATGTTAGAGCATGCTTAATCAATCTCATTTCTTCTGATGATGATGAGGTCTTGTTTTTTGAGAAGTTAATGAATTGACTTACTCTATGAATCCATCTTAGTTTTGTGGAATGGAGATAAGCAGATTTTACAGGTTGGTTTTTGTCATTTCCAAGCATAATGAACTTAGATTCAAACAACAAATAGGAGAATCTACATTTTTTTACAATTAAAGTTTATACTATGTTGTACTACTGTCTGTACTGTTTATCCATGTCAGAACACCTGCATATACCAATAAGGTACCTTTGTGACAAGTGGTCTAAACAGCTAACTAATGGATCACAGCATCTCTTACAGCAAAGATAAGAATCCTAATCATGCACATCCAAGATAGTTTACTAAACAAAAGTTAATTTTTCCCCCATACACTTCAGTTTCCATCAACTTGAACTTTCTGCCTTGAAATAGGTGAAATACTATAGACTGGAGGTATAAATTACCAATACTTCACTTCACTTCATTTCACTTCCCTCTATCTACCATTACTGCATCAATGTACTAGCCAATATAAGAAGCAGCTATTACTGAGTAAACATTGCCATAGGAAACAGCTATTAACATACCGAATGTCAGCATAAACAACAGCTACTTACAGACCAAGTGTCACAAATAAGAAACATCTAAAGAACTTAAGTCACCATTAGAAACAGTTCTAATAGACCAATCACCATTGTCACCATTAGAAACAGCAACACATTATTAGAAACACCTACTCACAGACCAAGTGTACCATTTGAAGCAGCTATTAGCACACCTTAATGTCACAATCAGGAACAGCTACTGACAGAAATTGATGCCACCATCAAAAACAGCTAGTGAAAGACAGTGTTACCATTAGAAACAGCAATTGACGGATCAAATGTCACCATCAGAAACAGCAACTGACAGATCAAATGTCACCATTAGAAACAGCAACTAAAATATTAAATGTCACCATCAGAAACAGTAACTGACATATTAAATGTCACAATTAGAAACAGCAACTGACATATTAAATGTGACCATCAAAAACAGCAACTGACATATTAAATGTCACCATCAGAAACAGCAACTGACAGATCAAATGTCACCATTAGAAACAGCAGCTGACAGATCAAATGTCACCATCTAAACCATTTGTAATAAGTTGAGTTATTTTAAGTATTTGCAATGTTATACTTAAGTATTTTTAAAGCCTAAGATTTTACTATTTATCTAATTTCTATTTTAAACTACCCTCTGTTAATAATTACATTAAAATTTCTACAAATAGGGGGAGTTGAGTTGAGTAACGTTCCAGTCAAGAATATTTCACTTATATCGAGATGTTGCCAGATATAGGCGAAAGTGCAGAAATTTTGCCTGTGCGTTGCGCTGATGGCATTATACAGCAGGGTTTTTTATCGTGCCACGGGTGCCATGACACAGGACCTCAGTAATTTTAAGTTCCCATCCGAAAGAACCATGAATTTCATTTCGTAATGCCTAGTGCTTGGCGAAAGATCAGTCACTACCCACTTTCAAGTCTTTGGTCAGACCTGGCCGGGGTTCGAACCCACAACCTCCCACTTACAGAGTGAGCACTCTACCAAATGAGCTAACGCAATCGTCTTCTACAAATACTTTACATTCAAATACACAAATAAAAAATTCTTAACAGGTATACTGTATCATTAATTTTCTATTAACTTTTAAAAAGAAAAATAGATAAATAAACAAATCATTAGACTTTATTTTTAGAAAATAATTCTTAATTTAGGGAAAAAAAATCTTCATCTAGTCATTCTTCCAAATACATATACTCAAATTTCATATCTTTTTACTGATAAATATTTTTTTTAAATTTTGAATTATTACAAAGCAATAAAAGTGAGTATAAAATCTATTAGCAATTTTCTACATCAGCTGTCTATCTCTTTGATATAAAATCTATTTCAAGTCAAGCTGAAAAATGAAAATCTCAAATATTAAATATAATTGTATTTTCTTAAAGTTTTGATTTAATTTTTCCCCTAGGGTATAAATACTACTTTGTTCAAAATATAAACACAAGTATTAAATATGCTTGAAATGAGGAGTTAATGTTCAGTCATACTAAGTAGTACTATAAAACAATGATTGTAAAATTTTACATCTGATAAAACAAAAGAAGCATAGCATAGTTCTAAGCTGAATAATGGACAAACCTTTCAATATTGCAGTAATGTTAAAGCTTGAAAAGGCCAAACTTTGTGTTTGAAGATAACAGAGCAGTGGTTGTAGTCATCAAACAAAGGTGAAGTTTTTAAACAAAATAAATAATGAAAGTGACTAAAAGCATTGATCTTTTAAGAACAAACATGATGAAATGAAGCAATTCAATAAAAATGCAGAAATACTCCAGGATAAGAGGAAAAAATCTTCATTGCAAAATAAGAGAAATGGTATATCAATGGAAAATATTATTTACATTGTATCATTCAATGTGTCTCTAGAAAACATATGTTTAGATCACTGATTTAAAACTCCCAACTTTGGATGGACATTCATTATATGATATAATGGCACAACAGAGTTTTAGTTGTCTTGTTTAAGATCTTTCATAAGCCTTTAACTGTGCCTTTTGGCAGTTAATGTCTTGTCAAAAGAAGATAACATAACTTTTTGAATTATATTTTTTCTTTTGTTTTCTTATTCTCAGAATCATCAGGTCATATTAGTCCCCTAAGTTGTCTTGTAGCACAATCTGCACAACAGAGTATGATGGATGGTGAACCATAACATAAGCTCATCTGAGATTTCAGTTCATGTGAAGATTTCAGTTCAAGTGAGCTGAAAGGTCAAGATCAATTCAAGTCTGACAATCTTAAAGTAGAGCCAACAGGAGCCAATCACCTAGCCAACCTACAGCAAGTGTTCTGACATATTTTCTCATAAAAAGAACTGCACTTGCAGATAAAATCTAGACAATATAAAGGCACTGGGATCTAATTGCTTGTACTTTAGATCACTTGTTCACTGAGTCCAAAGATAGATTATTGGAGGCTTACAGTAAAACAGACTGATAGACAAATCAACTAACAAACCTGAAGAACAGGCTAAATGACAGACAGATGACAAATACACCGTCATCTCTTCCAATCTTTTTTTCAAGATTTTGAGTACAGTTACTTCTCAACTTTGACTTATTACTGCACTAGACAAAAGAAAATCAATAGAGTTAAACTATAATCACAGCTTCATGCTGTCTCTTATATAAAGCCAACTATGATATCATAAATCACAACCAATTTGTAATTGATCAAAATTTAAATCTAATTTAATTGTCACTGGAAATTTTATCTTTGGATAAACCACAGCGTTAAAATCTTCTTAAAATTTTATTACAAAATGGCTCTACGTTTTCATTTAAGTGAATTTATTAATTTTTTTTCTAAATGTAGATGAAATTGAGCTAAAATCAAATTTTTAAAATTTCTATTATAAGATGGATTTGTTAGTGAAAACCAGAAAATGAGATTTTAAAGTTCACGACTGATACAACGACAATTTAATTTAGTATCAAATCATACTAAGGAAATATTATCAAAAAACATAGAAATTGATAATATATTACATAGCAAATTTTTTAATGATATGAATCTTTGTTGAAAATATCTAAAATTTCAAGATAGAATTTCAATATTTTATGGCAAAAAATGCATTATAATTCATTTTCTAAATTGGTATTATATTTTAACTCTGAAATGTTTTATTTTTTTGGAAGTGTCAAAGGGAAAATTTAAATCATATTCACGCTATTTTTGCAAGGAACTTTAATATTAAACCCTTAAAGCATGTAATAATAATATAGATAGATGATGTTGCTTATAAAAAAATTACCATTTTCATTTTTTTCTAAACAACTACAGGTTTTAATTCAAACTGATGCACACTATATTAAAAATATGTAATGTTATGTTGGTTTAGATTATATTTCACCGCTACACAAACTGACTGATATAACCGAAGCAGTTACTAAGAATAGCCAATTTGAAATGTGTTATTCAGTACCCAAATATCACAGTTTTCTACAGAGATTGGTTAAATCAAATGACTAAGTGTTTTAATGATGACTGTTTCAAATCACTCTCAGTGTTCTTGAATCTCAAAAATCATAATTTCATACTGGCCACATGACAAGATTAACATATACCCCATTAAATCAAAATCACCCTAATCTAGGTATAATTTTACCATAATGATGAGATCGCTCTTTCTGTATAAAGCACAGTTTTTATTGTCATTAAGTTATCTTACATATATGCTGAATGGTTCTGTTTAAAGTGAAATATTCCTTTATTGGACAAAAATCATCCAAAAGAAAATTCTTTATGTAAATTGAACAAGAGGCCCATGGGCCTTATCGCTCACCTGGGGAAATGTTCAAAAACTTGCAAAGAACTTAATTACAAAAACTTTACAAAATTCCTCAAGTTTGGAAATCTGGAAATAAATAATCAGAAATATCTAGTAACATTTCATTTATAAATATCTTATATGCATGATTTAAATAGTACAATGAATAATTTTCAAATAATGATACGATATGATCCTGAACTTTCAACATATGACCTTGACCCTTATATCAAAATGATTGTCATATCAATACCTACAATATTCAAATATACATGCCTATACAAAAAGATAATAGTTTTCAAGATAGTTAACAATTTCAGAACACTTATGCAGCTATGACCTTGACTTTTGAACATATGACCTTGAACCATATATCAAAATGATTGTCATATCAATATCTACAATATTCTAATACACATGCCTATACAAAAAGATAATAGTTTTTAAGATAATTAACAATTTCAGTACACTTATGCAGCTATGACCTTGACCTTTGAACATATGACCTTGAACCATATATCAAAATGATCATCATATCAATACTTACAATATTCTAATATACCGCCAATACAAAAAGTTAGTTTTCAAGATAATAAGCAATTTGTTTTCTTTTGCAGCTGTGACCTTGACCTTTGAAAAAATGACCTTGAACCATATATCAAAATGATTGTTGCTGCAATACCTACAATATTCTAATATATCTGCCTATACAAAAAGTTAACAGTTTTCAAGATAATTAGCAATTGAAGTCTTCTTTTGAAGCTGTGACCTTGACCTTTATACATATGACCTTGAACCATATATCAAAATGATTGCCATATCAATTCCTACAATATTCTAATATACATGCCTATACAAAAAGTTAACAGTTTTCAAGATAATTAGCAATTTCAGTTTTCTTTTTAAGCTGTGACCTTGACCTATGAACATATGACCTTGAACCATATATCAAAATGATCGTTGTCACTATATACAATACAATATTCTAATATAAATGCCTATACAAAAAGATTATAGTTTTCAAGCTAATGCACATTTTTAGTATTTATAAGCCAAAATAACATTTCAGGGGCAACAACTCCTACATGGATTATCATATAGTTACGAAACTTGGTTCTTTTTTAAAATTTGTCATGCTGAACATTTTAACAATGTTTTGATTTTATATATCTCTTAATATTTGCAAAAAAATTGCCTAAAACTGCATAAATCACAAATCAGGTCATGACCTTGATTTGTGACCTTGACCCTAATTTAAAGGTAATTTCAAGAAAAAGTCAAAACTGAAAACCTTATGTCATTATCTGTTCAGATAGTCAAGTTATAACAATTTGAAGCCATTTTACGAAATTTTTAAATTAAACGCAAAAACGCGTAACCCATTTTTCGACGAAATTTCACGAAATGAACAAACTACAGGCTTAAGACTCTAGAGAAGCCAAATATCACATCAGATTTTTTCTGCCATCATCGGTTTCGGAGAAGATTTTTTTAAGATTTTTGGACCCCTAGGTCACCTTGACCTAGTTTTGGTAGCCATGGCAACGCCATGAACAAATCTGAATTGCACCGGCCCATATATGCTTCTGACTAAGTTTCATTGAAATCTGTCCAGCAGTTTTGAAGAAGAAGTCCAAAACAGGTGTTAATGACGCACGCACGCATGCACGCACTCACGCACATACACATGCTGCGCCATGCCATAAGCTCACATGACCTTTCGGTCAGGTGAGCTAAAAATGCTGAAACTTGACCTTTGACTTTTATAGGTCATTCTGTATATACTGATCGTTATTTTGACTCATAAACAGGCAAAAAGTTAGAATAAAATCATTCTGTAATCAAAATGGTAGAAAAAATTGAGATGCAAACAATATTTCAATTAGGAAGACAAGAGAAAACTGAAATTCTCAAAGGCCTAAAAATAGAAGAAATAGGAATGAAGAGTTAAATATCAGGTTCTTTAGTTTAGTTTCTTTCACTTATATCAAGGAAATCAATTCTAGAATGTGGGGAAACCAGAGTGTCTGAGAAATCCATCATGTGGGGAAACCAGAGTGTCCTGAGAAATCCATCATGTGGGGAAACCAGAGTGTCCTGAGAAATCCATCATGTGGGGAACCAGAGTGTCCTGAGAAATCCATCATGTGGGGAAACCAGAGTGTCCTGAGAAATCCATCATGTGGGGTAACCAGAGTGTCCTGAGAAATCCATCATGTGGGGAAACCAGAGTGTCCTGAGAAATCCATCATGTGGGGTAACCAGAGTGTCCTGAGAAATCCATCATGTGGGGTAACCAGAGTGTCCTGAGAAATCCATCATGTGGGGTAACCAGAGTGTCCTGAGAAATCCATCATGTGGGGAAACCAGAGTGTCCTGAGAAATCCATCATGTGGGGTAACCAGAGTGTCCTGAGAAATCCATCATGTGGGGTAACCAGAGTGTCCTGAGAAATCCATCATGTGGGGAAACCAGAGTGTCCTGAGAAATCCATCATGTGGGGAAACCAGAGTGTCCTGAGAAATCCATCATGTGGGGTAACCAGAGTGTCCTGAGAAATCCATCATGTGGGGAAACCAGAGTGTCCTGAGAAATCCATCATGTGGGGTAACCAGAGTGTCCTGAGAAATCCATCATGTGGGGGAACCAGAGTGTCCTGAGAAATCCATCATGTGGGGTAACCAGAGTGTCCTGAGAAATCCATCATGTGGGGTTACCAGAGTGTCCTGAGAAATCCATCATGTGGGGAAACCAGAGTGTCCTGAGAAATCCATCATGTGGGGTAACCAGAGTGTCCTGAGAAATCCATCATGTGGGGTAACCAGAGTGTCCTGAGAAATCCATCATGTGGGGTAACCAGAGTGTCCTGAGAAATCCATCATGTGGGGAAACCAGAGTGTCCTGAGAAATCCATCATGTGGGGTAACCAGAGTGTCCTGAGAAATCCATCATGTGGGGAAACCAGAGTGTCCTGAGAAATCCATCATGTGGGGAAACCAGAGTGTCTGGAGAAATCCATCATTTTTTTCACAAGATAACAGACTATAACTTTTTTTACACTAAGATAAATCCAGATGGGATTCAAACCTAGGCAGTTAAAGGCACTGTTATAAGTCTGTAAGCTAACACTGTAGACCACTTGACTATGAAGACCCTGATTAACAAAGATGAAATATACCTGAACACAAATTCTGCAGTTTATAGTACTGTTATAATGTCATACTGGTAACATTCTAGTGTTTTTGAATGAACAGAAACCATTTGTTTTTGAGAGTAAAATGTATATTCATACAGAAAGAAATGTCAAACATGCCAGACTTGTTCAAGAAATCAGTATTTATGTCGTGAAAAAATAGCTACATCTGGTCTATACAGAAAGCTAAATGTGAGGGGTAACACATTTGGGAAATCTTTTCAGAATTAAAGGCAATAAATAAAATTTCAAAGAAAATGAAATGTTCCCTTTACAAACCTTGATTTTATACAGTTGTAATGTTTAAAATGTATGCATTAAACATAGAATAAAATGGAATATCTACAAAAATTTAACTTGTGACAAATACTGGTAATCAGATTTGAGGAAAAGTTGAATAATGATCATGAGACCAAAATCTTCAAACAGACCTAAATGTCCACTGTGGGTTTTCATTATATAAATTGTCTACCATGATACAGGACTTCCATTATCCTGCAATCCAAAGGGAATTAAGTAACCTTTTATTTCAATAAACTTATAATCATAATTAGGTCAAACATGCCAGAACCATTACCATAATTAGGTCAAACCATGCCAAGATTATAAGAACAATAATGATACACAAAAATGTGAATTTGTAAATGAAAAACAGCAAAAACATAAAAAATAAGTACAAACGAAATATAAAGAAAGCCACATAATGACAATAAAAACTAAACAATCTGAAACACTAGAATATAAGCAAAATATTGTTTAGTAATTTAACACTAACTTGCTAAGTAAGAGTGCAAAAATTAGAAGACATCATCACAAACAATGGCACAATAAATACAAACCATATGTACTGGTAAACAGATTTCTGAGGAGACAAATAAAAACCATATAAATGTAATCAGATGTACGTGGTGATGGGAGACCAAATGCCTGTCTGAATCTGAAATAAATTAAAATTTCTTTCATAAAAACAAGTGTACAATGCATGTGACATGCTTCAAAACAATGTCTCCATGTCTGACAATGCTATACATGTACTTATATTTTACTGACATGTTTTCATATCATCTTATCAGATTATATATATTTATCTTGAAATAACTTAAAATTATCATCATCTAATATCTCGGGAATTATCAAGACATTTTTGTTTTTATACACAATTTTTATTCATCATTTAAAGTTTTAAAACATAAGAGTTGTCAGAAAATCCAATAGATGTATATATATATATATATATATATATATATATATATATATATTTCTTGCATATGCGATAGAATTATCTCACTGTATGGTGGTACAATATTTTTTTCCATATCGGACCTACCAGGGTGACACATGTAGCCTATCTCATTTGAACAGGGACTACTTCATTTTTAATTGGCAAGGGACAAAATTTAGAGGAAAAAAATTATATGAAAATGACAAAAAAGATATTTTTATGATGAATATTATTATTTTATCAAGAAACTATATATTTAAAGAGAAAAATCATTGTTTTGAATTGTCGCATAGGTTCACATTCTGCTGTGAGTGAAATGTTATTTGTTATTGTTGCATTGTCTTGTATTCATCCGCTAGTAAAATCCTGCATCTTTACAGTAGGGATTCCAGTATTTTTTTAACTTTTGTGTTAACAGTTAACATACAAAAAATTCATCATTTATATATTCACATTATATCACACTTTCTCTTGTGCCTTCTTTGTTCATCTAGACTGGCTCTCTCTCTCTCTCTCTCTCTCTCTCTCTCTCTCTCTCTCTCTCTCTCTCTCTCTCTCTCATCCTACAAAATGCTGTTTAATTTCAAGTCCATCAGTTAATAAGTTTACTATACTTCAGTGAAGATTAAACATCTACATGACCCAGACATTTTTATGGATGAAATGTGTCTCAATCATTACATAAACATTATCTCGATCAGCTGATTTCTATGAAAAAAGCTCAAAGATTAACCAATCAATTCTAAGTCTTCAAACAACCATATTTGTCAAAAAGAAACCACAAAAATCAAATGACAATTAAAAAATATTTTTGAAGTCTATACTGGCTTTCCATGTGACTATTCAATAGTCACTTTAGGTTTTTGATGTAATTTGACAAAACATTTTAACAATTTTTTTTAAATAGATGAAGGAAATTTTGCAACTAAAATCATATGCTTGGCAAGTCAATGCAACCAAGAACACAAAACAATAGAAGTTAATGATAGTCAAAAAGACAATACAAAAAAAGGCAAACAGGTATGTATTATAAACTTCACAACTTTAAATGGGCAATGGAGATAATGTTAAGTTGAGTGGTTATAACACTATTGGAGAGTTCAGTGGTGTGGTTTTGGCATTATTGGAAAGTTCAGTGGTTTGGTTATAACACTATTGGGGAGTTCAGTTTTGTTGTTATTGTACTAATGGAGAGTCCAGTGGTGTGATTATAGCACTACTGGACAGTCCAGTGGTGTGGTTATAGCACTATTAGACAGTCCTCCACCATCACACTTATTTTACAGCTAAAACATAATGATTTTTGCTTCAGAGTGAATGCATGAATGCACAAATAAAAATATTACAGTATTGTTTGAAATAAGTGAGATGGTAAAAGGGGTTTAGACACCAGTAAAAGTCATCAAATATGGGGAAAATGTATCACTGTGATTTAACTAAATATTTCTAGAAGAGCTATCACAAAGTGTTGATTGTTTTGAATATCTTTTGCTGAGTGCAAGTTTGTGCCACTAAAGTAATCCAAGGTACATTGTCTTTTTCTAGTCCTTGACTTTTTTAAATATATGGTGAGTACCACGTTTTATTTAGCTAGTTAAAATTATAGATTCTGCTAAGTTTAGAATTTGATGCTAAAACTTGATCATTTCTGAAAACTGCTTAAAATCAGGTTGTTATAAATTTCAGTTGTCCCTAGTAAAATGTTGTGATTTTTAATTTCAGTTGTCCCTAGTAAAATGTTGTGATTTTTAATTTCAGTTGTGATTTTTAATTTCAGTTGTCCCTAGTAAAATGTTGTGATTTTTAATTTCAGTTGTCCCTAGTAAAATGTTGTGATTTTTAATTTCAGTTGTCCCTAGTAAAATGTTGTGATTTTTAATTTTAGTTGTCCCTAGTAAAATGTTGTGATTTTTAATTTCAGTTGTCCCTAGTAAAATGTTGTGATTTTTAATTTCAGTTGTCCCTAGTAAAATGTTGTGATTTTTAATTTCAGTTGTCCCTAGTAAAATGTTGTGATTTTTAATTTCAGTTGTCCCTAGTAAAATGTTGTGATTTTTAATTTCAGTTGTCCCTAGTAAAATGTTGTGATTTTTAATTTCAGTTGTCCCTAGTAAAATGTTGTGATTTTTAATTTCAGTTGTCCCTAGTAAAATGTTGTGATTTTTAAACTATCTCTTGAGTCATTTACTCAAGTTCACATAAGAACATACAGTTGTACTGTACTTACCAACACCAATCAACTGCTTATAAACTTTTTTATTTAATAAAAAAGATGAAAAATACAGAAAAAAGGGTATTTACAAACATTCTTTCAAACTGAGCTGAGAACTTATTTCAAAGTTTCTTTAGAAGTCATTTTGATACTTATAAAAGGCAGGATCTTGAACATTAATCCCCAAAGATTAGACCAATTCATTTCAGCAGGATTAACTTCAAAACAAAGTTTTAAAAAATGTTTTTTGATTATTAAATGAACATATGCAAACCAACTGTTACATTTTATCAATTTCTATTCTAAAACTTTAAAGTATACTACACAAATTTATAAACAAAAAACTTTGTTTGACCTTCAAAATTACTGAATATTTAAAAACATCTAACGAAATATAACCAAACATTCTGAAACAGCTGTCACTAAAAACAAGATATTTCAAAATGACTTCAATTTAATTTGTCAATAATAACTGACAATTTAAAAAAATAAAAAATTTATGAAAATTAGTTTGTTTAAATGTAAAATCATTATACGCTATATTGGAATTTTTTATATTTATAGATTAAATTTCAGATAAGATGATTCAATATTTAAATTTTTAATCAATTTAAACATAAAAAATGAAATTTGAAGGTGTATCTGTACTATAATGTTATAATACATCTAGTCTAAAATTAAACAGGCATTGATATATTTACAAATTAAGTTTTGTCTTTGGAACAAAAATCTAGAGTTTCAGGATGTTAAAAATTGATATTAAATTATTTATGTCATACTTCATTGGTCCGTTTTAAAACACGGAAATTTCCTGATTTTTTTTTTACTCAATTTTAATTATCTAGAACATGAAATTTTTAACACAGCAAAAAAAAATCTATTAAACTGGTTTTTTTTTTTTTTTTTTTTTTTTTTGTATAAATGCTGTAAATGCACAGAAAGATATTATGACTGATTGCAGTCAAATATACCTAGCATTTCTAAATGCAGTCGTATACCATATAGTGGCTTATTTTTACAAGATGAAAATTCTGACACATTTTGGTGTTAGTAGAATCACCAAAATTAAAATAGTGCAATTTTTGTATATCAGTCAACAATGAGTGAGATGTTTTAAATCACCACAATAAATAATATGTTGTAATTTTTAACTGCCAAATGGCCAAAATTTAACACTGCTAATACTGGTATAACCTGCTATACATTGTAGCACTTCTAACTACATTTAGATATATTATAGTATTTCTGATTGCAGTCAAATATACCGGGTACTTCACATTTTTGTATGCAGTCAAATATGTATAGAATTTCTAATTGTAGTCAAATATATATAGCATTTCAATTTTTTGTAAATGCATTATCTATATTTTTATTGCAAGTTCATTTATGTATTATTTTTATGAATGTTTCTCAATTCCCTCATAATATTGTGCACATGCAGTGTCATTTAAAGTGCTTGTTCACTTTCTCACAATGTTGCAAATAAACATTACAGATTAAGCAGTTCATTACACTTGAACAAAACAAACCATAAGAAGCTATGACGAAGAAAAAATCCTTCCTTACTTGCAGTAGATATTATGTACATATATATTCATAACCTAATCTTTATGTTAGACATACTAAAACTACAATTTTTTTTCTGCAACAATGCTGACAAAAAAATTGAAAACAGCAACATAAAGTAACAAATGAAAACTGTATCAGTCATATTGAATTAAATAAATTATACCTCGTATATAAGACAGATTTAGTTTTATATTTTACAAATCAACACTATAGATTTCAATATTAGTAGCCAGCAGATAAATTCAAATATACAAAATAAACATGGAAACAGCTGCTTATTTCAATATACATTTCAATTTTTAAATGTCACAGTAAAACTGAAAAGTAATAAACGTTCAATGATCAATATTTCTGATTTTAAAATTCTGAAATTTGAAACTGTATAGAAAACATCAATAAATAAATTTTAAGCATCATTTTACATTTGATTGTTGAAACAGCTGGATAGAAAAATGTAATATCCTGTTTAAACTGATGAAAATTCTCTTTTTTTATTGAAAAAAATGTATATTCAATTGGACTATTCCAACATAAACAATTTATTTGTGGTAGGGAATGAATTAGAACTATCATAAATGCATAGAATATGAGAAGAAATGTTGCATTTTTTTTTTACTGTTTATTAAATCAACAGGGTAGATTTTTACAATTTAAAGCCACAGTTTCTAATTCACTCTTAAATGATGGATGCTTTACATATAGTGATCTTAACATGCCTTTTCAGAATTCTTTCACATTACCATTAATAAACTTTTTTATTGCTGTCACTTTTTAAAACATTCTAGTTGGAAGAAGTTCAGATTGTGGCATGCTTGAACTAAAGAATTACTGTTCTGTTATTTACTGGTACTCACTATAATCAGGGATAAAGTATTGACTGACTATGTACTTATTGTTTTAAGTGTTTTAAAGATCTGTTAAATAAAACAGTTGATTATAGTTGAATAAAATAGAATAAAGTGAACTGACAAACTCCCTAACATAAAATGTTTGGCCCTAAGTGGGATTCAAACTTAGGTCAGGTGAGGCATTGTAATACGTAAGACTGTGAAGAGATACTGGTGAAGAGGCTTCACTGTCTGGTCTATGTCACAATGTGTTGGTATAAATATCTGCAAACTCTATCTAAAAACAGTAACATCTTGAAGAAAGCAGTAAAACTTTGAGTAGAACATACAGTTCCAACTCGTCTGCATACAGAGCCTCTGTTTTAAGGTACATGTTAGGATCATGCTAAATACTTTGAAGAAATAGATGTGACAGCTCTTGTTTCAATGACTATCAACAAACTGGGATGAATTTTATAATTTTTTTTTTATTTAACACAATTTCATTTGATGTGTGAGTGTTTCTGATCTTCTATGTACTAGTACACACTTATGGCAAACTTTTTAAGTGTTAGTACACTTGATGGGGACCTTTTGAATGCTAGTGCACTGGTATACCCACTCAAAATGTCACAGAATATTCACAGGCCAGGCAGACTATTATACCAGTATCTAGCCATCAGTAAAGGCCTTTTCTGTTTTGATCAATCTAAGTCAAACACACAGCAGTCAGACGATTTGGATTTGAACAGCTTGGTCACCATTGCCTCCACCTCCACCCCCCCATCCTTCTGGGTAAAAGGCAAAAGCTGTACATATGATAGCAAACAAGTGAAATAGATTCTTCTAAAAAGAGTACCTTATGCTAAAGAATCATCTCTCCAATTATGTAAACCAGTGAAATATTTGAGTCTTGCATAAAAATTAACAAAGCAATTTTTTTACCAATGTATAATAATATACATGTATCATAGGAAAGGAGTATCGATGACCAAATCTATGTATACTTAATCAAATATAGTGGAGGTGATCTCAACATATTACAATAGTGGTGTATCAATGTTCAAAATAGAATACAAAAATTGTAGTTAAAATAGATGAGCCTGGCTGTAGCTAAAACAACAAAGAACATGAGCAACATTAGTAAACAGAGATAAGAAAACAAGATATGATAACTATTGATTATAGAACTTGGATACACAACCTAAGTCATGGTTTATAAGCAATAAAACAATTAACAACTTCTATTTACCTTTTTTTATTCAGGTGGACAATTCATGAATGTATAAGAAAATGGAGTGTCTAGAGAAAAGGCAGGATGTTTAGCAAGCAACCAACAAATTTTCTCACATTAGGATCTGCCTAAGCGGGATCTTAACCTAGGTAGTGATAGGCACTGAGATCTATAACCCTCTACTTGGTCATCTATTTACTACAAGACTTTGGTTTGAATTTGTAACTTTTATTACAAACCAAGTGCTATAGAGCTTACAGCAAGGAAACCGCAGACAAGTTAAAAAAAATCTTATCATATTAATTTTGTTTAAATACATTTCAATCTTGATTGGTACAGCTGTTTTTCTGCTTGAGGCTCAGCTTCATATGATAAGACAAAGACAAATTATTCTCAAACTTTGTATTTATGACTATTTAATGCATATCAATCATTTAAAAAAAACACAAGTTTGAAAACAAAATCAAAGCATCATGGTTAGCTTTCTGGAAACAATAAAACTGTCATTTAAAAAATCTAAAACAAAAAAAAACGTTTAAAACTGCCAGCAGGCTTTATTTAAAATGGGGATAAATATATTTATCATTTTTAACAGTTATAATTTAACATCTTAGATATTAGAAAACAAAAGGGGGGACACATCACATTAAAAATCTGACAAGAAAAAAGATTTTGATAAGGTTAGTGGCCTAACATTTAAAAAATAAAAAACCTTTTAAAGTATGAATCACAATATTAATGACATGAATCATGAATGGAGTATGTCAACTTCAATAATTGTATAAAATATCAGATAAACAATGATTAGAAGTGAGTTTAGAGAGCAGAAAAATTACATGCATGGGATAAAAACACTGATAAATTAATTACAACTTTAATAATTATAATCATTAACTATGTTTTTATTTGATGGTAAAAATCATAGGATGAATTCTTGACTGTTTATTAGACATTTTTTGATATTTTTGATTTTTTTTTAACATAATTAACATTGCATTAAATTATATTTAATTATCCTAAATAACGTTAATAACAAAAATAATTTCTTGTATAAATAATTAATCCTGATATGTCAATGGGAATACTTGCAATTATAAGTAATTATTATAGATTTTCTGCTGTAAAAAGTAGGTAATGTATGGTCCTTCTAAAACCTTTAAAAGAAATTTGTTTTCTTATCTTATTTTTAGTTGTATATAAAATTGCTATTCTTCAATTTCACTAAGTTTACTTTGCAGCATCAATAATGACAATTTCACTATTTCTTTCAAAATAACAATAAAGGTCAATATTATGTCATAATTAATGCTGCAAATTTAAACTACAGTGATGTCATTTTCACATAGATTTATCCCCAGAAACAGCCTTTGTTTCTTCACTAGATATTGCTTCAAAAATTGCCATAACTAAATGTTTATCCCTCCCCTAAAAATATCTAGAGGATGTAGGATATTTACAAAGGAGTAAGTGTAAAATATAAACTAATACAAAGCCCTCAACACTAGAAGAAGACACTCAAGTCTGAGCAGGGGGTGGGGCATACAGTAAGCGTTTACTGGTATGTTGTAATATTTACTAAGGGAGATAACTGAAGATTCAGTTATTTATAGGCTATATACAATTGAAAGAAACAAAACTGCCTGAAGATATTATCCTGAATTATTACTGGTAATAAAATCAGAATGATTTTTAATTTTTATTTAAACTTATAAAACTCCAGTGACAGATTAATTACAAGATATAAAAATATATATAATAAATATATGGTTATTTGTTATGACAAAGCAAAATATAAATTCCATATCCATGCAAACAATTTTTGTTAAACAAATTTTTGCAGTAAAGCAATAAAAACTTAATAACAGAGAAAGAAAATAATAAATACCTTGGCTGCTGATTAAATGTAGTAATAAATTTTTTAAAAAATTATTATTTCAGTAATTTTTTGTACTGTTAGATGGCTGTTTTACATCTGTAAATGAATTTTATGGTTTTACACTGATAATGACATTTTAACAATTATTGGTAAAATGATTTGAAACACTTTTAATCAAAACTTTTTTGTAACAAATTTAATATCAATATTTTTTTATACTGTTTAATGTGTAATTTGTCCTGTCAGTTTAGAATTTGCAAATTTAAAATCAATTTGTATGGTTTTATATTTTAATTAACTCAGCAAAACTAATTCAGAAAGTTATTAGACAACTGGAAAAATAAAAATGAAAATGAAAAAAACAATTCATGTGTGTGTGTGTGTGTGTGTGTGTGTGTGTGTGTGTGTGTGTGCATATGTATATGTGTGTGTTATAATGATAATGTTATGAGAGCTATAAAGGTATTATATTCCTTTTTTACCACATAAATCTCTCTCTCTCTCTCTCTCTCTCTCTCTCTCTCTCTCTCTCTAACTCTCTGAGTGAGTGTGTGTGCATGTGTTACTCTTATAGGCATTATGGTATTCTCCCTCTCTCTCTCTCTCTAACTCTCTGAGTGTGTGTGCATGTGTTACTCTTATAGGCATTATGGTATTCTCCCTCTCTCTCTCTCTCTCTCTCTCTCTCTCTCTCTCTCTCTCTCTCTCTCTAACTCTCTAACTCTCTGAGTGTGTGTGCATGTGTTACTCTTATAGGCATTATGGTATTCTCCCTCTCTCTCTCTCTCTCTCTCTCTCTCTCTCTCTCTAACTCTAACTCTCTGAGTGAGTGTGTGTGCATGTGTTACTCTTATAGGCATTATGGTATTCTCTCTCTCTCTCTCTCTCTCTCTCTCTAACTCTCTGAGTGAGTGTGTGTGCATGTGTTACTCTTATAGGCATTATGGTATTCTCTCTCTCTCTCTCTCTCTCTCTCTCTCTCTCTCTCTCTCTCTCTCTCTCTCTCTCCATGTGTAGTGTATTTAACTAATTCAAGTAGGTTGGCAGAATCTGAAGCTTATTTAGATGATTGATATATGAATTAAAAACAATCTTAACTGACCTTAAGTATTTTATCTACTTATATTTTACCCATAGGCCTTATTTTGAACTTTTAACACCACAGTAAATATTATGACCCACAAATATTTAATAAATTGATCAGAAATGTGCCTTGGGATGTGCACTAGGTACAAATTTAGAAAAAAAATCTTTAGATCTTGAGGCACTTAAAAAGGGGAAATTTTTACTGATTCTTTTTTAAATGTTAATTTTTAAAAAATGTAAATTGTGATTGGTGTTTGCATGAAAAATAATGCTTTAAAATTTTAATTAAAATCTTTTTTTAAACAACTGTATGATTGAACTTTTTATAAATTCCTAAATGCATTAAGACACTATTTTATATTTTTAAGGAATAAGCACAATCAAAATATTTTCTTTGTTGAAAATGTTGTGTATTAGAACTCTAAAAATGAAAATTAAGGAATTTGATTAAAGGTACAGCTTAACTACTGCTAACAGGACTTGACTTTGACTTTGATTTTGTCTTTTAGCTATCAATTATTTTCCTGAAGTCTATTTTATAACAGAATTAACAACTATAGACAGGTGCCCCCAATAAATAAAGATCCCTTCTCTCCATTATCTAATCACTAAATAAATAAACAGTAATGAATTAACTAACACTACAAATTGAGGAGGGAGCTAAAATGAACAACCCTCACTTAGAAAGAAATGTAACACTTGTACTATCAAAATAATACAGTTGTTAAGTATTAAATACTAATTAAAATGATCACAAATGACAAACAAAGATACTTCTACATCACAATACCAGTGCAGAAATTTATATTTCTTGGTCACATGTAAAATAAACTCCCCTTTGGCACATCAGTAGCTGAATTCAATACTAAATATGGTCAAACTTGACCACCACCCTAAGCCTGCAGCCATGTGAAATTTAATAATACTTCACTGACTTTATTTATCAATCTTGATGAAATGTTGGTGTGAGTTGAATTTCTAATATGTTAGAGTTTTCTTCACTAAGCAGGCTGATAAGAGTATCTCTGTGTCGGATGATAAATTGACTGTCTTTTCAGCAATAAAATTGAATTGATTTTCATATCCCTTCAAGCCATTCATATTTATACAAATCTCATTATTTTTGAGAAATGAAGAATTTACATGCAACTCCAAAGAAATGGACATTAGTAAATTCCAGAAATGAATGACCATTTGACATCCCCATGATATATATCAATTAGCACCTATGACATCGTTAACTCAATTTCTGATTTTCTTTGAAAAAAGTTGTCCTGAAGCTTTCATCAGAAAATATTAAGACCAACATCTTTTAAATACTTGAAAGACATCAAAGAACATGATAGCCTCCATACAGCTGGCTTAAGCATTAAAAATCAACAAAATAAAAATACTCTTTCATTTTTAATTTCTCTTTGCACTTGAAACCCTAAGGTCATTTTCCCCTTGGCTTATTTTTTAAGAAAGTTCAACAATTTGTCTTTTGGGGGGTCAGTTTCAAACATGTCTAAGAGATGTCATGCTTCTGTCATTTTGAGATTTATTAATTTTAACAATAATTTCAAATTTTCCTATGGGTATTTTGTGGAGCATCTTCATCAAATTATTATCGTCTGAAAAATGAAACCTTTAAGCCATATCCAATCAAGCGTTGACTAATTTGATATGATTGAATTTCACAATGATTAAATAAAAATTGATTGAATTCATTTTTAATACATCAATTTTACATTTTATAACCACTATGAACTAATTATAAGTCCCAGACTCTGTCAAATCACTTGTAAAAGATATTTAATTTATTTCTATGGAATTTATTACCAAAATCTGATTACAAGTAATAAGTTTCCTGCCAACTTTCATGTTCTAGCTTTCAAGTCTTCTTTGTAAATATTTTAAAGATTTACAAAATCAACATATTATCTTTTGAAGACAGTTAATGGGATATGCTTGAACCTTACAAACAAAAACATAAACTAATACAGATTTCATTAATGTAAGCAAACTTCATTTTTCCGGCACACCCTCATTTAAAACCACAAAAGCAAAAATGAAAAAAAGATAATTTTAAAAAGTAATCTAAATTATGGGACAACCACAATTTATGTTATAAAGCTTAATTTGATAAAAATGAAGTCAGAAATAGTTCAGAAACATTGCAATTTGCTTATTAATATAATCCCATGTTAATATTGCTTTGTGTTTCAAATTAGTGAACATATTATGGAAAATTTCATTATACTATAACCTCAATGTCTCCCGTGGTTTTCTGAATTGATAAAAATATATCAAGCTGGAGAGGACTCTATTTTGACAAATGATTGGTTTTTTTTTAAGTTTTATAACCAGTTTAGAGATTACAGCACCACTTTACTTCTAGATTTGAATTCTACTCTGAGGACAGATTCATTACTAGAAAGATCAGTGGTTTTTCTTGGCACTCTAGCTGTTTTCTCCAACACCTAATGAACTGACTCGATGGAAGGTAAATTATCTTGAAAGGGGAAAATAAGTATCATAACTTCACTATCCTTTTCAATTTTTAGGGAACACAGGATTCCTCTACTGTTTCTGAATTGACATTATTGATTCAATTGAAAAAAATCTTGATTGGGATGTACAACACTGCACTATTCTTTCATCCCAGTGTGTGACAGCAAGAATTTCATGTTTAATTGTAAGCAATGATAGATCTTTTAACATTACAAAGACATCCTTTAGCCTTTAGCCAAAAGTTCCTTATTGTCAAATGAAGTTATTTACATTAAATGTAAAAAGTGGCTGACATTGGGCATCAAAATGTTCCTGGACCTAATGATAAACATATGGCATAAACAATTATTAAGCTTCATAATTAGCATTTGGCATTAAAAATAATATTCAATCAAAATTACATTAGTCATCAAAAGTATCTTTAGACATTAACATCTTCTTAACCAAATAATCAGCAAGCATTATACATACAACATAAAAAGTTTTCTACTGACCTATACATTACTTCAATTCAGTTGTCTGATCTAAATAAAATTTTATTTTGTTTATCCAAAAGAATTCTCCTTTAAAGAACACTTGAAACTAAAGAGAAAAGAGCAGAAATACAAAGTCTAACTAGTATTGGAGAGTACAGAAATGGTGTTTTGAACCACAGTCAAAAGTATTTCACTTTTATTTGGATGGTCAGTTAAGGGGAGGTGGGGAAAACTGGAGTTTCCAGAAAAAAATCAATCCAACATTAAACAAACAAGCTTTCTGTCAGAGAAGCACTCAAATTTATGCAGTTACAAGCACTTTGATCCATTAGGGGGTTTCAAACACTTGACCACTAAGATCAAAGTCTAATTAGGGATAAAACATGGAACAATCCACATAGACAAATTTCTGCAGGGTCTTTATAATATAAATACTGATATAATAACATCAGGTACAATTCATATTGATTCACTGATTATATGTTGTTATGTAAAACCAATGTCAAAATGTAACAACAATTCTATAATAAATTTATAGGTTAAAGGTCACCTGGTCAAACGCCTTATAGAAATTCCCCGGGTGTATAAATACTTCTGTTCTCAGAAGCAGCAGCAGTATCAACCTAGATATATAACTTATACAATATTCAGTAGCAATTCTTATTTTTGGATTAATTTGAGTTTTATACTTTAAACAGATTGAGATGAAAGCCATACATTATATAAAACATGATGTAATTAACCACTTCACATGTGCTTGTCAATATTAACCAGATAACAGGCTTAATTATATATGTATGAAATCTATTGTTAAAATAATGTCACATATTTCTTATTGTTATCATTGTTTAACTACATGTGCCATCATGATTAATTATGTTTGGGTTGTTTTATCCACCTTTCTACCGAATCATTCTGTTATTGTAACTCTAAGATGTTCACTGAAAATGCAATTGTAAAATCTATAACCTAAATTCAATAGTTAAAGCAGTGCAAATGTGTTACCAATTTAACCGTAAAATATTTAATTGATACTGGATCAAGTTTAGGATCAACCAAGTCAAAACTGCACATTTAATTATAACAAATCTTCTTCATTCTCAACAAAACTCTCTTTTTTTTATCATTCAATATCTCTTTTTTTATCATTCTCATATAAATCTTCGTAAGTGGTAGGTAATATTCAAGGTTACTCAATTGAACAAAAACCATTACCTTAAAGCACCAATGCTTCAACGATTTCTTCATTCATAAATGTAAATAATATGTATTTCCATCAACTACCCATGATTAAAAATAACAAACTAAAGCATGTTTTGACATTATTATGTGCCAAATTATGATATATATAAACTGAACTGTCTTTATATTACAGATAATAAACACTAAAAGGTGCTTTCTACTAGGTCCATTGGAACAAACTCAAGACAATAAGAAATTGTAAAATGTATCAGCTAGCTTATTGAGATACCATGTCTGTTTCATATGTGTGCTTGTTAATATATGCTAATCTTAAGTGTTAGTTAAAAATCTTTTTAACTAAGGCCATTCTGAAGATGGTGGGTTGATTTCACTTTGGCATGCAATAATGTACCCAAAAAAATAAAATAAATACTCTCATTAGAGCAAATATGTCACAGATAGCCATGACAATCTCTCATATATCTAATATATATATATATCTCATATATATATATATATATATATATAAGGCCAGATTTACAAATGCATGATTAATACACTAGTTCAAATGTTCACAGTAAGTTAGCCAGGTGAGCAAACATGACCTAAATTTATTAGCTTACATATTTTAAAGTATTAATTAAGTCAAGTGATGAAACATTAAGTAAATATAGTATGATTTGTCACAATCTGTATTTAGGTCAGTTTTAATTTTTTTTTAAATTAAAATAAATTTAAGTTTGTATATTCAAATTCCTCACCTTATCAAAGGAACATAAATAATATTCTCATTTATTATTTTTTTCTTAAATTTTTTTTTTCTTTTTTAAATCATTTTTATTCATTAATGCTGAAACTAGAAAAAGTTTGAAATGACCTGTAAATATTTATAACTTACGTGAATGTTGATCAGGTGTACGGGCTAACCATTAACAACTGACTACACTCACATCACCAGCTTGGGAGCATGAGGAATACACATCACATGTGTTAAAATTATATATCAGTGATCCAAAAGAATATGATAATTGACAAAATGAATTTGAGTATATATTTATATATAAATCTAACTTTTTCTTAGTATCATCATCAAGTGTAACTTATCTCTCTTAATTCTACAAAGTCAAAGGATAGCATCACCCTTACATGGCTGGCAACATAAGTAAATACATGTGCTACTGGCACTTGAAATTTACTTTTGTTACCATGGTAACCGATTCCAGCTGTCCATCAGTGTAAATTACAATGCATATATAGCCATTGTTTTGTTGGCAGTAAGTGAAACTTAGATTGTGCAGATCAGCAGTCACATATACTTATAATCAACTTCTACCAAGTTTTATTTGGGATGTCAAAGACAAATTGTTGGTGGAGGGACAATTAGGGTACAAAATAGTTTCAAGACACATGGAAGGTTTCACAAACGAACCAAAAATAATTTTTTTTTTAATACATAAAAGAAAAAAAATCTAAAAAGTTTTAAATTTTAATTTTTTGTTTAAAATTATTAATACATTTAAATTATGAAAATGTGTCCTTATATTAACCTAATGTTCAAACATTTAGGATTTTTTGGTGCCATTCAAAACACCCTATAATGGACCCCAATAAAACACAATACAAAACATAAAAATCTGGAGAGCATATAGATATTAAATGTCATAATGAGGCTATAAAACAAAGCAAACACAGAAATACCAGAAAATAATAAATCAGACTTTCAAGTCTGCCAGTAGTCCACTATTTTCTATATCACTTAATTATGTTACAAGTTTCCCCTAAAGCCCAAAAGCTAATTAATGTAAACAAAATTTAATTGCTCTGTCAAATCACAGAGATAAAAAAAAATTACAAAAATTAATTTACCAAAAAAAAAAAAAAAATTCAAACATACATGTTTTTTATAATTAATGAGAAAAAAAAGCAAGTTAAGCTTTATCATCAGATGTATTATTAATATTTTCACCAGCATCACCAGGCTGAGGTAATAGCAGTAAATTTGGGTTCAGTCAACATTAATTTTTTCATTAATATGTGTTGGCATCCCCACGTGTCATCCATCAGCAAAGCACACGATTATAATTCTATACCAAACACTATAAAATCTGGTTTGAATTTTAACCTTGGCAAGAAAAATCCTTGGTGCATTAATAATGTATCTAAACAATATCTACTGGGGATCTGTTCTTCATTAAAATTCATGGTCAGTTTTCTTTATCATCATCATACTGACCAAGGTCCAGTAGACTCTATCTGGAATATAAATTGGGGATCTGGTATGTGTCTGGTCAACTTATTAAATACTAATATCAGATACAAATTAGTTTTAGCAGAAAGTTGCAATATCTGTGACCATTTAAGGCTATACCTTAGGTCTCAAGTATAAACTCTGAAGTGTAAGAAAGATTATTTAGCATGACGTGGAATCTCTGTATCCTTGTAGACCAATATTTTAATAGGATGGTCTGAGCAAAGGTCAAAGGAGGTAGATTCCATCACTCAATATTAAAATTAAACAACCTCCCAGATGAGAAACTATTTAAAAGTTTTTTTGTAGATGAGATTTTACTAAAAACTATCTAAAATTTTCAATTAACAATTTGTAACCTAATGTTTATAAAATTTGGCAGGGATACATGTGTAATGGAGATATATAAACAAACAACTTAAGAAATGTATCACCTTGGTAGCGTTTTTAATGCAGTTTTACAGATGTTCATAGTAGTCTTGTAGAAATGTAAATAGAAGTATGTTTATATATAAATCTCTTCAAAAATATAAAAATAACAGGAAGCTACCTTTAACATGATATAAATATTAACTAATTTATATATCTGCTGCTTCAATAAATAAAGATTGAAATTTAAGTATTTTATTATTTTTTTTTTTAATTTAAAACAATGGAATTTATGTTTAATATCATAACCATAACAAAAAATATAATAATAAGAAGAAAAGAATAAGTACATATTTCTATAATATTAAATTAAACTGATTTAGAAAATCTAACTATTCATTTTTTTTTTTTTTTTTAATTTTTGACATAATTTAATTTTAATGTTTTTAGACTATATGCAAAAATTTCAAACTTTTAGAAGTAATTTTAATATTATATGGGAGCAAATTTCATGATATTGTCCAAATTTTCCGCAACTTACAAGATGTTTTCCATATTCTGATTAAAATAATTTAAAAATATTAAAATTATAATAATGTACTTAAAATTTACATAAATTTGCATGTATTCAAAATATTTTAGCAAACAAGAAAATTTCAAAATTTGGTCATAATAATGTCCACATTGTATTTTGTCACAAAATTTGTCATGTTTAATGTTGAGGGTTGACAAATTTGTAATAAACCAGTCAGTCTCTTTACCCCCCTAAGACAGCAGGCAAATCACTCTGAGGTACCAAGGCAGGGTTTTTGTATACAATTGTTCATTTTTGAGAAAAAAAAACTATTATCTGCATATTCAACAAAAGAAAAATATTAACAAAATCCATGAACCTCAAAATTAGTAAAATGTTGTATTTTTTGTAACCTTAATTTGGAAATTGGAAGATTTATTAATATTGTAAAAAAAAATACATTATATCTAAGAACCAGATCACACCCTGGATTCTTTCAACAGATACTTGATCAATCTGGAGTTAAATTTTCAATATGGACTTCATGCCAAAACTAATGAGAAATTAAAAATTTGAGAAGAACTATCTGTGCCTAGTTTTAGATTTCACAAAGATAAGGCTTTATCCATCTTTTAATTCAAGATTCTGGACTTTGTACCCCCCACCAGCTCCCTCAAATAAGTTTACAGTAGGTGCAGAGAGATGTACATGATAATTACATATGTAACTTTATCATAGAGAACTGAAGGGGAAAATGAAGTTGATTCATCAGCGATGAGACCCTCAGAAGTTTGCAATTTGACACCCAGTTGATTTGGTGGCATTCTGGCGTGTGTGCATAATTAAAACAGTCAGGGATAATCATTAAATTTCTCATTTGCAAAATAAGTTCTTAAGAGGTTATATGTACACTATACAGAGTTTTTACTTTTACTATTATTGTATTGAAAAAATATGCCAAATGTCATACCCATGCCAGATTGGTGAAAAATTGTGTCCTTGTGTCAAATGCTCAACCGGTTACGGCCTGACTTTTAAAATTTCATCTAAATTATAAGACATTTATGCATTAAATTTACATAAGTACTAAAATTTCATTTATTTTGAATGTAAAATGTACTTTTTAAGACCCAAGAGATAATGGAAAACTTATAATTTTAGCCAATCAGATGAAATTAAAGTAAATTTTAATTAAGAGAAACTTCCTGAAAGTGACCATCAGGTGATTTAATACTAAACCTGGAAGGTATTGTTGGTACATTTAAAAGTTTTATCATTCATTTTAAACACCTGTGTTGTTTTTTTTTCAAATGAATTATACTGTTTATTGCCAGCCCTTAAGCTTTTTATGTCATAAAAATACTTGACAAAGTAATACAAATTAAAAAAATATGTGCTTGTTTTGTTCTGGTTTTAAAAAATTACATTCCCTCAATGACTTTAAATACCGTTCTTTATTATTTCACCTTTTTTAGACTCAATTTCTTTATTTTTATTGTTGTTTTCAAAGTATAAAATATCACAATGCTAAAGTCTGAAGACAAGGAACGAGAGACCAAGTCTTGCAGGAAAAGCTCCCTTTCAGGTACAACAGACATCCAAGGAATGATCTCTTTAAGGAACTGAAAACGTTCTTTTGCAGGAAAAGCTCCCTTTCAGGTACAGCAGACATGCAAGGAATGATTTCATTAAGGAACTGAAGACATGTTCTTTTGCAGGAAATGCTCCCTTTCAGGTTCAGCATACATGCAAGGAATGATCTCTTTAAGGAACTGAAGACATGTTCTTTTGCAGAAAAAGCCCCCTTTCAGGTACAGGAACTGGAGACAAAATTGCAAGATATTTGTAGTCTTTTTGCAGTAACTCAACTGCTGATACATTATCTTGCAAGAAGTGATTACTTCTAAGAAGTGCAGAAATGATCAACTTTAATACCTTTAAACATGTTATCTTGTAAGAAAAGACCAATTTTCAAGTGTTGCAGCTATTGTTTTGCAAGAAATAGTCTCTTCTAAAGATTTGAAGATATGTTACCTTGCAAAAAATGGTCTTTAACAAAAAAAAGACATGTGTTCTCTTGCAGAAACTGAGAATCTGGCTTTTTGCAGAAGCTAAAGACATGGTCTTTTATAGAAAAAATGGGGCTATATCAATACATATATATAGTAAATAGAATTTAGCTATCAGTGCTTGTGTGTCATTAAGTGCATACCTTTATTTACACCACAAATTTATTGTCTACTCATGTGTGACACTATTATGACATGAAAGGTGTAAGATATATTCTTGTGCTATCAAAAGTTTATGTAACAGGTTAAATGGGACACAAATTATAGTTACATATAACAAAATTAACAATACCTTCCAAACACCTAAAGTATGCATAACTTTAAATTTTAAACTTCAAAAGGTTAAGTGTAACTCAAGAGACAATTTATAATACAGGAAATGAAATATTTAAATATAAAACGTGAGTAAAGAAACATGAGAATTATTATGATAGCATTTGAAATCTTAGGCCTCAACATTACTGGCACCATTTATACAAGGTAGTTGACTATTGTGTCAATCATTGCCAAAGTGCTCTGCAATTACAAAATAGGTCACGATGCAAAATTTTGTCCATTTATATATCCTGTCAAAAATTATTATTTTTAGTAAAATATGCATGACAACAAGTGGTGATAATGAGGGCACTACATGTACATATATTTACTTTTAAAACAGAGTTCAGTTGAGTTGAGCAATTGTTTATATCCCAGTTTTTTTCACTTATATCAAGGCAGCCATCTTCAGGATGGTGGAGGAAAAAGGAGTGCTTTGATAAAACCACTGAGCTTTGGTAAGCCTAATGACAAACTTTTTCCCACTAGTATATGCCAGATTGGGATCAGAAGGCCTAAGCATAAGAAGGCACTGTGATCTGTAAGCACATGCTTTAGACCACTAAGCCACAGAGTCCCAATGTTAAACAGAGATACATCTAATGAAACATATATAAAAAGTACAACATATTGCATTTTTATCCGGAAATCAAATTACTAAAAGAAAAATTCATTGTATGTTTTTCTTTAGAGTAATGAATGATATCAGTTGTTAATTTTTATCACAAACCAACTGCATATCTAAATCTCTTCATCAAAAGTTATGATTGTCTGTCCATATAATTCACTATTAAAACTTAACAGTCTTTCCCGGCAGGTCTGACTGTATACAATGGAATGCCAAAATTAATCTAAAATTAATTCTTTATTTCTTCTTTCTTTTAACTTAATGTCACTGACCAGGAGAACAACAGGTAGAGATGTACCAGATCTAACCAATCAAGAAACATTATAACACAAGTGTTAGAATCTAGACAGAACACACACAAGTTTGTTGAAAGACAAGTGAAAACCTCTTCATTCTGATTTTTCTATTTTTTCATCACTTTCAAAACCTGTAACTGAATAAAGTAGATAAAACCACCTTCTAAAGCCTATTTGAATACCAGTAAAATATCCTAAACTATTTGTCATATAAATTTCCATTTGACTCTATTCTTTAATCAATTTAGCTTGAAACAAGCACTTGATGATCTTTTCAAAAATTTAATAAAAACCAAATTCATCTGGCTTTAATTTTCTGTATTAATATTTTTCATCTAAATAGATAGTAAACTTGATTTACAGCCATCTGTCTAGCCAATGTTTTGGTTTACTAACGGTAATGAAGAGCACGTCCATTAAACATTAGGCTAGCTCCGAGTAACTTAATTTATCTCTCGTTTATTTAAAGATGCATTAACTAGGTTGATTTTCTGAAAATTTCAATTCTGCGTATAAGTTTAAGCACTAAAATCTACCACTCATGCAGAAATTTCCTTTGATATCTTAAAAAAGTGATAATTAAAAGTTAATTTAAGGTAATTAGGGGGAAGGAAAAATCAATTTAAGCTTGAAGGTAGCCCTTTTAGATAGATTTTAATGATTAAATTAGATGTCAATGAGAACAAGGTGAAGTAATAACATTTTTTTATAATTTAATAGATCAATAACATTCTTTACACTTCATTTATCTCAATTTTATTATAAAATAAAATTCATATCTGTTAATATTCAATGTTTGTTATTTGGGCATAACGATCATTAACAATAACACAAAAATATAAAGTTTTTTTCCTTTAATTCAATATTTCTTCATTAATTAATTACAGTTTATTTGAAGTGACCGAGTTTATTACAATTTTAATTAATTATTGGTTACAAGTGCTTTAGTTATACAGAATTGCCTGATTAATTTCTAGGATTTTAATTTTAAAAACATATATCAAGGTGTAATAAAAAAGGTCATAGCCTCACAGGTATTCTGATATGATATTGCTGTAGTATTTACTATTTAATCAATTTAGAAGCTGATTTACCACACTCTGGGGCTATTAAACTTGTGATTTAAAATGACAAGGCGTCCAATTGACCTTTGCTTACTTTGTAATGTGGAAAATAAACCATTTTTGTTGATGGGCTGATGGGGCCTTTTTTTGTTTTAAAGTTTAAAATTATTTATTTTTAACTGAAAATTAGTGCTGATGGTAAAAATAAACCAACATTACAACTAATTCTATGGCAGATATGGTGCAATGGTTTATTATAGCTTCTTCTTCATCTTTTTAGTGAATTATAATGTAGGACATACTACATTTCAAGAAAACGAAAAGTTTAAGTGTTGTCTGCCTTTTTGTGTAAAGGAATATAATGAACAAGGTATATATTTTTATATATTAAAAATGTTGTCACTATGGGGATTTCACAATGTTAAAAAATCTGGAAAAAGAAATTCCTTTTGTGCACACAAAAAATAATACAGCACCAAGAGTATAACTTTTAATATAACTAAACATCACCATGTTCAACAAATTCATTGGATTTCCTAAGTCAAAAATATGCTAGGCTTCTGTGAAGCCAGCAGATTAAACATGCTTTCACATACATAATAATATAAAGACAGTAACTGCTTAACAATTGAATAAATAGTTGGGTCAATATATTGCAATATTCATTGTGATATATTACTTTTATATTAAAATATATCACAGTATGTTTGTTACTGTATCATCATGACAGTACAATATTGCAGTTAACATGCACCTGTTATAACGAATATACAACATTAGTTGTACTATGACACACCTGAGGTAGAGAGGACTGTAAGAACCAACAGGTAAATAGAGAGTTCTGTATGCACATAAACACATGTCATCATCATGTATTGTTAGCAAAGATAACTAAAATCAGAAACTCTTATAAAAACATGATAAAAGACTGACAATGCTATAAAACACATTTTGTTATTCACCCATATCACCTATAACATTCCGTCCAGTCACCCGTGACATTACAGCACTATATATTATCTAGATACATCACACTCACAACACCATATCTTCACTCACCCATAACATTATGCAACATTACATGATCATGATATTATTCTATTTATGGTTAAAGATTAATTATTTTATGACTGCATTGATTCTTTATTGCATCTAACATGAATAATTTTCTTTTTAAAAAAAAACTATACTTAATGTTGTGTTGATAATAATTCAGAATTAAATATGTGTTTAACATGCATATTTGATTAGGCTTCCATCTGTCATATAATCTTAAATCTGATATTCTACATAAAAATTACAGACTGATTAGAATTTCTAGAATTCTAGATTTTTTAAATAGGAATCTAAGTTTGCATAGTAACTTTAAAACTTGCATTTATTTGATAAATTTGGTTATCATTTAATCAAAATATATTGTGCTGTTACACAAAGGGTTGAAAAGATACTGCAATGTTCTGCAATGATCAAATGCAAAAGAAAGGAGATATGAGAAAACTCTACCATAAACAATTTGTCAAAGTCATTTATTTATTTATTTTTTTATTTTTTTTTTTTGTTTTTTGTAAAATTTATGAATAATTATTTTCACAATAATGTTCAATATGACTTATTGAAAAAGCACACTTGACAATGGCCAGGTTCAATTTAAAAGGGCAAAAATACAACAAAACATATTAAGTTACAACACTGGTTATAAAACAAATGACTCTGCAAAGGCACAAGACATATATAATCTGGCAATGGACAGAGTCAAAATGAGCAAGAATGTAGCATAACACATGAAATAACAACAAGAGACAAAACACTTGGTTATAAACAAATGACTCTTATAATACAAAAGACATAATGAAATAGTTTGAAATAACAATGTTCTTTACATATATACAATAAGACCCAAACCATTCCATCTAATTTCAAACAAGCAATAAAAGAAAAACTTTTTCTACCTCTTGAACAAAACTCAATAATGGTAATCTAATTTTCTAAAATAAGGTAAAAAAAGCCAAAGGAAAAAAATCTATTCTAATAAATAAATTCTATTAGTGAGTCCTTTGATTAGCAATCTAGAAAAAAAGATGTAAAAATTTAGCTGTACTGATATACATCAATCAATTTTAAACAAGGAAAAACTTCAAAATATCCCATCTATTCAATTACTTATCATTTCAATTTTCTTCAAAATTGAATTTCTACAAAAAAATTCAAACATGCTAAAATCTTAAAGCACTTTCATGACGGTATAGTAAATGATACATACTTAAAATTATCAATAAAAAAACCATTTACTTCAGAAAGACAAAATACTCACCTTAATTCAATATAAGCAAAATATATATTATTGAAAGAATTTAAAATGAAGATGAACAAGCGAAATTATAGTATAATAGATGTTGGTGAAAGTTACTTTAAAATTCATTTAATAAACTTTGACAGGGGATACTTCAAAATTACACTTAACGTCAAACAAAATGGATACCAATGCTTTTTCTTTAAGTAATCGGAATCAATTAATGCTTTCAGGGGTAATATAAGAATGATTAGTTGAATGAGCATTTTTTTCACTTAATTTAACTTGTAAAAAGATGCAAATAATGAAGCACATCATGAAAACGATATTAAATGATGCATTGATATATTTTTTAATGTAAAATGTAATTAATGTTCCATTATACAATATTGTTGTCAATGCATTTAGCACATAACAATTCTAGCAATATTGTCTAAGTCCTACTGATGTATTCAGTTTAGTGTTAAAAGGAGTTAAATAGAATTACAGATTAAATAGTTTATTGAAATTTATTCAAATATTAAATTCAGGATATCTATCAATACTTTAAATATCAATAAATTAAAATATTGTTGTATTGTAACAATAAACAACATTGTCAAACTTCTAAACTGAAATATCTTGAAAACTTTTAATATTGAAATATAAAGATTATGGAAAATGTTTTGATGGACCAGACTCAACCTATCATAGACCAACCTTTTTAACTGAGACCTGAATAAAACAAATCCCTATCTAATTGGAATTATGTATGAATTGTATTTAATCAATTTATAATATCATAGATCTGTTGTTTTAGCAGGTCCCACTGTAATATAATTTTCAGTCACAAAGGTGTTCAGTTTCAACAGGTCCCACTGTAATATAATTTTCAGTCACAAAGGTGTTCAGTTTCAACAGGTCCCACTGTAATAAAATGTTCAGTCACAAAGGTGTTTAGTTTCAACAGATCCCACTGTAATAAAATGTTCAGTCACAAAGGTGTTCAGTTTTAACAGGTCCCACTGTAATAAAATGTTCAGTCACAAAGGTGTTCAGTTTTAACAGGTCCCACTGTAATAAAATGTTCAGTCACAAAGGTGTTCAGTTTCAACAGGTCCCACTTATAAAATGTTCAGTCACAAAGGTGTTCAGTTTCAACAGGTCCCACTAATAAAATGTTCAGTCACAAAGGTGTTCAGTTTCAACAGGTCCCACTGTAATAAAAGCTTCAGTCACAAAGGTGTTCAGTTTCAACAGGTCCCACTAATAAAATCTTCAGTCACAAAGGTGTTCAGTCTTAATAGGTCCCACTGTAATAAAAACTTCAGTTACAAGGATGTTCAATTTTAAAAGGTTCCATTGTAATAAATTCTTCAGTCACAAAGGTGTTCAGTTTTAACAGATCCAACTGTAATAAAATCTTCAGTCTCAAAGGTGTTTAGTTTAGACAGGTCCCACTGTAATCAAATTTTCAGTTACAAAGGTATCCAGTTTTAACAGGCACCACTGTCATAAAATCTTCAGTCACAAAGGTGTTTAGTTTTTACAGACACCACTGTCATAAAATCTTCAGTCACAAAGGTGTTTAGTTTTTACAGGCACCACTGTCATAAAATCTTCAGTCACAAAGGTGTTTAGTTTTTACAGGCACCACTGTCATAAAATCTTCAGTCACAAAGGTGTTTAGTTTTTACAGACACCACTGTCATAAAATCTTCAGTCACAAAGGTGTTTAGTTTAGACAGGTCCCACTGTAATCAAATTTTCAGTTACAAAGGTATCCAGTTTTAACAGGCACCACTGTCATAAAATCTTCAGTCACAAAGGTGTTTAGTTTAGACAGGTCCCACTGTAATCAAATTTTCAGTTACAAAGGTATCCAGTTTTAACAGGCACCACTGTCATAAAATCTTCAGTCACAAAGGTGTTTAGTTTTTACAGGTCTCACTGTTACTATAAGCAAGTCAAAAGATCTCCCTCTTCAGGTTTGATAGATTATCTCTATGATCTGTTCAAATTATCAACAAAACATTTTTTTGAAACATTAGGCCCAAGTTGCACAATGATTCTTCTAACTTATATTTTTTCAAACTTCAATCTGGCGAATGACATCAAGTATTCTACTTTTGTTTAAATGTTTAACTTAAAGTAAGACAAAAGATTGCCAAAATATTCTAAAATCTTAATTTAGTAAAATCTAATTATAGAAATGGCTGTGAATCTAGAACCAGGTTTGTACTCATTTATCTTCAGGTAGATTTATGTTCCATCATTAACATCAAGGATAATAAACTGTTGAACTAATGAACCAAACTTAATGTTTCATTAACCATTTAACTATAAATATGGCTCAGCATTAGGCCAATACAGGAAAAACCTTTGCCATGCCTTCCACAAAACTTGGTCATGACTTTAAAGAAGGGGCTAAATGGCTTTGTGGTCAAAAGCTCTGAACTAAGTTTAAATCCCATTTGTGATTATCTCAGTGTGTTGTCAATTTGCTTCCTGAAATTTAGCGATTTTCTCTGGGGCACTCTGGTTTCCTCCAACAACTTAGAAAGGACCATCTCAATAAGTTAATGAATCTTTGGCTGGTACATAAACACTATAACCAAACTTTCAGATAAAATCTTCATTGATAATCTTCACTTTCAGTTGATCTAATGTTACTAAGATAAATATTTCAAATAAAAAACTAGGAAGTGTAATTTTTAGATTTTCAATTTTTTTCCCTGCTTAATAGTTTATTTATGATGTGAGAGAAAGAGAGAGAGAGAGGGAGAGTGTGTGTGTGTGTGTGTGTGTGTGTGTGTGTGTGTGTGTGTGTGTGAACAGATAAAGAGAAAGACACAAGTATTTAGTTATTGTAGAAGTGATTAAAACTCCACATAATGTGTAAAAATCTTGTCAGCAGCAAGCTGTAGTAAATATCTTTGTTTTTTCTGCCAACAATTATGGAATTTTGATAAGAAATTTGTATGGGAACAATTCTTCCTCTGGTTAGAACAAATATAAAAAGCAGAAGTAAAACATGCATTAACTTTCATACTAAATGTTTCTCAAAATGATGGCACGTTTTTTTATATAGTATATATAATATTGGTACTGGCATTTATCTATGACTTTACCAGATCCCCAGATGAAATGTGTAAAGATAAAAATGTAACTTTACAATGAAATAAAACATCACATGGCCATTGTCTCTCTAACTACATTTTAAACAAAGCCTTTTTGTTACCATCATGTGTAAAACAACAAAAAATGTCAAAATCAAAATTGACAGTTTAATTAAATAAAAGTTTAAAATTTCCTTGTGTTGAATTTCTTTTTAGTTTTTGTACTTGAGGATAACATACATTCACATCTATAAGGCCAGATTAAATCAAATATATCATGTTTTAAGTACTTTATGGGTGGCCTGTTTTGACCTTCAAACAATGTTGCTACTGCTGAATTTTCTATCATTTAATCAATTTCGTGATGAAATATGACAATTATTATCGTCAAGGTTTTTTTTTTAAAGTTTTGTTTTTCTTCTAAACAAACCAATTATAATTAAGATTAAAACATTTGTACTCCTTTTTGATCTAGTACAAGTTGCCAAAAAGTTAAAGCAAGTGTTCAGCAGTTGTAGGTAGGTGGTGGTTAAGGGATAGATCCCTACTCAGTTCTGTATAAGAATACTTAGTACCACATCTGCATTATTGTGAGATAGGAAATTAAATAACTGTCAATGACTGAAAAAATTGAAGTAACCAGCAACATGAAGACAAAAACAAGAAAAATAAAATATATGTATTTAATGACTTACCATTTGCTTATAGATAAAACTGCACTAATGGTCACACACACTTCATTTAAGAACAGATATATATATAGATATATTTATGGTATATTATAACTTGTGCTCTAAATCTGCAAAATATTAAAAGAAAACAAAAAATAACGATTTTTAAAATAAATAAAAAAGGTAAAATTTTTGGGTTTTTAAGGTTAAAATAAAGATCTTTTGGTAACCTGTGACAATCTACGCCAACCAAACAAAGAGATATAACCAAAAAATGTGGAAAAAATATCATTACAAAAAATAAAACTGGCAAAGCTGTTTTCATAACTGGTAGGCACTTTTAAACAAAACTTGTTCACTAAATGATATAGTGTTCTTGTGTATGTATTGTGCTGTGTTGCCTTCTTTGTTGTCAAATACGATATGGACTCTGTATATTCTATCATGTATGACATCATTCATATTAAGATCTATTCTAAATCTGAGGTTATGTAATTAGTTTAGAATATAATTCAATACATTTGAAGAGTTTAAAACAACTATAGAGTTATAGCCCTTGACATGAAATTTCAGGATATGAATATCTCTGTGTATTTAATTAAACAAATGAGTATATATTGTTTGATAAGTAAACATTAAGAATTTAATATTTATATATAGCTATTGACTTTTGTGTTGGGTCAAATTCTCTCATCATTTATTAAAAACATCTCAAAATTGCTACGTCTGTTCAACAAACACATCCATAGATCAATACTGATTATGTTTATTTGAAACTAAAAATCATCAATTATCTTTTAAAATTTTGATGTAAATACAATGTCAAAACATATAATCTAATTGTCCTGTTTTATAAAAACAATTATTTTTAATAAAAAACAAACTACTTCGCACACTATCAATAAAAACACATCATACATTTGCATCAAATAATAAATAAATGAAAAAAAGACATGTAAAAAAAATTTCAAAGACAAATCTCGAAGGACTTAATTTCCCTTGATACAGGAATGATTTAAAATTGCAACCCTTTTATCTCCTTAGTTAGTCAATGTTTCATGATCTTTCATGTGCTCTGTATTTCAGATCATCAAAAGATATGGTCCACTTAATTTAAACATAGTCTTACAGTTGAGTATCATCAGATACAGAAAAAAAACAACCAAGCAGTAATTTCACTAAGAATTGTACAAATAAAATATTGATGAAACTGAGCGGTAGTTATGGTTTTATTATTTTAACCAGATATATTCACTGTAATTTTGCCTTTACTGTTGAATATCTCAAATGTAAGGTTAAAAAAAATCAATAAGCCACCGGTCTTACTGGAGCCATTGGTCAGCTAATTTTATAGCTTTTTTATTGTTCATGCTGGCCTTGCAAAAAAAACTAGTTGCTTCAAACCAATTATTTTTTTATTTAATACTTTCCTATAAAAGTTACCGGAGACGTAAATATTTACTGAAGTACTAGAGTGGTACTTCATTATAGTGTGGATTGAAACAAAAAAAAAAAAATTAACCAATTCCTAAGAATAACTGTTACTGTTTTTAAAAGAGAGGGGGCATCAATTTTTTTTATAATTTTCAATTGAGTAACTATACTTTTTGGTAAGTAATGGAATAATTCCCATTATTTGTTTATCCTATACTGATACACACTTCATTGATGATCATTATCTCTCAGAATTCATTTTGGATATTAACATACACAATCCCATTTCCTGTTCATTTGCTTTTCAAAAATACAAAGATAAATATATAAAAGAATCAATAATTTGTATTAAAAATAAATAATAATAAAACATTATAACAAGCATTTTGATGACATGGTCAAACAGAAAACATCTGAAATTATTAAAAAAAAAATTATTTTAGATTTCAATATTTTCAAATTATATAACTTTTTTCTGAAAATGAAACTGCAAATGACAACATGACACTTATAAATGACCACATGACTTACCCGGTAAGTAAATGACCACATGACTTAAGTGAATGACCACATGACTTTAGTAAATGACCACATGACACTTGTAAATGACCAAGTGACACTTTTCATCAATATCTTGCACACTGTTGAAAAAGACTGGCTCATACAAACACTTGAACTGCTTTTTTTTGTCCACTGGTATCTTTGGTAGAATCTACATGTTATTAGAAGTAAAAGCCAAGTAGGATAAATATTTTACTTTTGAATAAAAATTAAGTTTAGGTTTTGAAGTTGACAAGCATGTACATTAGATTTTTTAATTCCTAAATATATATATATACATATAGACCCACTGATTATAAATGTATATATATACATATAGACCCACTGATTATAAATGTATATATATACATATAGACCCACTGATTATAAATGTATATATACATATAGACCCACTGATTATAAATGTATATATATACATATAGACCCACTGATTATAAATGTATATATATATACATATAGACCCACTGATTATAAATGTATATATATACATATCGACCCACTGATTATAAATGTATATATATACATATAGACCCACTGATTATAAATGTATATATATACATATCGACCCACTGATTATAAATGTATATATATACATATAGACCCACTGATTATAAATGTATATATACATATCGACCCACTGATTATAATGTATATATATATACATATAGACCCACTGATTATAAATGTATATATATATACATATAGACCCACTGATTATAAATATATATATATACATATAGACCCACTGATTATAAATGTATATATATACATATACACCCACTGATTATAAATGTATATATATATACATATAGACCCACTGATTATAAATGTATATACAGTATAACCTGTGTATAAAGTCCACCTAGGGGACTGGGCAAAAGTGGACTTAATAGACAGGTGGTCTTTATATAGAGGGTCCCCTATATGTACGAGTAAACATAGTGTTTAAAATAGTTTTAAAAGTGAAAATATGCAGCACCTATTAAAAACTTATTAATTTATACATTAATAAAGTTATTTTCGTTTTATTTTTTAAAACAGATTATTTAGAAATAATTATTTTTTAAAAAAAACCAAACTATTTAAATTTGATAAACTGTACATCAGAAAAGATTATTTGGTTAAACTCTACATATTATATACACTTTACTAATTGTGTTTTTGTTGTTATAAGTAGCAGCAAAGGTGTCACAAATTAAACAATTATATATAAAACATAATAGATATCAATGGATATTTCTACCTTTATATCTGATGGCTTCAGTTGTTGACATAAGTATGACTTCATATATTTTTCTTCAAAATTTTACATATTATCAATTGACACTGTAGTCTTTACTACAGTAGATTTTAAAACTATGTAAGTTCCAACATTGTATTTAGTGTGATCAATTATTTATATTAAAATTATTCATTGCCAATCTTCATACATCTCAGTATCAAAGAAATGAGGCTAATATTTACTGCAAAAAATTTGGGAAATTATAAAAATTAATAAAAAATTATATTAAAGAAGTGGACTTTATAGACAGGTTCTGGAGTCATTTGGGACTGAAAAGGGAAGACTTTATTCACATTAGACAGGTGGACTTTATATAGAGGTTCATTATATAGCAAAATCCATTTGGAATACTTCAGACCGGTTGCTATAGACAGGTGGACTTTATATAGAGGTGGACTCTATAGCAGGTTATACTGTATATACATATAGACCCACTGATTATAAATATATATATATACATATAGACCCACTGATTATAAATGTATATATATACATATAGACCCACTGATTATAAATGTATATATATATACATATAGACCCACTGATTATAAATGTATATATACATATAGACCCACTGATTATAAATGTATATATATATACATATAGACCCACTGATTATAAATGTATATATATATACATATAGACCCACTGATTATAAATGTATTTATATACATATCGACCCACTGATTATAAATGTATATATATACATATAGACCCACTGATTATAAATGTATATATATATACATATAGACCCACTGATTATAAATGTATATATATATACATATAGACCCACTGATTATAAATGTATATATATACATATAGACCCACTGATTATAAATATATATATATACATATAGACCCACTGATTATAAATATATATATATACATATAGACCCACTGATTATAAATATTTTACTTTTGAATAAAAATTAAGTTTAGGTTTTGAAGTTGACAAGCATGTACATTAGATTTTTTAACTCCTAAATATATATATATATACATATAGACCCACTGATTATAAATGTATATATATACATATAGACCCACTGATTATAAATGTATATATATACATATAGACCCACTGATTATAAATGTATATATATACATATCGACCCACTGATTATAAATGTATATATATACATATAGACCCACTGATTATAAATGTATATATATATATACATATAGACCCACTGATTATAAATATATATATATACATATAGACCCACTGATTATAAATGTATATATATACATATAGACCCACTGATTATAAATGTATATATATATACATATAGACCCACTGATTATAAATGTATATATATACATATAGACCCACTGATTATAAATATATATATATACATATAGACCCACTGATTATAAATGTATATATATACATATAGACCCACTGATTATAAATGTATATATATATACATATAGACCCACTGATTATAAATGTATATATACATATAGACCCACTGATTATAAATGTATATATATATACATATAGACACACTGATTATAAATGTATATATATATACATATAGACCCACTGATTATAAATGTATATATATACATATCGACCCACTGATTATAAATGTATATATATACATATAGACCCACTGATTATAAATGTATATATATATACATATAGACCCACTGATTATAAATGTATATATATATACATATAGACCCACTGATTATAAATGTATATATATACATATAGACCCACTGATTATAAATATATATATATACATATACATAGACCCACTGATTATAAATGTATATATATATACATATAGACCCACTGATTATAAATGTATATATATACATATAGACCCACTGATTATAAATGTATATATATACATATAGACCCACTGATTATAAATGTATATATATACATATAGACCCACTGATTATAAATGTATATATATACATATAGACCCACTGATTATAAATGTATATATATACATATAGACCCACTGATTATAAATGTATATATATACATATAGACCCACTGATTATAAATGTATATATATACATATAGACCCACTGATTAAATGTATATACATATAGACCCACTGATATAATGTATATATACATATAGACCCACTGATTATAAATGTATATATATACATATAGACCCACTGATTATAAATGTATATATATATACATATAGACCCACTGATTATAAAATTTGATATATTTGATATAATGGTAAAATAATGTATAGTGTTGGGCCTAAAATAAAATTACCTTGGTTTGCCGTTGACCGCCCGACCCACTTGAAATGCCCCTACCCAAAAAATTTTATTGCCATCATTCCAATTTCTTTTTTTTTTTTTTACTTTTCATACAACATAAGAAACAGTATTAAAGGAAAATAACCCTAGAAAGCAAGATGATCTGTGGGTTTATACAGTAGTAAGGAAATTCTGCTGTAGGGTTCTCCATGATAGAATACACAAGGAGGAACAAAGAAGACTTAAGTTAGCAAAAAATTTGTAAAACACGTTTTAAAAGAGACAATATGAAACCAATTTAACCTTTTTAAAAAGTGTAATAGATTAAATTTTCAAACATTAAAATAAAAAAAATTTTCCTACCTACCTACCCACATGTGGATAGCATGGGTCGGAAAACAGCAAACAAAGAATTTTTTAAGTTAGGCCTAATGTAGTTAAAAAAAAAATGTTGTCCCTAAAGAATTTCACATATTTTGTTAATAAACTGACGGTAAAAAAAAATTCTGATTTTACAGAAATGAACTATGGTAAATTGATTCATGTATACTATATATATCCTTCTTCGGTAGTTATGAAATGAAATAAGTGATGAAATAAGTTAAATAAATAATTCAATTAAAGAAAATGCAAAAAGAACAAAGTAAAATTTTATTCTTTATTATGTACCCTTATACTTTGAAATATGCTCTAAAACGAAACTTTTCAATGATGTTTTTCTGTGAATTTATATTATACCATTTTAAATGATGTCACAGTATCTAACATTGACAATAATATGTAGGTTTTCAAATCCGACTGAGTATGATATAAAGGATTTTATATATACAGGTAGAGTGAGATATTTCAACAAATCAGGGGAAACTGAATCTGATTATAACCAGTGCTTCCTAAATATACACTTAAAAAATTTAAACAATAATAAACATTTTTCAAAGACACCAGACTGTTAGATTCTCAATTAGAACTTAGGAAACTTGTTAATATCAGAAATCAGGAAAAAGACATTGTTTAATCAAAGAAACATAACAATTTAAGGTCTGTAGGCATCAGTAGGCATTGGTAGGCATTAGTACATAGCATATGAGTATTGGTGTCTACAGTTTCTTTATTACAAAATAATTCTGATGTATATTTATATTAACATTATGTAATATTTTGTGAATGTATGCCAAATATTCAAGATTGTTAACTATTAAAAATTTAACTTTCATTCGTTCAACCAATCAAAAGCTAATTGTTGACAATCAAATTTCATTTATTCTACCAATCAAAACCCAGGAACAGCCATAAAAACAGCCAATCAAAAATCTGGAACAAAGCAACCATTAAAACCATAGCCTCACACTTCATTTACAATATAAACCCTATAACGTTATGTAAAATCATCACATGACATATCATACAAAACTCTGTCTAACAATTACCTTATCTCAATGAACAAGGTATCAACAACAAAAAAAAATGATCTTAAATCATCATTTAATTATCAAATAATTTTCCCCCAATCTTGTTGGATAATATGGAATATAAAACGGAGGAGGGAGATATCATTTTATCAGATTCCATTTTATTTCCATCATTTAAAGCAATATAAGGAAACACTGAGTTGTGACATTAATCATTTAGCATAAGGTTCACTTCTTGCATAAAACTCAATAAATTTTAAATGCAACTTCTTCTCTTATTGTACTCAAGAGAATAAAATAGAAGATAGGAATGTATTAATGGTCATTTCTGAAGAAATTAACCAATGTTATATGTCTAAAGTTCTACAGAAGCTGTTATCCACATTCAAGATGCATTATGTCAATTCAATTAGATTAAACCCCATATTTATTCCTAGATGCATTTACACATCTGAAATTTTATTTTCATTTTTTTAACAACAATACTATAGCATACATTTAGCTACTTAGACTTAAAGACTTCAACCCTTTTGTATCTGTCAATCATGTCACACCTACCTATTCTTTGTTCAAAGAATTACTTTGTATTGTTGCACCTGCTCTCTCTCTCTCTCTCTCTCTCTCTCTCTCTCTCTCTCTCTCTCTCTCTCTCTCTCTCTCTCTCTCTTAGGTTGCTGATGGTCTAAAGTGAATCTATTTGCTTGGATTTAAATACATGTATCACTTGTGCACATTTTAATGTTACAATGTTTTTTTTTTTCCACTATCGCAGAACTAATTGCCTTGATATATAGTTGATATCATATACTTATCTCTGAAAATCAAAGGACTGAAAACACTGAAAGACAAAAATTTAAATTAAATGTAGCAATGATCTGTACACTTAAGTATGACCATATGTTTAAGTGGACAGATGGGTGGAGGAAAGAAAAATTATATAAACATGAAATATCAATGAGACTTTTTATACTTTTCCTTTTATTATTATTATTGTTGTTGTTATTATTATTATTATTATAAAAAATTAATTTAATTAACTTTCACTATTGCAATATTGTTATTGAATGACTGTTAAAAAATATAAACCAATAAAACTTTTTATAGAGGAAACACTGAGAAGTATTAAAAACATGCATGACAAAGGAATTAAATCAATAGAAATAATTTTATTCTAATTAAAATGAGAAAATGGTTTTTCATTCCATTTATGTGATATTTGCATGCAATGAAAGTCAAAGTTATCAAAAAGGAGATTTTAATATAAACCAAACCAAACTACAACTTCAGTTTCAATTTTGTATTTAAAGTACTGAAATGAGTGCTAGAAAACTAAAATCCATAAAACTCTTTTAAAATGTGTAAAATAATTTGATTTTATTGTTTTAAAAGATGCCTGTGTGTTGATTTAGCACTTAAAAGCACATTTACAACATCACAGAAGTTCTTTACAATAATTCATTTTTCCCACAAAAAGAAAAACTTCATAAATGTTTCTGTTGATAAATTATTAAAGAACACACCATCATTAACTCAAATTAACTGTGTGAATTTTAAAACTGGGATTGTTTTTTACCTGTGTGATTTAACTTTGTACTATCTGACCTTAGCATGACCACTATCTAATTTTCTTTTCTGTATAAAGCCTTCTCTAATTAAACCATAAAATAAAATTCTTTTATGGCGTGTGATACAGGCAGTAAATTCAAACCTTCTGGGAAAAGATTTTGCTCAAAATTCATTAAATATGCAAAGTCCTATTTGACTGTCTATAACACAATTTGCATGATATAAAAGATGCAATGCTATATAACATAGACTTTATTTAGAAATTAGATAAATATCTACCTCACTATAGATGCAATGGAGAGAAAAACAAAATACCAGTGATGATGAAATTTTTACCAACTCTTAATAACACGCTTCAGTGAAAACTTCAAAGAATTTCATTACAATTTTCAAAAGCTTACATCAAAAGAAGTAAAATTTGTTATGATCAAACCTCTTAAATTAAACATTAACTATTGTTATGGTTTTCAAAATAAAAGTCAGTGTTAATCTTTATATGATTTCGTTTGCTTTCAGGGATGCATAATTCCATGTACAAATGTTGAGCTTTCAAAATCTACAGTACTTCAAACATAGTTGTAAAATAAAAAAAAATAATATTAATAAAATAAAAAAAATTATTGCACAGAAAAAAATGACTATTTAAACTTAATTTTAAAGTATTTAAAAAAAACTACTTTTTCATCACAGTAGGGACAGAACACACACACCCACACACAAACAAACACCCAGCACAAAACTGCCTAGATTAAAAAATGACCAAAAACTTAACCCATTGTGCCACTAGGAGTTGAGTTGAGTAATGGTGTTTAACGTCCAAGTCAAGAATATTTCACTTATATCAAGACATCGCCAGCTATAGGCGAAAGTGCAGAAATTTTGCCTGTGCATTGGCTGATGGCATTATACAGCAAGGTTCTTTATCGTGCCATGCCTGCCATGACACAGGACCTCATTTATTTTAAGTTCCCATGCGAAAGAACCGTGACTTTCATTTTGTAATGCCAGTGCTTGGCGAAAGAAGAGTCACTACCCACTTTCAAGTCTTGGGTCAGACCCGGCTGGGGTTCAACCCATGACCTTCCACTTACGGAGGGAGCACTCTACCAACTGAGCTACCACAGTGGCCTTGTGCCACTAGGACTTGTCAAAAATGATGTAATGTATAAATATATAAGGCACTGCATATGCAGTGCATATACAAACAGTGGAGGGGTATGAGAAAAAAAAGCTTAATAATACTAACAACTTAATTTGAAATTTAAAAAAAAAAAAAACCAATTAGTATAAAAACTAGGACTAATAATGGTACTACCAGGATTAAAATTTTTATTTTGTTAAAAGATAAGAAATAAGATACTTAAATGAGCCTTGTTAACTTATAGAAAAATGTTGTCAGTGGGATCAACCAACTTCCTGAAATCTGAAAGTCAAGGTGTGAGTAAAATCATCTAACTAGGGTGTAAAACACCATTCCACCTACCCCATCTTAATATGACTACCTTGACATGGTTGAAATAATCTAGGATAGGGTGTAAAACACAATTCCACCTACCCCATCTTAATATGACTACCTTGACATGGGTGAAATAATCTAGGATAGGGTGTAAAACACCATTCCACCTACCCCATCTTAATATGACTACCTTGACATGAGTGAAATAATCTAGGAAAGGGTGTAAAACACAATTCCACCTACCCTATCTTAATATGACTACCTTGACATGGTTGAAATAATCTAGGATATGGTGTAAAACACAATTCCACCTACCCCATCTTAATATGACTACCTTGACATGGGTGAAATAATCTAGGATAGGGTGTAAAACACCATTCCACCTTCCCCATCTTAATATGACTACCTTGACATGGGTGAAAAAATCTAGGATAGGGTGTAAAACACCATTCCACCTACCCCATCTTAATATGACTACCTTGACATGGGTGAAATAATCTAGGATAGGGTGTAAAAAACCATCCCACCTATCCCATCTTAATATGACTACCTTAACATGGGTGAAAAAATCTAGGATAGGGTGTAAAACACCATTCCACCCACCCCATCTTAATATGACTACCTTGACATGAGTGAAATAATCTAGGATAGGATGTAAAACACCATTACACCTACCCCATCTTAATATGACTCCTTGACAAGGGTTAAAAAAAATCTAGGAAAGGGTGTAAAACACCATTCCCCCTACCCCATCTTAATATGACTACCTTGACATGGGTGAAATAATCTAGGATAGGGTGTAAAACACAATTCCACCTACCCCATCTTAATATGACTACCTTGACATGAGTGAAGTAATCTAGGATAGGGTGTAAAACACCATTCCAACTACCCCACCTTTATATGACAACATTGACATGAGTGAAATAATCTAGGATATGGTGTAAAACACCATTCCCCCTACCCCATCTTAATATGACTACCTTGACATGGGTGAAATAATCTAGGATAGGGTGTAAAACACCATTCCACCTACCCCATCTTAATATGACTACCTTGACATGAGTGAAGTAATCTAGGATAGGGTGTAAAACACCATTCCAACTACCCCACCTTTATATGACAACATTGACATGAGTGAAATAATCTAGGATAGGGTGTAAAACACCATTCCACCTACCCCATCTTAATATGACTACCTTGACATGTGTGAAATATTATAGGATAGAGTGTAAAACACCATTCCACCTTCCCCATCTTAATATGACTACCTTGACATGGGTGAAATAATCTAGGATAGGGTGTAAAACACCATTCTGCCTACCCTATTTTAATATGGCTACCTTGACATGGTTGAAATAATCTAAGATAGGGTGTAAAACACCATTCTACCTACCCCATCTTAATATGACTACCTTGACATGGGTGAAATAATCTAGGATAGGGTGTAAAACACCATTCTGCCTACCCCATCTTAATATGACTACCTTGACATGGGTGAAATAATCTAGGATAGGGTGTAAAACACCATTCTGCCTACCCCATCTTAATATGACTACCTTGACATGGTTGAAATAATCTAAGATAGGGTGTAAAACACCATTCTACCTACCCCATCTTAATATGACTACCTTGACATGGGTGAAATAATCTAGAATAGGGTGTAAAACACCATTCTACCTAGCCCATCTTAATATGACTACCTTGACATGAGTGAAATAATATAGGATAGGGTGTAAAACACCATTCCATTATCTTCATCATTTCACCTACAACACTGTCACAACCTTACCATATTGGATACTAAAGATAGGCAAGTCTGATATGAGAGTAATTATTTGTATTTATGTTTTAAAAATTAAATTTTGAATTTGGAATTCCACCAATCTAAATGATTCAATCAAATATTCTTAACACAATAAAAAACAACCATGAAAAAGAGAAAAGAAGGTAAACATCGAACCTCCGAGTGGAGGGAAAAACCTTTTCAATTATGCAAGCAAATGACGAAAGCTATCCTAACACCTTAACACCCTTAGAGACAATAAAACACATATTTCAGTGAAGTATATATGTGTGTCCAAATTTACTGAAGTCACATGTAAATAGAGAACACCCAGTATGATAAGTAATATGTAGATATAACACATAAACATATTTGTAGAGGCATATTTATAAATAGAGGAGGGGGTTAAGAATTGATGTTTGCTGTTTGGTTTTGATTTAAAACATTGTTACAGAGCCATGGAGGTGTTAGCTTGACCTCTAAATCTTGTACAGTACTCATCATCAAAACACTGAAGTCTTGGTAAAGATCTTATGATTGGCCATAATTTATAAGATAAACTACTGTTAATTATCTTGTAAGTAAAAGTCAAACTATTGGTAATGTAGTATATATACTAAAGTATCTTTACAATCTATCTACTAAATACATGTACAGCCTATTACTGTAGAACATGTCTAAACTGACACACTTCTGGCCTGAAAGTCTAATTACCTGTCTAATAAAACAGACTGGAGATTTGAATACAGCAGAACCTGTCTATACCAACTCTTTATTTCTGCATTGAAGATTTAAATACAGTAAAACCTGTCTATACTGAAAACTTAACTGCTGTACTGAAAATCTATTTACCTGTCTGATAAAACAGTAGAACTTGTCTATACCAACTCCTTAATTTCTGTACTGAAGGTTTAAATACAGCAAAACCTGTCTATACTGAAAACTTAACTGCTGTACTGAAAATCTATTTACCTGTCTGATAAAACAGTAGAACTTGTCTATACAAACTCCTTAATTTCTGTACTGAAGATTTAAATACAGCAAAACCTGTCTATACTGAAAACTTAACTTCTGTACTGAAAATCTATTTACCTGTCTGATAAAACAGTAGAACTTGTCTATACAAACTCCTTAATTTCTGTACTGAAGATTTAAATACAGCAAAACCTGTCTATACTGAAAACTTAACTTCTGTACTGAAAATCTATTTACCTGTCTGATAAAACAGTAGAACTTGTCTATACAAACTCCTTAATTTCTGTACTGAAGATTTAAATACAGTAAAACCTGTCTATACTGAAAACTTAACTTCTGTACTGAAAATCTATTTACCTGTCTGATAAAACAGTAGAACTTGTCTATACCAACTCCTTAATTTCTGTACTGAAGGTTTAAATATAGCAAAACCTGTCTTTACTGAAAACTTAACTTCTGTACTGAAAATCTATTTACCTGTCTGATAAAACAGTAGAACTTGTCTATACCAACTCCTTAATTTCTGTACTGAAGGTTTAAATACAGCAAAACCTGTCTATACTGAAAATTTAATTTCTGGACTAAGGACGTTTTTACATTTTAACTTTCTAAACTGAACAATTAATTTCTGGACTGAAAGATTTGCAATGATGAGACAGGTTTTCAGTTACAAAGGTGAATTCAATTTACCGAAAAACATTAATGATTTTTCCTAACAGGAAAAGTCAGTTTTAAAAAGGGTGTTGGTTAAATCAGTGTAGAGTCTATTTTTTAACATTGTGTTTCAAGTGTACATGGAACATTTTTCCATATTCATATCTTATCAAACAACAAAACTTGTCTTAAAGTTGAATTGTATAAAATATAAAAAATAATGTTTACTAGGCATTTCCTGAAGTTTACAATCCTAAATTTGATGGGAGCTGTTCATTTAATCAGTTACAATAAAAATTTGATGGGTGCTGTTCATTTAATCAGTTACAATAAAAATTTGATGGGTGCTGTTTATTTAATCAGTTACAATAAAAATTTGATAGGAGCTGTTCATTAAATCAGTTACAATAAAGCTTTTATATGAAGCACTCCTTGCTTGCCTTTTAACTACAGTACAAGTCTATAGTCTCAAGTTTGAAGCAACTTGTTACAAACTCAAAGCAAACTGAAGGTGATAAGCTTAATGATGCTTGATGTTGGGACAACTTTTAAGCAATATTCACTCCCATTTGAACCTCAATAAAGGTTTTGTAAAAGGGAATTTAAAGCTTACTAATGATGTTGTAGGGATTTTTAGGGAAATATTTTGAATAAAAATGGAGAACGCAAGCTATATATACAAATACAATATTTGACTGAAATGGACTTGGTTCATATATGTTCACTTTAGCTTTACTTATTATTACTATTATTATTATTATTATTATTATTATTATTATTATTATTTTTATGAGTGAATTAGAATTAAAGATAAGTTGAAAAGAAATAAATAAAAGTGAATTTAATAACTATGCATCTGATATGTATAAATATATTACTGGCATCATTAAAATAAAATAATTAGATGTAAAAAAAAAAATCAAGTAAATTCTGGTAGTCAGGAAAATATTAATTTCAAAAATGACAGTAAAAATTTCATTAACATCAGCCAAGATGGTTTATTGTAATTAAAAAAGTGCAGTAGAAATGTTCAGATCATATTAATGGTAATTTTCAAAATAATTATGTTAGAGAAAATGAAATATATGAAAATGAAAAATGATATATGTAATTAAAGGCATTTTAGTTCCTACCACAAACTTTTAATTTGTTTTTAATATATATTTATGTATGCTGCAGGGATTTATTGATTATACAAAAATAATAACTTATGAAAGCTTCTGTTTTCTAAAATTGTTATAACAAAAATATGTAAAATCTGCAGCAAATAGGAATGCCAAAAGCTTCACCATAAAATGTTTATACAAATATAGTGTTGTTTTAAGTAAAGAATGAAGTCACAATGTAATTTTTCATCATGCAAATATTCCTTTTTTGCTGACAGGCTTTCTAAATTTATGCAAATTTATAAAAGTTTTGAAGTTTTATATTTACATCTTTATAAAGTTTTGTTAAATGATTTCAATGATGTTAAGGACATTTAGTTTAACACCAAAGTACATGTAGATGGTCATAACTTAAAAAAAGATGCAAGTTTTGTGTAGGTTCTTGGTTGAAAAATGCAGGAACTGACTTTTCAAAATAGACCACTTCTTTAACAAGACACCTATGGGCCTTTACACTCACCAGAGGATATGTAGCATCATCTCTTGCAAAAATTCTATCCTTGCATCTCAGCTCAGCTGATCAAAAAGCTGCTAAAACTAACTTAATTCTAAGTCTGGACAAGTGAGAAATGATGAAATGATTCCATGTGAACATCTTCAATAAAACATTTTGTGAAATTTCTAAGAACTTGAAAGGAAACTGTAGGAGTTGATTTCACAAAACAGAACCCATGTTTATAAAATTACTGAAAAAGCAAAGTCTTGAAAATAAAAAAAATGCCAGTATTTTGGTGATAATTAATAAAAAGTTGCCATGAAAAGTTCAGTAGCCAGTAGTATGGGTGTACTAATTAAATAAATACAGATATATTTGAATAAAGTAACAATGGCAAAAACAATCTAGATATCCAGTACAGGCTACTTAGGTATGTTTCATTAAAAAAATATTATAGATAAATCTGTTTCCTTTGACCATATAACTGAATTATATGATGTTACCTAACAGCATTTTTTGTTCAAGTATTATGGCACTGATCAAGATATATAATTTTTTTTTTACATTTGTAACCTTGCATCTGATTACAGTAATTTTTTTCTCACATTTTACTATTTATAAATACAATAAAAAACGAAGCAATCCCCAAGGAAATTCATAAAACTACAGTTAAATGTTTCAATCAAGATTTAGAGGATATTAAATCTATAAAAAATATTCACTTTCTGAAATAAACTTTTATTCTTCATATTTTCTCTTTTTAAATCAAATATTAAAACAGCCAGCTGACACAACAAAAATTATAAGGAGAGACCAGGAAAAACTAAAACCTGGTCAATATTTTGTTATTTTCTTGATATAAAGTTTTCAATTTAAAAGGAAAAGCTGTTGAAGAAATGAAACAAAATCTATTACAATGTATAAGGATACTATGTAAAGAAAAACATTGATTTCTTCTGTAAATGTATAATGAGATGGAAATCTGTTCCAGGGTATAACAAACATTTGAATTCAAGTTTTGTAAAAGCTGTTGTAAAAGTTAAAATTGAAAAAATGCTATCATCTTACATTATTGTAATCTCCTGTGTTTGAAGAAAATGATTCATTTTTAATATCACTTTTCAAACATGCTGTTTTTGTGGAGAAAAATAAGTTTCAATTTATTTAGGAATTTTCTTAGTCCTCAACAAACTGTGATGAATCAATTAAAAGAACTATGTTGGAACATATGTTTTACTGTTAACGCTTTTGAAATATTTATACAATGCCTTGTAAGACTTATAAAAATGTGAAATTGAAAACTTTTTACCAAAAAATTCCCTTGTCAGAATTTTTGACTCACTTTGAGACTAGACATGCTGGTATTAAATGTTTATGAAAACTGTCCCCAATGCCAGTCAATCTTAGCAACTTTCAGACAAAGAATTGTCGATTTACAAGTCTGGTAAGTCCATTTTATTGTTTTTATTGTTTTAGATAAATTTTATTTACATTTCAGGAACAAAAAATAAAACATCTTGGAATTTTTGGCAAGGAATCATAAGATCAATTCATTGAAAAAAGATAAAATATTTTGCAAGAGAAACTCTGGTTATTCAATCAAAATATCAGCCATGTTGAAGATTTTTGTGTAATTAATGTACATAATGTCACAAAATAAAATATAATGATTATTTTATTTTGCACTGGATTTACATAATCAAATTAAACACATAATGCATATTTACCTAAGCTAATTAACAATAATTAATATGCCTTCATCACCATACAATTGTCTTTGCTAAAAAACCATTTCATTGGCCAGTTTCAATAATTCTATATTATAATATTTAGTAATATTAAACATATAATGACAAGGTTTATATATAACAATACAGAATTATCTTTAGTGAAAGTCCTCAAAGTCAATAGATAGTTTTAAAATTTGAGAAAAAGTTTAGCAAATTAATCTACTTTATACCAATATGCACATTTGCAAGTCAATTTTTGTTTCCTTTTAAATGGTCAAATGTCAAAATTTGAAAAATCAATTTTCTCCTTATTCAAATGCCACCTCAATAAGAATACTATTTTGACTTCAATTATTATTATTTTCATTTTAAAAAAGCTGATTTAGTATTCAAATTACTATAATCAATCTCAAAAATTACTTTCTGTTGCTGGTGTGTACCTAAGACCCATGATGGTGAATTTTATAGTACTAGCACACTGAATAGTTTCAGCAATTACCAGTGAGTTACCACTTACTAATCATCAACTAAAGTAATAATGAACCGACCAGAAAAGGTGTGCCAGCCTGATTAGAGTCAATCAATAAGCATGAGGTTAGTCAACCTACAAATCATATCAAGCCTCATCTTTGTCTACTAGAGGACTATATTGGAAGACATTTATGTTGGAATTTTTTTGTTTTTTTTTATAGTTAAAACTTACTAAATGTCATTACAACAAATATCTCAACTATCAGTTAAAATGAGAAAGGTTTTCAAAAGGATGTTTGGTTTAAATGGCACTTCAGTTTTCTCCTCCATCTCAGAAATAAACCCCATAAGTACTAAGTGACAGAATCTTGACTTTGATATAACTGCTATTCCCTGTTCCACACTTTAAACAGGTGCCCTTTACCCTTGTTAAAGCAGAATATGCTAAATTGTATAATGCATCTTAAAATAAAAGAAAAAAATCAACAATGATAATTAACTTCTGACAATTATTATACAAAAACTACAATCTTCACATCTTGCATAATGTTGATAGCACACGATCTCAAATATTACTGCATACATGTCAAAATTACCTCCCTTTCAGAAACGTAATGATGAATTGATAAAGTATTTAAGCAAAATGTAACAAAAACAAAATATAGCAAAAAAGAGAAAATCTCTTCACTGATTAAGCTGTTGTAGTTTTTATTGTAAGGACTTCAAGTAAGATGACAAACCAATTCTGATTACTAGATCCATGTTGCTGCCAACATTTCTCTGAGTTTAATGTCAAAAGGTTTTAAAACAAAATAAGATTATCATAGATGATATCCTCCCATCATATGTAAAGGCAAATATTACAATGGAAATTTTTCTTAGATGAACTGCTAGTTTAGAAATAAGTCTGGAAGTAGTCCAAAATTCTTTTGATATCAAAAGACTTATGTCCTGGAAGATATTAAACTCTTCTGGCAGAAATTAGTATCGCATTAAATGTAAAAGGAAAAACCTCCTTGAATTTATCTCAAACTTAAGATACTTACAAATGTCATAAAAATGTTTTAAATTTTCACTCGTTTTTGAAAATTTATTTTGCAAAAGCATTAACATGTTTTTTTAATAATTTGATTGTTAAAAATAGTCTTTTACAGATTGGTTTCAGAGATGATTACTACAAAAGCAAGATGCTTTTAAAAATTAAGGGGTGGTCCTACTCTTGACTCATAAAATATGAGGTTATTTATTGAGGAAATAATTACAAACTTACTTTACTTAAAAGATAAAGTTGGTTGAAGGTTTTAGATTTAAATACTAAGAAGTTTTTTGAAAGTCCATTAAACATATAAAGAATGTAGATCAATTATGATCACAATGACCTATATTAAAATTTGTTAAAAGACAACTTTGTGTATATATTTATAAAAAATTAATTTTTAATTTTTCTAAAAGCAAATTGGGCAGTGTATTAATAAATGAATTTAGAAAATAGCAAAGAACAGAATGCTTACCGATAAATATTTTAGAAAGAAAACACTAATCTATTTAAAGTGGAGCAAAACATTTTAAAATTTGACAGATTTTGAATAATATGATTTAATTCTTTGAAAAGCTGTTAAATATTTAATATATTTAAAGAAATCAATGAATCAATATAACAATTAAATCACGATGTTAAAGTTTATGAAAAATGACAAGTTTTAAATTATTACAAATTGAGTTTGGTACCAAGGTGCTAAGACATACAAATATATGTATGTAAACCCATGCAAATCATCAAAAATGTCAAAGAGCAATACCAAGGACATTCAGCTAAAAAGAACATGATACATGACTTTAAATCTAGAATAAAGAACTATTTATGACTACAGACCTTATCTGTCAAATTCTTAAAAATTTTCTTCATTTTCATAATTGTCTAAAAGTAGATAAAAGTATAAATTTACTAAAATTAACAGAAAAACACAATTAACATTCACCACAACTTCCTGCTTCGTCTGATTTATGGTAAATTTGCACTTTATTGCAAATAAAATGGTATATTTATGTTGCTGGTTTGATTGTTCTATAAAAAACTACAATCTATAGTTTTTTATCCTCTACTTAAATACAAAACAAAACAATATATATGGGTTGTATTGAAACAAAATAACATGGGATTGATTGATTGATTGATTGATTGATTGATTGATTGATCAAGGAATGGATAGATGGATGGATGGATTGATGGATGGATGGATGGATGGATTGATGGATGGATGGATGGATGGATGGATGGATGGATTGATGGATGGATGGATGGATGGATGGATGGATGGATGGGTGGGTGGATTAACACTTTTCTTAATAGATCTATTTGGATTTAAACATGACTTTCATTTCTAATTTCTACTGCTTTGGCTAAACAAAGTCACTACTCAAGCAGTGAGACTTTTTAACCAGGCACTTACTGGGAAACAGTTTATAAGTTCTGTTACAACATTTAATGTAACAATGTTCAGTTTTTATGAAACAGTTCAGTTTTTGGTTTTACCCTGAACTTAGATTTTTACAGGATCTCTTGTATTTACAATTCTTGCTCAGATTCAGCAGGGGAGGGGGGGGGGGGGGGGGGGGTTGAACATGGTACCTTCCATTTATGGGAAGAACACTTTATCAGATGTAAAGTGTTTTAGCAAAAAGTTGTTTTCTTGTTCTAGTTTCAAGCTAAATTCAACTTGACATACAGATAACACAATACATTGTGTCAGATCTATAGAAATGTCAATTTTCAGATTTTTTTTCTTCTCACAGATAAAAAGTTCTTAATCCAAAGGAATGTGGCATTGAGAGAAACAAAAAATGCAGGGAAAATATATGTATAACTGTTAATTCCTCTGTACAACAATAATAAGTGTTGAAGAAACAGAAAAATTGTCACTAAATGAATGTGAATTATGTTAAAGGAGGATAAGTAATTTTCTAAGTGTTCACATTAAACAAAAATATAAATAAACAATTCTAAAACCATGTGACCCCAAAAAAACAAGCTCAAAACTGGTATCACCCACACTCAAAACTGATGATAATGATGTTTGTATGAAGTATTACTAATTAGTGTAACAAATGGGAAATCAAAATGTGTAGAAGTTACAGTACAGATTATACAAAACTATTTAATTTTATAGATTTTTTTTTTGTTACATATTTATTAGAATTAATCACTGATTCCATTCATCATATTTGTTTTTATTTTTGTCTTTTTTATTCTTATTGTTTTGATTTCTTGGGTTCTAAATTCACCACAAACATGAATGAAAACATCTATGTACTATATTTTAATCCAAATAATTAAAAATTTCTGTTGTTAAAAGGGTTTAATTATGTTCAAAACCTATGAATACTTATCACTTCAAATCTCACATAATTATGTAATCACCATGTTAAGTTCAATCACTCAAAACTTTATATGGACGAAGGTCAAGGTAACTCAGTTCAATTTCAAGGAAATGACTTACATTTATACAAGGTATCGAACAAAACAATTGTACAAGGTATATTTTTTTCTTGTTGAAAACTGTTTAAAACCAGCCATTCTGACATGTTATATATATATATATATATATAGCTACATGGTACGGTATGTACTATGTTATTGTTTAGAGACATTACTACTGCCCCACTTATGAGGTATATTGTAGGCAATTTGCTTTACAAACTTGGGCAACCTGATTTCATTCCTGGTGTCAAGAAAGGGTAAAAATTGTTTTTTGTGATTTAATTTACAAATGGTACACCCAAAAGAACCCTGCTTTTGAATGGGACTATCACAATTTTTCATTTCTTTGAAGGAAGGAATCTTTTACTCATTTCTTTTCTTAACTAAAAGATCCTTGATTGGCCTATTTTTGTTTATAATAATAAGGAATAAATTTTAATGTCAGGCAGGGTGGAATCCAAGACCCTGAGCTATATTAAAGGTAATTAGTGTGTTTCACCAAATCAGCTACCACAGACCCAGCTTTGCAGCTAATAAACCTCTAAACCAATGACAGACTGTATAATAAATAAAATGAAATAGCGCATGCATATATTGTCCAGATTTATTAAGTTGAAATAATCAATAAGACTTTTTTTGATTTGTGAAAACAGAGGCAATGTTTTCTTTGGAAATTAATGTTTGTTTTTAGGCTTAAATAGTGTTGTTTAAGTATAAATCATTTCAATATTACTTGATTTCTAAGCAAACATTTTCCAATTACTTTCAATTTGCTACCATTCTCTATAATCATCATATATGCATATATAATACATCTTTCTGATGTGGCAGACTAAAAACGAATGGAAAATTCATACTACCTCGGAAATCAACTCCTCAAATTAAGCTTAGTAATGGGAAAATGGATCACATAAAATTTATTTAATATAAATGAAATATTACAGATAAAAAATACTTTTTTTTCATTTAGATTCAAAATTCATTTTTATGCATTTTATTTTATGATCATATTCTCCAATGCTGATGATCACAGCAACATAAAATCCAAACTATGCATACATATGTTCTTACAACAATGCAAACAATTTGTTTTATATAATTTCTTTAGAAGCAAGAAACTATAAAACAAACAATAAGATCAAACAGAAACAAGTAAAAACTCTACTAAAATCCAATCAACCCTCCTCCGCCCTCCAGTATCCATAATCAAACATGAAAACTTTATCAAGTTACTCTCTCCCAAAAACAAATATAAGATTAACATGACCTTGAAACAACTTGCCAAATTTTTACCAACTAAAATCAGGATAATAACAAAATATAAAACAAAAGGACCATGCTCATCTGGACAATCTCTACTCAAAACATAAGCAGAACTTTTAATGATAGGTACATGCTCATCTGTGAAATCTTTATTCATAAAGTTAACATTACCTTTAATAAAAGGACCATGCTCATCTGGACAATCTCTAGTCAAAACATAAGCAGAACTTTTAATGATAGGTACATGCTCATCTGTGAAATCTTTATTCATAAAGTTAACATTACCTTTAATAAAAGGACCATGCTCATCTGGACAATCTCTAGTCAAAACATAAGCAGAACTTTTAATGATAGGTACATGCTCATCTGTGAAATCTTTATTCATAAAGTTAATATTAACTTTAATCAAAGGACCATGCTCATCTATAAAATCCTTATTCATAAAGTTAACATTACCTTTAATAAAAGGATCATGCTCATCTGTGAAATCTATACTCTTAACGTTAACATTACCTTTAATGAACGGCCCATGCTCATCTGGACAATCTCTACTCACAACATTAACCTTTAACAAATAGACTATGCTAACCCAAACAATCTCTTAACACGTTATTAATACATGTATTAAATACAATAAGAACCCTGCTCATCTGGACAGTCTTTAACTGCCTTGAAAAACAACCATTCAAAGCGAAGGATGATCCAAAGCTTTTAGGCCATCTGCAACCACAATAAATATTACAATAATAAATATACACAATGACCAATCTGCAATCATAATCTAACCAAAAGGACCTTGCTCACCTGGGCATTCTGTAACCACAATGTTAACAAGTAACCAGGTAACCATGGGCAGTATTTAACCACAATGTATCAAAAAGATCATGCTACTCAGGCAATCTACCACTACAATGAATAGTCTGAAACAAAAAGATCATGCTACTCAGGCAATCTACCACTACAATGAATAGTCTGAAACAAACCATATAACAAAAGTTAAAAACAAAAGAACTATTTTCACCTGAACAATACGTTACAATTATGTTAACAAAAAAACTGGGTTCGCCTAGGCAACATATATGTCTCTGTTACAATTTTTGTCAAAAATCAAATTTTCTACCCCTACCCTAAACTAAATCCTAGTGGTCATAATGGAATGAAACTAAATGTCAATTTAAAATTCAATATTAAGAAGATTATAGTGTTAGACAGATTTCAAGGCATTATGGCATTCACATTTTAGGTTCTTTGTCCATAAGAAACCAAAGAAAGTCAATGCTTAAATCCTTAAGTGTTTACAAGTTATTTATACCTCTAACATTACCGGTATATCAAATAAATAAAGAATCAAAAAAAAAATTTAATGAAATTGACATAAATTCTTTTTAAAAGACTTTTTTTTTATTAAAAAAATCAATCAATGAAACGACTCATGTTTTCAAAAACAATTTTTTTTTCAGGTATTCATTTATTAGAATATTAAAACTGATATGATTACATGGTGATGTGACACATTTAATAGGATATTAAATTTAATGTAGGCTAACTGTGTTCTGATCAGTGAAAAAAAAAACCATGAGATTCACGCTAATGAAACTCAACTATTCTTGAAACTGATAACTATTTGAAAAACAAAGCTAAACTGAAACTGTACAATTTGTGAAATTGAAATCAAATATAAAAAGCAATAAAAGACAATCTGCTTATCATCAGGTAGTATTGTGTTGTAATCGTTTGTCTTTATATGTCGAGTTATTCCCAAAGCTTGAATAGCATAGAAACCACCAATATGCTGTAAGCAAACTGACAACCAATAAGAACAGCTAGAGTGGAATTAGAACCTAGGGAATGATAAGCACAAATAATGTAAGGTGTTAGTAAAGCACAGTTTTCCCTGCTAAAATGGGCACTCATATGATTCATTAACAGGAAGAACAGAAAAATTGAGATGGTACATGTAAATATATAATTAAAATACACCAGGTATATATCTGTAATGTATGTATAAAACTTACAGAGTTTTATAAAATATCACTGTGAAATTCTAAAATTCTTAAATAACAAAATCAAAATAGATCATAACACTCTTGCATTAGTATAAGCCCAAAGAATAAAATTTCATAATTGAAAGCTTGAACTCGTAAAAGCCAAAGCAATCAAGAACATCAGACTGATGTAAGAGAATAAGACAAATTGTATCTATACTGAGACCTGAGGCAGTGGTTATAAAAATTCCCAACTTTGAATGGGCACTGGACATTAAGACATCCAATAGAATAGTCTAGGAAATATAGTTTGATGAAAATCTTAATGATAAATGTTAAATGCCAACATTAAACAATAATGCTATTTTAGTTCTTAAACATGCAATGCAGTGAAATATGGGATGGATGATCATTCAATTCCTTCGTTAATCTGAAATATGATTCATACACAGCGATCTATTTAATCTCATTAAATTAATGTTTTAAATGCTTGTAGTCATAAATTAACTTGAACATTAAACACATCCATATGGAATAATCGTCAGTTTTTGATTTCATATTAATGAGTAAAATTGCTGCCATTTAAAATGTTTTACTGCTTAAAGCACTTCGTTCTTAAATGTCACAAATTAGAGGCATCAGCAAATCTTAATTACTGAAAGTTATTTAACTGTAAAAAAAATGCAAAGATAAGTTACTATGCATAAAAAAGGTTCATTTCTATTCAAAATGTTGTGTAAACGGTACTAAAATACACATCTTCTGTTTTTAAATATCTTAGGATTGTTAAGTGTAATTAGCATAAACTTCTTTAACTTATGAATTAAACATGAGGAATTAATTCTAGAAGTAGGGGTAAAAATAAAAAACGCAAAAAAAATGTTTAGGGCTTAAATTTCATCATTTTCTTGTCATAAGCTCATTATATTTCAAGATTAGTTTTGTTTCATCGTCATAGCAACCTATCATTAACTAAAATGCCAGGCCAATCTGGCATTATTTTATGAGTCAAAGCAATTGTATGATGTCTTTTTTTCCAATCTATCTTTCTCAAAATTTCAATTTAAGTAGAGTTATGCAACCAGTTAAATGTGTAGATTTAAAGGCCAGATGAATCGAAAAACTCTTAATGCAAATGGGTGCTTTCAATCAAAATTAAATTCCAACTATTGATCATGAGAAAACTAGGAACTAATTTTTATCATAAATCCCTTTTGATTGATTGCGTGGAACAAGTGAAATTGAAATGACAAGGAAATTGGAATCCAATAAGATTTGATCTTAAAAATCTAAACGGGCAAATTTAGACCCTGAGAAAGCTGGCTTTACTAGACAATTCTCTCATTACTAACATCTTCAAAGCCCTGACCAGAATCATAACAGCTTCATAAATATATGCACATTAACAGAAAAACGCTTTTAACAAAAGGTAATTGAGAATGCTTTTATTCTTCTAACTCTTCAGACAAAAAAAAAACAAAAAGAATAACAAGTGGGATAATCCTTGTCTGAGAAATTCAAAAGCTGTTTTAAGTCTTACAATATTTGGAGAATTATAAAATGGTAATTGTCTTTCTATTATCGGCTTTGACAAGTGATACTTGTCAATTTATCTTGAATTTTCCACAAACTTGTAGTTTGCATTTTTAGCTATCTCATTACAATCAGTGTTTATTTATTTCCGTTTTAAATTTATTTGCTTCTCTGTGAAATTTCAAGATGTTTAAATTCATGGATAAGGAATATTACATTTCTCAACAAGTGAGTGAAACAAGGATTTTTGCTCAGCAAAAGTTATTCTTTCTCTCCTTATTTTTAGTGAGCTATATGTGAAATTTGGAAATTAATACTTTAACAGCATACCAGTACTTATGACAATAAGAAGTAATAGCTTTTTTCATAGCACACTAACAATGACACAGAATTCATTAAAGATTTTAAGTTGACTGGTTGTTGTTTTACCTTCCATCAGCAATTTTCCATCTATAAGAAACAAGACATTTTTTCAATCTAAAGGATTTTTTCATGTGGTGCATGAGTTTTGTGTGTTTGTTTCTGATCTAATTTGTATAATGTTGTGCACTTATGGCAAGTGCAAGTATGCTAGTTTTGCTTTCAATGTTACAGATACACATTAGAGACCCCAAAGTTTGTTTTATTGGTACTAAGCAAACCATCAGAGGTCTATGACAAAAAACCTTTCACATTTTTGGTCAATGAGGATCAAACCTACAAAAATGTGATGCCTTAGATTTAAAGTTAACATTTTTATCACTTGGTAATTATGGTTTTTAAGATATCATCTGAAAGCCGTTAGCAAAACTCTTCATTACATAAAAGACACTTTCCATTTTAAGTCTTATGTTTGACCCAATCTGGAATCTAACCGCAACCTCTCACATTAAGAGAAAACACTCTACCAACTAAGCTATGTAGTGGTGACATGGATTACAAAGAATTTAAATGATTTAAATTAAACTCCATTAGTGTCATATGTAATAAGATGTCTTAAATTTTTATTTGCACATTTTATGAAACATGTAAAAATGTCAACATGTGGTAAACGTGATGAACATAAAACTTTAATTAAGTAAACTTTTGCAGAAATATTACAGAATTGGTCAGTCTCTTCATAATTAAGATAATTTTTCCAGGAACATTACAGAATTGGTCAATCTCTTTATCATTAAAATAATTTTTCCAGGAATATTACAGAATTGATCAGTCTCTTCATAATTAAGATAATTTTTCCAGGAATATTACAGAATTGATCAGTCTCTTCATAATTAAGATAATTTTTCCAGGAATATTACAGAATTAGTAAGTCTCTTCATAATTAAGTAAACTTTTGCAGGAATATTATAGAATTAGTCAGTCTCTTCATAATTAAGTAAACTTTTGCAGGAATATTACAGAATTAGTCAGTCTCTTCATAATTAAGTAAGCTTTTGCAGGAATATTATAGAATTAATCAGTCTCTTCATAATTAAGATAATTTTTCCAGGAATATTATAGAATTAGTCAGTCTCTTCATAATTAAGTAAACTTTTGCAGGAATATTATAGAATTAGTCAGTCTCTTCATAATTAAGTAAACTTTTGCAGGAATATTATAGAATTAGTCAGTCTCTTCATAATTACCGGTAAGTAAACTTTTGCAGGAATATTACAGAATTAGTCAGTCTCTTCATAATCAAGTTAACTTTTGCAGGAATATTATAGAATTGATCAGTCTCTTCATAATTAAGATAATTTTTCCAGGAATATTACAGAATTGATCAGTCTCTTCATAATTAAGATAATTTTTCCAGGAATATTACAGAATTAGTCAGTCTCTTCATAATTAAGTAAACTTTTGCAGGAATATTATAGAATTAGTCAGTCTCTTCATAATTAAGTAAACTTTTGCAGGAATATTACAGAATTAGTCAGTCTCTTCATAATTAAGTAAACTTTTGCAGGAATATTATAGAATTAGTCAGTCTCTTCATAATTAAGTAAACTTTTGCAGGAATATTACAGAATTAGTCAGTCTCTTCATAATTAAGTAAACTTTTGCAGGAATATTATAGAATTAATCAGTCTCTTCATAATTAAGATAATTTTTCCAGGAATATTATAGAATTAGTCAGTCTCTTCATAATTAAGTAAACTTTTGCAGGAATATTATAGAATTAGTCAGGCTCTTCATAATTACCGGTAAGTAAACTTTTTGCAGGAATATTACAGAATTAGTCAGTCTCTTCATAATCAAGTAAACTTTTGCAGGAATATTATAGAATTGATCAGTCTCTTCATAATTAAGATAATTTTTCCAGGAATATTACAGAATTGATCAGTCTCTTCATAATTAAGATAATTTTTCCAGGAATATTACAGAATTAGTCAGTTTCTGCATAATTAAGTAAACTTTTGCAGGAATATTATAGAATTAGTCAGTCTCTTCATAATTAAGTAAACTTTTGCAGGAATATTACAGAATTAGTCAGTCTCTTCATAATTAAGTAAACTTTTGCAGGAATATTATAGAATTAGTCAGGCTCTTCATAATTACCGGTAAGTAAACTTTTGCAGGAATATTACAGAATTAGTCAGTCTCTTCATAATTAAGTAAACTTTTGCAGGAATATTATAGAATTAGTCAGGCTCTTCATAATTAAGTAAACTTTTGCAGGAATATTACAGAATTAGTCAGGTTTTCATAATTAAGTAAACTTTTGCAGGAATATTATAGAATTAGTCAGTCTCTTCATAATTAAGATAATTTTTCCAGGAATATTACAGAATTGGTCAATCTCTTTATAATTAAGATAATTTTTCCAGGAATATTACAGAATTGATCAGTCTTTTTATAATTAAGATAATTCTTCCAGGAATATAACAGTCACTAAAAACCTTAAAACTAAAAATATTCTTTGACTAACATCAAATTTACATACAATTTTCAACACTACATAATAGACTCAAGTAAAGATTGGATTTGATTGGATTAATGGTTTTTTACACTGAGTCAAGATTCTTTAACTTATATTGGTGTATCAGTTCTTGGGCAGTGGAGTAAACCCAAGTGCCCAGAAAAAAACACACTCTTTGGCAAGAGAACCGACTTACTTCTCACAAAAGGATCTGCCTAAGAGGGATTCGAAACTTAAGGAGGTGAGAGATGCTGTGACAAATTAGCACATACATCACAAATATCAGCCACCAAGGGCCCAACTCTGACTTCAAGAATACACCAGTTTTTGCAATCTTACGCAGAGCATGTTGCAAGTAACTATAATAACCATTTTGCTCATTTTGTGAAAACCTACTGAATGAATCTATAGCAAACAGCACTAAATTTGTATAAATTAAAAAATTACTTTATGAAGAAAATGAAAGTTGATAATTTTACCACCTAAACAAATTACACAAATGTGAGAAAAATATGGCCCTCTAAAAATGTACTCCCTACTCCAATGGATAAAATTCTGCAATTATATCCTAAGTATCAGTGTTAATTAAAGTAAAGTTTTATAATCAGTGGACACAATATGTGTTTATCTTCTCTGATTTCCTGGTTCTATACATTTTGTGTTATATTATGTTGTTGATTATTTGACTATTACCAAGTACAAATACTTGTGTTAGCTAAAATTTCAGGAGTGGATTTGGATACAATTTATGTATTGATCCAGAGGTAAACTTTTAGAATTTTTTACAGAATTTATATTTGACTACATGATTGATTAGTTATCAAGTCACTTTTATATACCCTAGATGTTCAACAGTATATCATTATGTATATTTATTAACTAACACATAAAGTCTATAAAATTCCAAATCTTACATATGTAGTACACCTAGTATTTACCTATAACAAAATTTTGTACTACAAACTTATAAAGAACTAACCATTTTCAAATGTTTGAAGACCAGTAACAAAATCTGATACTACAAAGTTACAAAGGACTAACTATTTTCAAGAATTTGGAGACCATTAACAATATTTTGGTACATGTAGTACACAGGTATAAACAACTAACCACTTTGGAGACCTGATGACTACATTGCTTATATTGTTTTGGCTAATAACAATAATGAAGGGATCCCAAATTGCACAGTTTTGGCTATTTTAAAATAAGATAGCCTTCTTTATCTAGGTTGGTGGTTCCTGATGCCTGTTGTTAAAGATTAGCACAAAATTTGAAGTACTTCTTTGTTGATGTAGAATTTAGTAGTCCTAACACCCTGAAGTTTGTGTCTAACCCTAACTACAACATTTAAATGACACAGCCCTGACATGTTTTCTATAAATAAAATCTTAGCAGCACTATCTGTTAATAATATCCAACATGACTTGAAAGAAGTCTTGGCTAAAATGCAAAAGCCTTTGAATAATGATAAAAATCAAAGACATTTCTATATCAAACCCACAGCCTCTTAAATAACTAGAAGGCACTCTAGCCAAAATTGACAATTCATATTTACATTTACCATATTCATCTACTGTTTTGTAAAAGGACAAACTTACTATATGTAGCATTGCATTAAACTTAGTATCACCAATATCTCATAACCAATCTTGGTTAAAAGGAGGGTTTTTATTGATGAATTTTAGCACCTTCAAGAAATGTTGAAATTTTATAGGAAAACAGTTTAAATTTAACACTTTTGTGACCATTAAAACTCAAAAGAATATTTATAAGTGATATTCTCTTTTTTACCGTGAAAAGTAACTGAGTGCAAATTGGTGTTTGAAAACAATTTAAAAGCAATCTGTTGACTATTTAATACAAAACTAAATGACATTCAAATCTTATTTTCTTAAAAATATTCAACTTCAAAGTCAGATTAATAATAATAAATTCAATTTTGATATTGAATTTCCAATTTAATTTTATATTTGTAAAATTATTAGAAAAAAAAAAACAACTTTTCAAATGGACTTTACTTTTATATGTGGTTTTTGCTGGTCAACAATAACATATATTGCTTCAAAAGACCATGGGCTTTAAAAGTTTGGGAAATTCTATTATCAAAAATTTAATTTTTCCCAACATGCATATAAAATAAAATCATTTCCCTGTACTTTTAACCTTTAATAACTTTTTTCAAAAATAATTACAATTCCATTGACTTTTTAGTCCATTTAAGGTCAACAATGCATGACAAATATATTCACTTAAAAGTAATGTTTGCCAATTTTAAATTTTTATTCAGATTTTATTTAGATAGCCTTGTGAAATATTTTGAAACTTGACTTGAAAAGCCATAAATTTTTTTCAAACAAAAATGATTAAAATTCATATACACCCCTGACTCCACAATGACCCTTACTTTTCATAAAGATACAAAAGCAATATTTTAAAAGGAAACAAATATTCTAACTTTAATTTTTTTATAATCTTTAATAGGATAAATTCTCCACCAGCCAGCAAAATTTAAAAAAGAAAAACAAGTTTTAAAAAAAAATATAAAACATATAAAAAGTATAAATAAAATAAATTATGCTTATGTGACTAGAAATTTTTATGACAAAAAATGTCAGTAAAATGGGTCATTTAAAATATTTCTTTTTGAAGCATACATAGGACAAAATCTTTAATGCAAATCTCGGGGAAATGATAAAACTACCATTGATGACAGTAATTGCCCTAAGGACTTAAAAGGTTACATTTCTGACAGGTCATATTTAGACGAATGCATCTCTTTTTTTTTCTTTTTTTTCTTCAGTTTTTACACTAAATCTGTTTTCCTTGTTTCAGATATACAGAGGACATTAATTTAAGCCACTGGCTACAGGTCAAGACATTTAGAAGTAAGGAGTACAAGCTGACAAGGACAGTGGTCAGATAAATTTTACTTTAATATCTGGATAGCATAGAGTGGACATTTGCTTTATAACTGCAGGTGTGAAAACTGGACATTTTGAATTATTTAATATCTGGATGTGAACTCAACTGGTAAGAATGACATTTCATTTATTTTAATGAACTTTATGATATTTATTTGTTGGTGCAGGAAGCCTCTCTCTCTCTCTCTCTCTCTCTCTCTCTCTCTTCTCTGTCTCTCTATCTATCATGCGTGTGTGCACAAGTGTATAAGTAAAACTGACTTCCCGTATTCTTGCATGCATGCCATGCCTGTCTTCAGTTATTTATAAGTATAATTGTACATGTGCAATATACAAAATTTTTTAACTTCATCAAAAAGTTCAATGATTTTTTTTAAAATAAATACTTTCTACTACTACTAATAATAATTAGGATTCATATTTTGATTTGATTAAAACCAAGAACTCTACAAAGAAAATTTATTATAATCTCTTTTATTGGAGTTTGTTTAAATAGAAATGCTTTCTCCTAATAGCAAAAAAATATACATATAAAATAAAATTGTCACTAAAGTATTATGAATTTGACTTAATTATTAAATTTTGTAAAATAAAATCTTGGCTTTTTAGAAAGAGAATACACATGTTCTGCATTCCTAATATAATTAGTTTGTTGCATGTCAGAAAATAGCTGACAATGACAAAGCTAGACGACTTATAGCCTCTTGTTCGATAATTATGTTGAGGTAGGGAAATTGGTGCTAGCCTCTTTAGGTACCAACTCCTAATGTTAACTGTCTTGTATGATACCTATCAAAAATCATAGAAATCACAGATTGTGATGTATGTATACCAAATTGTCACATTTAATTAAAAACTTCTTCCTATCACAGTCCTATTTGTCCTCAACCTGTTCAATCATTTTTCAAAGTATGAAAATTTCTTCCTATCACAGTCCTATTTGTCCTCATCATGTTCAATCATTTTTCAAAGTATGAAAATTTCTTCCTATCACAGTCCTATTTGTCCTCAACCTGTTCAATCATTTTTCAAAGTATGAAAATTTCTTCCTATCACAGTCCTATTTGTCCTCAACCTGTTCAATCATTTTTCAAAGTATTTGCCACTTCTAAAGGAACTTTGTGTCAACTATGGAGTTTGAAATCATTTCCTTAATCCCTTCAGAATAATATGGTGGAATACAATCCTAAAGAACTGAAGCTATTGACATGTTTGTTACAAATTGTTGTTATCAGTCACATTTACAATATTTCAGTCATTGAAAAATCTAAATGTAAGGCTTAAGGATCACATCACAGAATCTCTCCCACCACCTAAGTCTGAATCCCAACCCAATTTGTAAGTGTGTAAATCTCAGTTTATTTGCCAAGAATTGATGGTATTTTTTCTGTGTAATCACTTTCCTCTACCATACCAAAACTGATCATCTCTTTGAAAGTGAAAGAATCCTTTACTGGGGCATCAAGGCCCATTTTTTCACTCAAGTACGAAGAGTTTTGTAATTTTTCTGATATATATTGTAGACACACTGATACTGATGATTATTGTCAAAGTACTAGTCACATATCTCAAAACTTTTGTCACATTATTATCTGTTAATACTAAGCTAACCACTTAAGTCTGACTACAAAATAAAATCCCCTTTTAAATATTGGACCTTAGTTGCAAAGCCCAAGCAGTCCCAAATCAAAGTCTGTAAGACAATGTCAGAAATTTACCTGTAATTCTAACTATCTGTAGTCAAAAACTCAAATTTTCCACCAATGAAATATTAAAGACTTTAGACTGGTACATTGCCATCAATCTTGAACTCTGGCATAAGTTTGATAAAATGCTAGTATAAGAAAGTAAGTTGGTTTGCTTAGCATCAGTGGTTTTCTTTCCATACTCTTTATTTCTGCCAATCCAAAACTGGCTACCCCTGATCTTGACTGGAGCATATAAACTATTCCATCACATCATTCTTTTCACATATTGTCAACAAAATCAAACTATTTTGTCTTTGCTTTGAATAATAATTTAGTATAAGTGGGATTGGTAACTCCAGTGCAGCATAAAAACCTTTTTCCTACCAATTCCTTCTAAAAGGAAGGATATTATCTAATTTAAAGATACAATTAACATAAAAAACAACACCGTTCTTTATTTAACTTAACTTTATGTTTCAAAATCAATAAATATTTGTTAATGAATATGTTATTGTTTCACATTTCTGAGTAAAAATTGGAATGGAAAACTAGCATTTTTTAAACCAAATGCTTTCATTTAATCTATTAAATTTTAAAATGACTTACATGAACATGTTATGAACATGCTACATAATAAAGGACACACATATTTACTAAGACTAAGCATTTCATACTTGCTTAATTAGTTCTGCATCTGCTAACTGCTGTATCCATAATAAAACTATAAAGAACTTGATAATTGTACAAATAGCCATGTATTCAGTAGTGTTACTTAAATGTTGAATATTTTCAGGTTCATCACATTATTACACATTCATCTCTCAGCATCACTGCTAAATAGTGAATGATGTATCACTGTAAACACTTGTCATTTATCCTGGCATTACTGCTCAAAAAGTGAATGATGTATCACTGTAAACACTTGTCATTAATCTCTCAGCATCACTGCTAAAATAGTGAATTATGTTTCACTGTAAACACTTGTCAATAATCTCTCAGTATCACTGCTAAATAGTGAATGATGTATCACTGCAAACACTTGTCATAATCTCTTAGTATCACTACCAAAATAGTGAATGATGTATCACTGCAAACACTTGTCATGTTACCATTGCATTCACTTTAAAATCTCCCTCCAGTCATAAAAACTTATTAAATAAAATATCTGTTGTAAAGAAGATTTGTAAAAATAATAAGTTCTTGCATGTACTCTTGTTTGTAAGCTGAACTTTGAGCATTTTTTAATGCTGTAACCACAATAATTCTAGGGTTCCAATACCTAGCCAAACTCTTTAGAGGCATACATTGGCACTTCACTACTAATGTACAACCCAATCATCTTCCTTCTATCATCACTATAATTTCCTTAACAATTTCTATTTAATCACAAAATAAAGCAATGTCCCATGAATGAGGTTAGTAAAAGATTGATTGGGTTTACTAGAATCCAAATTGGCTGCTGCAACTCCAAAGTCTCGACCAGCAGTCTGTAATGAAAATATTTGAATACTTTAAACAATAAGTAATCTAGAATACGTCATTTATGACAATTTAGCCTTTTTTTAAAAAAAAATTTGAACTAACAATATTATTTACGTTCAAATATATCATTGCAATAGTTTAAGCCAATTTAAATTTGTTTTAACACTCAGATACATCACAAGAAGTCAAGCGATTCTTTAATGACACTTACCTCAGTGTAGTGCTTTATAAATTAATCATATAAATTTTTAGGTGGTGCAGAATGACTACGTGTATTATGTTTTGTGATTCCAATTATATCCTTATTAATTTCCTTTTGAACTTTAATAAAGATGAAGTAAACTATCAATGCAACTAGAAAGCCTTTTCTGAAATATTTTTTAAAGTGGTCATAAGGATAGTCAAGCACCTAATTGCACTGATCAAAACCAGGCATCTTGCTAAAAATACTGTACATTTTTGTTTAGTAGAAACAAAATCTAAAATTTTAATTCTTATTTATGTTCTTCTGTAAAAATTTCAAATTTGTGGTCTTTTTAGTTATATACAAAATACGATTTAAGTTCAGATTAAAACCCCAAGGCAGTTAATTATCCCATACAAGTTTACACATTATCAGTCAAATTGAGTTTATAAAATAAAAAATGACAAATTTATTCCTTTTTTTATTACTGTTTATCATTAGTTAAAATTTTGTCTTAAAATTTTTGGGACCCACTTATATATCAAACTCTCATTCAATCAAACTGTGGGGATTGGGCACAAGGAAGTTAAAGGTGACAGGTTTTTTATTTAAACTATTACTTATCCAAACCATAAAAAAATTTTACCTTCTAGCATTTAAATAAAATTTTTATACAATTTTATACAAACGTCACCAACAATTTTTGTTAGATATATATATATATATATATATATATATATATATATATATATATATATATATATATATCATTGTTACTTCCTATAATTTGTTATATCTTGGTATAAGAAAGTTATATTATAGTTCAAAAATGATTGATTTTGCCTTTGGGTCTATTTGTTTATTAATTTCAAGTTCAAACTTAACATATATGACTTAAAAGATAGCAACTTCTTAAAGTTCACATCTTCTTGTGACTCATATGAATGTCATACAAAAAACCTTCTTGTGGCTCATTTGAATGTCATATACAAAACACCCTATTGGGGCTCATTTAATATTTTTGTCAAATAAAACCTTTTTGTGGCTCATTTAATATTTTATACAAAACACCTTCTTGTGGCTCGTTTTAGTGTCTTAAACAAAACACCTTCTTGTGGCTCTTTTCAGTGTCTAATACAAAACACCTTCTTGTGGCTCATTTAATATTTTATGCAAATAACACCTTTTTGTGGCTTGTTTTATTGTTTTATACAACATCATCTTGTAGCTTGTTTTGGTTTCTTAAAAAAAGCACCTTCTCACAGCTTATTTTTAAGCATGAATTCATATTCATATGATTTAAGTGATATTTTAACAATTCAATTTGACTTCAATTTATAGAGTTTGAGTTTAAAATTCAAATTGAATTTGTTATACATGATATTACAGAAAATGACAAAAGGTGATGTAATTCTACTTCAGTTACAGACCAAAAACTTGTCAAAGTTGTCTGTTACTTCTGGTCTTACAGAAAATGACAAAAGGTGATGTAATTCTACTTCAGTTACAAACCAAAAACTTGTCAAAGTTGTCTGTTACTTCTGGTCTTACAGAAAATGACAAAAGGTGATGTAATTCTACTTCAGTTACAAACCAAAAACTTGTCAAAGCTGTCTGTTACTTCTGGTCTTACAGAAAATGACAAAAGGTGATGTAATTCTACTTCAGTTACAAACCAAAAACTTGTCAAAGTTGTCTGTTACTTCTGGTCTTACAGAAAATGACAAAAGGTGATGTAATTCTACTTCAGTTACAAACCAAAAACTTGTCAAAGCTGTCTGTTACTTCTGGTCTTACAGAAAATGACAAAAGGTGATGTAATTCTACTTCAGTTACAAACCAAAAACTTGTCAAAGTTGTCTGTTACTTCTGGTCTTACAGAAAATGACAAAAGGTGATGTAATTCTACTTCAGTTACAAACCAAAAACTTGTCAAAGTTGTCTGTTACTTCTGGTCTTACAGAAAATGACAAAAGGTGATGTAATTCTACTTTAGTTACAAACCAAAAACTTGTCAAAGCTGTCTGTTACTTCTGGTCTTACAGAAAATGACAAAAGGTGATGTAATTCTACTTCAGTTACAAACCAAAAACTTGTCAAAGTTGTCTGTTACTTCTGGTCTTACAGAAAATGACAAAAGGTGATGTAATTCTACTTCAGTTACAAACCAAAAACTTGTCAAAGCTGTCTGTTACTTCTGGTCTTACAGAAAATGACAAAAGGTGATGTAATTCTACTTCAGTTACAAACCAAAAACTTGTCAAAGTTGTCTGTTACTTCTGGTCTTACAGAAAATGACAAAAGGTGATGTAATTCTACTTCAGTTACAAACCAAAAACTTGTCAAAGTTGTCTGTTACTTCTGGTCATTGCCCTCATTTTGTTTTGCTAACAATGCTGAGAAGATTTAGCCAGTTTATTTATAAATTCCTTTAAATGCAGTATACTTGATTCCAATTTAAAATCCCACCAGTAAGCAATTAACACAAAAAACAAATCTGACAACATACTGCAGAGATATTAAATGATTCAAAAACCAAATGCTGCAGATTTAAATGTAAAGAACCTTTTTGAAATTATTTATTTATCTATTAATTTTTTGCATTCATAAAAACTTAAAAACTACAAAACCTCATGACAAGCAACAAGTTCAGTATTATAACTTTTTAATGACAGAATTAATTAAATGCATTAATTATGACACTGTTATATGATATTTAGTACTGATGGACTGTTAGTATATATATTTTATGTTGTTGACAATCCTTTTAAATAATTCTTTAATGGCTTGAATTTACCAGCTGATTCAGCCAGGCATTTTAATTACTTAGTCAAATAATTTATCATAATCACTTGTGTTAGTGTGAATAATGATGAGCTAGCTCCAAAATTAAGTTATTTATGGTATGAATTTTAGGTCAATTCATCTTTTTATTAGGCCAATTAATAAAAGTTTTAAAAAATCCATAAAATGTATTAACTGTGACCTCACCAGATTTAAGAAATACATTTTATATATATAGTTATTAATTATACAAACACACTGAATTGATAGCAATTTTTAGGGGGAAAAGAGCAAGAGATTGTAAATTGTTTGAAATCTGCATCAGCATTTATGCTAATGAATCTTATATAAACATGTTCTACTCAAGATTATGCTTCACTTTGAAATAGGAATTTTGACCTGCTTAGTTCTTAAATATTAGAATACTTCCATAGTTTCCTCTGGCCAATGGTTTTACTAAGAATAATCTAAAAATAAAAATACAGAACAAGGGCTTGGTTAAATGTGTAAGTAGGGTGGGGTTACCCTAACCATTGTAAGCCTTATACATAATAGTAATCTGGCCCTGCAATGAAGGGTAAAAACCAACATCCAGATACACTTACTGTATCAATGTAAAATTATTTAACCAAACAGTTTATTACCAAATGTAACAATTTATCATTATTTTGAGAGAAAGCCTTTCATCACATAGACAATAGATTCACAGTTAGTGATAAGATAATACAGTAATTTTCAGCTTTTTTCAATAAAGTTGATTTGAAATCTGTTTTATCTAAGTTTCTTTGCACCTGCTAGAGCATCTCCAATCCCCTATACTGCTGTTAATATCTGTTAAATGTCCATGTAAGTTAGAACTAAGTAAACCTTTATTGCAAGTTCCATTAGAAGTTTTAAATGTTCATGTCTAACCTGTTCAGATGTGATTTCTTTCTCTAGTGTAATTAAATAAAAGAGTTCTATCATTTTAAATTAAGGAGTTTTTGCATGACAGTTGCTCTTTAAGAATCCAACTTAAAATAAAGCTATAGAGTTCAGTGGTACATCAAAGCTAGTTCAATTGGTATATCCAATTATGCAAAGACAAAATGAAAATTAAAAAACACTGCAAATAAAGCTAAAAATTAAGAGAAAAAATGTCTAATATTCACATAATCATATATATATATATATATATATATATATATATATATATATATATATATATATATATATATATATATACAGAATTTATATGAAATTTTAAATCCTATTGAAAGTTAAACCATTTCAGCTGTTGCCTAAATAAAAGTTGGAAAATGGAAAATTTTAGCTCCTAATGTGCATTTATGAATCTTAATAAATTTCAATGATTTAGAACCTATGCAGGTGTTGCAAAAACCTCTAATAGGGTAATGTAACATTTAATTTGAATTGCTGAATCAATAAAAAAAATTCTTATATTTCATCCATTTTATAATATGGTAAAACTCATTATCCATATAAAACTCAAATCCATCTTAAAACAAATCAATATTGTTTAAAATCTATACACATGTGTACATAATAATAATAATAATGCCAACAATATATACATATATAGGGTTTTTTTCTCGTGCATTTTTAAACCATTTTAATGCTTAAATGTTGGTTTATTATTGAATTGTCTTAGGTTATATTAGCAAACTATTCTGGTAATCATGACAAGATACCTTTAGTATTAGTCTCAAGGTTAATCTTTAAAAAAGCCAGTATAGTTAGTGCTAGTGTTTTTATTTATGTTTTTACTGGTTTGTACTAGTGCTAGAACACTCACCTCAATGTTGCAGACAAACGTTTATCAAAGAAAATTCTTGTCAATGACACTGGTGACTCAAGCCCCAACCAGTTAACAACAAGAACAAACTTTTCCCACATTAGATCAAATGGGATCAAAACCACAGTAATATGTTGCCTTGGGTTTGAAAAGATAAACCTTTATCACTTGGCGAATGCCCTCCTCCCCTTTTTTAAAACCAAAAAAAAAAAAAAAAAAAAAAAAAAAAAAAAAAAAAAAAAAAAAAAAAAAAAAAAAAAGATGAAGAACTTTAGGGCTCAAAGGAAAGGAACTTGTGGGTTTATGCGGTATTCAATGGCCAGAATTCTGGATATTAAAGCATTACATTACCATATATTTCTTGAAGCAAAGAAGATCCCCCAAACCTAATCAAGTTTAACTTCATACTTGAATGTTTCAAATTTGAATCCCTATGTCAAGTGTGATGCCAAGACAGCTCTTTTTCAAGAGCAGACTTTAACTGTTGCAATAAATTTTCATTTAATTTACCATGTAACAGTACAATCAAAAAAACAATATATGCTTAATAATGTAAGTAGATTTGATAAATTTATCATCAAAACAACCTTTCAACTACTTAAATCAGCTGAAAGCCCTAAAGCAATAGTTAATACATATATATAAATTATATTAATACAATAATACAAAATACAATTTAAATGAAAAAAAATATTTGAAATTCAAATTCTTTAACATTAAACAAGTTCTCGTGTTTCAAATTTAGTGAGTCAGGAATTGAATATAAACAGCTGCTAAACATTTGAATTTAATACTAATCCATAAATATATATTTTTTAAATTAAGTTCTATATGAATGACAAATCATTATTTCTGTAAGGTAATCCTTCAAGTTTTTAATATTTAAGTATAATGAATATATCTTATTCCAATTATGTTTAGTACCAATTTGTGGTAGAAAAGAGATAAAATTTTATCTTACAACCATTTAGTTTTTCAGAAACTAATTAGTAAAAATCACTTCAATTTGATATTTCAACTTCTATTTCACAGGAAATTTTCAATTTTTGCTCTTTTTGCAATTTTTTTTTGATAAAAATTTCTTTTTTGTATATTGAATGTCATCTGATCATATCTCTGATTTAATCATTTGTAGGTAAACCTTCTAAAATCTCATTTTTTGACAATGATAAATTCATCAAAAAATGATCTTGTTATTCAGTTTTTATTGTAAAAAAATAGGTATGCTAGGCAAATTTTAAATTCCAGCAAAACTGATAAGGTTAAAAAGTAATCTTTTTACATTATAGACTATAATAAACCAGGAACTTTGATCAAAAAACACTTTAAAAGCTCTAAAATCTTATACACCGGTCTGTATATAAAACATTTTTATCAAATACCATAACTAGGAAAGATATTTTACTTATTGAGGGTTTTATGCTATGAAAATGTTAGAAGAAAACTCTTTGAAATGTAAAAGCCTTAATGACTGGTAAACTGTAACAGAGGTTTTGTTTACCTAAAATTACTACCAAATAAAGGAAGATCCTGAAGAAATATGACAAAAATTTTCCAATTTGACCACTCAAATTCCCAAAAAGCCAACAGTGACACACAATCAAATAGTTTAGGTTAAATCCAGCTGTTCAAAACTTGTCCATACAAAAAATTTCAGATTTTGCCACAATATAAAATCTTTGCAATGAACTTAAAACTTCTGAACGCTTATAAAAATGGTCAAAATTTTCCCAGTCTGAAAGGAAGAAGGTAGTTTTCAGCAGCTATGGCAAAATTATGTCAGTAGTATGGATACAAACTGCACTAGCATTCTACAGCAAGTTAACAGACAAATATGCTTAAATAACTTTTGAATACCATAAGTAATTCATCATCATCAAATCTGAATGCCATGTCTTCTGAGTCTTGACATCATAAGTATTGTCCGCATCATCAAATCTGAATGCCATGTCTTCTGATAGTCTTGACATCATAAGTATTGACCTCATCATCAAATCAGAACGCCATGTGTTCTGATAGTCTTGACATTACATCATCAAATCAGAACGCCATGTCTTTTGATAGTCTTGACATCATAAGTATTGTCATCATCATCAAGTCTGAATGCCAAGTCTTCTGATAGTCTTGACATCATAAGTTTTGTCAGAACGCCATGTCTTCTGATAGTCTTGACATCATAAGTATTGTCCTCATCATCAAATCAGAACGCCATGTCTTCTGATAGTCTTGACATCATAAGTATTGTCCTCATCAAGTAAGAACGCCATGTCTTCTGATAGTCTTGACATCATAAGTATTGTCCTTATCATCAAGTAAGAATGCCATGTCTTCTGATAGTCTTGACATCATAAGTATTGTCCTCATCATCAAGTAAGAATGCCATGTCTTCTGATAGTCTTGACATCATAAGTATTGCCCTCATCATCAAGTAAGAACGCCATGTCTTCTGATAGTATTGACATCATAAGTATTGTCATCATCATCAAGCCAAATGCCTTCCAAATGTCTTGACGATTATAAGTATTGTCTTCAACATCAAGCCCAATGCCTTCTGAAAATCTTGACACAATAAATATTGACCTAGTCACCAATCCCAATGCCTTCTGAATACCATAAGCATTGTCCTCTATCAAGCCCAATGCCTTCTGAATACCATAAGCATTGTCCTCAACATCAAGCCCAATGCCATCTGAATACTATAAGCATTGTCTTCATTATCAAGCCCAATGCCTTCTGAATACCATAAGCATTGTCCTCAACATCAAGCCCAATGCCTTCTGAATGCCATAAGCATTGTCCTAAACAGCAAGCCCAATGCCTTCTGAATACGATAAGCATTGTCCTCTATCAAGCCCAATGCCTTCTGAATACCATAAGCATTGTCTTCAACATCAAGCCCAATGCCATCTGAATACCATAAGCATTGTCCTCATTATCAAGCCCAATGCCTTCTGAATACCATAAGCATTTTCCTCAACATCAAGTCAAATGCCTTCTGAATACCATAAGCATTGTCCTCATCACCAACCCCAGTGCCTTCTGAATACCATAAGCATTGTCCTAATCATCAAGCCCAGTGCCTTCTGAAAGTCTTGACTTTTTAAATTCATGGTAAGCGCCATTTCTCTTCATTCTTATCTTATTGTGTTATGTATTGTGATGTATTGTGTTGGTCATTATGGACAAGGCAAAGTATATTTTAATGGATGAGGGCTCAACTAATAACCAAAATTGATTTTAACATGTACACATATGAAATGTCATAACAATATTGATAACTTCCATTTTATAATTTGTTGGTTATGTTTAAATTGTTGTATGGATAACTTCAAAATGTACTTGTAATGTTTTCATGGTTGTAACAATAAGGCCATAATAAATTAATACCTAGATTTTCATCCCCGCCCACCCCCTATTTTAACACCCACCCCGATTTATTTTATTTTCGGATTTTGAACTCGTGTCCGGTTTCGATTCCGGCTATTTTAACAAATCTGCTCACTCCATGAGCCATAAGGTAATAAGTAAAAGCTAACTGGTTTCCGATCAAGTTCTGCGTTGTAACAACGAAAGTAGAGTGTTTTGTGCTCCATGAGCCATACAATTATAGGTAAGGTAGACTGGTGTCCAATCAAGTTGCAGACGGATTTTCAAAACCGAAAGTAGCGTGTTTCGCATATTAGTTGTAACATGGTATTTATTATAGCCACTGTAAAATCAGGCTTAAAAACAATCAAAAACTGGTATGGCTGTCAAGTTCCAGACACCATGACATTAATGGAATTATATAACGACTTTGTAGGTGGTAAACTCAATCATCAGATGCCCGTTGCTAACACATTGAATCACTGTTCGTGTTGGTCGCACAAAACACGAGTTGACAGAGTGTAATCCTACCACAAAAGTCGGAGATGTTTTTTTCTTTTTTGGGATCGTATATTGAATTCAATCAAGATGAGACTGGTATTGTGGTGTTTGAAAGCTTGGCCAAAGTTGATGCTGAGAAATAAAGTTAAAAAAAAATCTGTTCCCCCGTCCCTGTTTTGAAAAAAAATTGGATGAAAATCTAGGTATTAATTTATTATGGCCTAACTTCCATTTTTATTACACACTGGTAATGTTTTCATTGTTGTACGGTTAGTTATCAAATATTGCAAAGATTGACTGTTTGGCAGTTTTTTGGTTTTTTGCAACAAGAGCAAGGTTATCTAAGGACGAATTATAAAATGTTTTTGTATGTACCAGTGTGCATGGTCTGTATATTACTAGCATGCACTTAGGGTCACTTTTTTGTTAGTGATAGCTCACTCAGTCAATATGCCACAGATGAGTATACTCCTCTAGTCACATTATTCTGGAACAGAGTAAAACAGTCAATACTCTGTAATGCAAAGTGCCAGGCAAGGAAGCAGTATCTTCAATTTTAAAGTCTTGTGTATGACCTGGCATGGGTTCAAACACCCACCCACCCTCAAACCTTCCACATAAACACTTCAAAGAACCAACCTGATATGAACATCTTTTTTTTTTTTTTCTGTTCTATTCCTTTACCACCAGTAACATTTTTACATGCTAAACAGAGTTTCAGGCACCTTATTAACATGTCAAACCAATGTTAAAACCAATTTAATTTTTGTTGTTGTTGTTGTTGTAAACCAAAAATGTATTGTTCAAGATTTTTATTTACTACTTTTTCCTTATAAGAATCGTATGATTGATTGTTATTAAACAGTCTGATATAATATTCTTATATTAGCATGTATAAGCATATGAGTCATTTGCAGAACTGAAACTTCATCTATAGCTGACAACATCTTGATATAAGTAAATTAATCTTGTCACAGGCAAAATACTTTCTTCGATTTCTCTTTTCTCTACCAATGACATAAATATAGACTGTTATCGTTTTATTTTTTCCATACAATATACATATATATATATATATATATATATATATATATATACAAAATAATATTATTATTATAAAATAATAATAATAGTATATATATATATAATTAACCTCTATATAATCACCACCCTGGTGATTTGATGCGGTTCCTATCATCTAAGATACAAAGTGTATGAAATCTTTTTCAAGGGGCACAGTTAAAATAAACCTCAAATTGTAAAATACCCCCCCCCCCCCCCTCTCCCCAATGCATTTCTCTTCCTCTAAAAATTCCTAAATTGATAAATAGAAATCAACCATTCGGTTGATCAATCAATCAATATTCAATATATCTATACCTTGTTTCTAATCAATAAATAAGTAATGCAGTCAAACTCCATGATGATGATGATGATGCATGTAACTCAGCTCAAAGAAATCTATTAAATAACTGATATGAACTTATAAAACAATGTTTTTTATTCTAGAAATATTTATGTGAAAAAAATAATTTTTGCACTAATGAGAGTAATTTAATGTCCATTTTGTCTATTTCAATTTTTTTTAATATCAATGAGACACTTTATAAAGAATGCCATAAAAAATGCCAGTAGAAAATAAATAAATTAACAATCCAGATATTGTACTAAGTAACCTTTGTTGAGAAAAAATATGCATGTCAGTTGCAAGTTACATAAAATTATTGATAAGCATTACATCAATAGGGCTAGCAGTAACATCACTAAGCTGTGAGCAGACAATGGAATGTCATAAATGATTATGTAATCTTGAAAAAAAAATTGAGACTGAATCATAAACCTAACCAAATTAAACACCCCATTGCTTTAAATGATCAATTACTTCCATGTAAGCATGTTAAAAAGTGTACTTCAATCTTAATCTTAAATCAGTCTCAACCGAAATGTACATAAAAATATGCTGCATATTATAATGCAGCTGTTAAAACTGACAAAAGGTCTACTATTGAAAAAAAAAATTATTGCTCTGCAAAATACCAGTCCTACAATTGATACTTATGCAATAGATAGGCCTAATACACATAGTAATCACCAAGAAATGTCCACTACTTTCAAATAAACTGCATCCAAGAAACAATATCATAGCATCATTTTCATAATTCCATTTTAGTCATGCGTATTTCGAGTTTCAGTACCACCCAACCATATCAAAATTAAAATTAATCTAATTTTCTATAAACGTTGTAATTTGTTAAAATGGTGTTGTCTCAAATCATTAAACCGTATCCATGGTAATATAAAGCGACACGTTCTCAGTATCTAAGGCTGTTTACAATTTAAACTTCATTTAAATATGATGTAAGGAAGTCCAGCCCTTTTTTAAAATAAGTAGGCGTGAGTTGATATTTGTGACATGTGCCAAACCCCTCGTGAATAGATTTTGCTACGGCCAAAACAATAGCCACGGACTTTAATGACAGTGCGTGCAGTCTAAAGTAATTCTCAAAAATCGTCTCGTCTGACATGACATTCCAAGCTTCATTTGTAATATCTATATTTATACAAAGGATTTTATAAAACAATCTGAAGAAATATTGTAAAATCTGCCTAAATTTGAAAATAATTAGTGCACTTACCCGTGAGTGGTCACTTACGACAGAACTGGTCAGATCCCAATGTGTATAGGTAGCCGCCATATTGGATTTGTAAAATTGAATGATGGGTACGAAAACCTCAAGATGGCGAGAGTGAGTGAGTGCGGGAACCGTAGAAGGTAATTTTTTTCTGACTTGCATTGATATGTCGGTCGATCAAAGAGTTTAAAAAGTTTCTTTTCATTTTATCATTGTATTGAAGTAATTTAATTAAGTTTTTAGAGTTAACTACATTAAAACTCATTCATAACTTCATAAGAAAAGTATCAGTTAGTACGGTTTAGATCGGACCGAACTTGGGTTTTAAATTTTTAATTTCGACTCGTATCAGCATCGGAGTATGGCAATTATTAGCTATTCCCAGTAATGGGGAGTATTATATTGAAAGGAAGCCATCTTGTATACTGTCAAAATTTTTGCAATATCTATTAAAGTTATACTTTTAATATTAAATTATGTTCAATTTTGAGATTTATTAGATTTATATATATATATATATTATCGTTAATTACGAAAGTTCTGATTTAATCAACAATTTTTACTACGTAAAATATATGACCTCATGTTTACTCATGATTTTAACAAATATTTGTTAATAATAACGATAGATTTCCTGTAATCATCAACTTAATCGTATTTTACAAGTTGGTCTATTATTTGAATACTTCATTTTTAAACGGGATGTTTCTGCGAGTTGGGAAGGTCAAGTCAAAAGAAGGCATCGTAAAATCATGTAAATTTCGATCGTAGCCGGCCAGGATTGTTTTCGTGCTAGCTTTGAAAATAATGAATGATGTATTGATTGGTCATGTTAAAAATTTATGCAGCGAATAGAACAAATATAATAAATTCAAAAGTAATTAATTCAATAAGCAGCCTGGAGAAAGGATGGGATATTAATCTTTGTGAAATTTATTATATTGCACATCTTATACTATGGGTTGTGGCTTTTGTTATTCTTAGCAAGTAAGTGTGATATTTTATGATTAGTTATCAGCTGTACACGAGGTTATGTTTTTTATAAATAGCAAAAGGCATCTTCTTTGTTTGTAAATTCACTGATTTGTTATTACTGTAGAAAAGGAACAATGTTTAAAATTGTTTACAAAAGATGTATACACTTTGATACATTGTTTCAACTTGTATCAAATTTCATGCAATATGTACAGTTAATTTAAATGATTTTTAATTTAATTCAAGAAAATTGACAGTAAAGACTAAATCTGTTTTTCTTTTTGTAACTGATATTCTAGTAAAACAGGACCGGTATAGTTGAATTACTGTTAAAAAGACAATACAATGCATGTTAAAACTGTTTTCTGATTGACATGTCTTTTATAGTGATTGATACAAGGTTAAATTAATCAATCATAATTTTTGCATTATCGAACCAACTGCAGTAGAGTTTTAAAAATGCCTTTCAGATAACAATGTCAGAAATATTTCATCAGTATAAGAGTAAGTTATGACCTGTCCATTGTAGATGGTGATCTATCAACTATCTTGTTGTTTTGAATATAAAATAATGACCAGGGGCTAATCTTAGGGGTTGGTTCAATAAAAACCTTTCCCTTATATGGAAACTTTTATTGCCAGTGATGAACAATATTTTATATCTCTTTATACTTGTAAATAGGAAATCTATCATTTATCATCAGTGTCTTTAGAAGTCACAATTACCAGAAATCATCAAATCAACTTTTTGACTAATTGACACATCACTTATCATGGACACTGGACATTTAAGTTATCATGGGATGATTTTCCATATCTTTTTTTAAAAATGCAACAAAAAACCGGATCTTATTTTTTATGAAAAATTGAAGGTATTGTCATTATTTTTAAAATTTAAGATTAAGTTGGAAAATTTATTTTGCAATCATAAAACTTCTTTCAGGGTTTTTGCTGTTTTACTTGTTTTTTGCTATATCTTGATTTAAAATGAAGTATGTTGCTTTTGAAAGTCCTTGTATATTGATTTTCAAAAACAAATTTAAAAAAAAAAACGCATTAATTATTCATACTTTTTTTCTGAATATAAACAAAATATACATCATCAATAATTTGTAGCTTAGCAGATTACTTGATAAAAAAATCAATGAAGAAATTTTTTATTTGTAAATCCATTTAACAAAAAAGAGATTTTCTATATTCAACCATCATGTGTAGATATTGATCTTTTTGAGATTATATTTTATTTATGTTTATGATTTTAAATCTTAAAGAGAATTATTGCTGTTTGCTATTTGATTTTCACCAGGGTTCATTTGCTTGTATGCACAGTCCTGATTTCCCTGCTTGAGGCCCCTTATCTTTTTCATCTTTGATCTCCAGCATTGCTGGATTCAAGCTCAGAGATATTTAATCTTTTCAAAAGAAATTTGCTTTTATATCTGTTCATTATAGCACAATTTTATGTAAAATACTTAATTACCTTTTCAATAAATTATCTTGATAGATAATCAGTTGATTCTGAACAGATGGACAGTTTGTACACTTTTACTATGAATCTTGTTAAAACTGATTTGTTTCTAATTATTTCATTAAGCAGCAAAATTTCATTTAATTTTTTTAATTTAAAAATTTCAAATTAGATTTTCTAAATTTATATAAATTAATTGTTTAGTGGCATGTTAAAAAATTAAAATGAATTAAATTTTTTTGAAATATATTTACAGTTTAAAAATTTAAAAAATGTACTTTAAAATATTATTACTCATAAATAAAATTTGAAAAATTTTTAAGAATAAAATATCTATCTATATATTTTTATTTTTTTTAAACTTAACTTTAAATGTGTTTTTCATTTTTGTCAATTTTAATCTCAGTTAGATTTCCTGACATTTGATATTTCTGTATTAGATTTCAATGTAAAGGAAGAATATTGGACATCCCCTGTGTTGTTACCCTCTTTACACCTCTCTTTGTTTCATGCCACTGTTTAAATATGCAAATTTAACCACATGTGTTTTTTGCAAGTTGAGTTTTGAGGTGTCAACTTTTCAAAGACCTCCTGCCAATCTTGCTAAAGAGTCATTTTGAAAATGAAAAGTGAAAATCAAAACATTTAAATCATGTTAAGTCCATTATATAATTACCATTCTCTCCCAAAAGTTAAACAATGACAAAAATGTCTATTCTATTATGTACCCCATTTTATTTGTTCAATATCCCCTGTAAATAAATGCTTTATAAATACTTAATGAAATTCATTTGGGAGTATTTTAAGCCTTTGATTTTTTTCAGTAATGAATTCCTTTGTTGTTTTTAAATCTAATAGTTTTGTACACATATGGTCTAATATAACCATATGTTGACTGTTAGATAAAGAATTTCAATCATTTTTAACTTCAGTCTTATATAAAAGTTAATTTTTAATCCTCTTTAGAATTTTACTTCTATTATTGTAACTTTTCAACTCACCTAAACCCTTTAACAAACATTGCACAATAATAATACAGTCAGAAGTCATTACTAGGAGATTATTACACATATTCTAGTAATTAAACAAATTCTGTCTTCTTAACATTAAAACTGTTTTTATAAAACAAGTTTTTTTCTCTCTTATTTTTTCTTTTTATCTCTTAACTGTAAATAGAGACAGTTAATTAAAAAATTTAATAAATGGCTTTAATAAACATAGAAATGGCCTCATTTAATGGCATTTATTTTTTAAGTGTTTTGTTTTCAATTACCTCTAGTAATTAAATAACAAAAGTTAGTGGTAAAAACCACTTTCTCTTGCATTTAAAATAAACAATTTTTGTTTTTAATTAACATTTTGTTGGAAACTGTTTTTTTTAAATTAAGTTTAATAGATTAAGAATTGTCAGGTTTTTAATGCAGAAACTTGTAGTGAGTGAGGGGGATGAAATAGAAATGAGTGAAAACCAGCAGAGTTATGTTCCTTTTAGTGATAAATATGAAAATAATTAATTTGAAAAAAATGCTTTAGGCATGTAAATGTTAGAATATTATCCATCATTTTTAATTCCATCCAGGAAGAGAATTTTACAAGTACTGGAAAGGATATAAACATGTTTCAAAAAAAGGTGTGTTTATAAGATTAAAGACGATCACAAGTATTAAACAAGCTGTGATTCATTAGACCTTAAATAAACCAATTTTATAAATTACACCAAGTTCATACCAGTTTCCTCTTTGATACGTTTTTTCAAAGACTGTAATTAAAAAAAGGTTCTTTGGGTGAAATATTATCAAAATTGAAAAATAGATTTTAAAAAAATTAAATGCAACCGAAGCACTGAGTTATTTAATAGCTTTAAAATAATTTTTATCAAAAGTTAAAAAAAAAAAACATTGAATTCTTTTTAAAAATTAAATTCATTTTTTAAAATTATCTTTCTGCCATGTAATTTAATTATGAATGTACATTCATCAAAACATTTTGATGTTCTTGTTATATCCAGAGGTAAATCATAACAGATTTAGAGATCTTTCTATTGGCTGTCAAATTTCTATGGTAATAGATTTTTCAGAAATGATTTATTTATTTAAGATATCATTTATATTTCCTGAATTCATACTGGGTATTTTGGTTAGTAAACATGTTTTTCAAAATAAGAGTTAATGTTTAATATATATTCCTTGTGCAGTGTAAAGGTAAGTTTTTTACCTACCAAATCTTCATTATTGTTTCAAGATGATACAATTTTTTTGGCTTATGTATACTAGTAAATGACCAATTTGATAAATCAATGTGACATGTTATTATAAAGTTGAACTGAATAGTTTGTAACATTTGTTTATATTCAAAATAAAAACAAACACAATATGTCATTTTGAAATATAACAAGGCAAGTTTCATTGATTTATTGGTTGGGTCTGTCAATAAAATTCTTCTATTTTAGCATTTATAATGGATCATTGTAAAATTTTATTTTTTACCCATGGAATAAAATTTGTAATTCATATTTTCAGCAATATGTGCTACTCAAATACTATAAATTTCCTGAAAATGTAAATTTAATCAAATTATTTTACTAACTTGGATTATGCCTGGTTATGATTAATGAGAATAATTAATTCTTTTGGCATCAGTGAAAGATGGCCTCTATTAAAATCTTCAGAAACTAAGCTTTATCATTTTATTTAAAAATATCAAAACATAAACTGTCAACTTTAGATTAGTGATTACATGGTGTTAATTGAAACCTACGAGCTAATCTATTTCATATTTGTAAATTTCATTCCCTCTTCTCTCCATGTCAAATCCAGATTAATTCCCTGCTGATATCCTGTTCAATATTTCACACTGTCAAATTTTTGCATATTTTTAGCTCTCTAAAGCTGAAGTATACACAAGAAATAAAAACTGCTATTTGTTTAATGTTTGGAAAAGGATGTTTTTAATTAAAGTTCATTGTGAATATATAATTAGTTTTGAATTCTAAAGAGAAATGTTGGATGGCTAGAAGCACCATGTTAAAGTCTCGTTGCAGTTGTTTGAATCCTCCCAAGTGTGCCACACCCATTAAAAATTCATTTTATTTATAGTCATTCTAACAGTAGAGTTTTATTGATTACCTTATTACTTCATCTACTCTCAACATCTGGACTTAAATTACTTAGTTTATACACTGAATAATTTCTTTGACCTTTAATAAATCATATTATTAGTGAAATGTGAAATTATTGATGTACAAACTGACCAGTGAGTGACCAGTGGGCATTACATTTTGATTAGCAGGGGGTATGCTAATTGCCTTCTGGTAATAATCTGTTAATTATTGATAATATAGTATACAGTGGGCTTAGTTTGGAATATTACAGTAAATTACACTCACAAATTTTTATAATCTCCAACATTTACAGCTGTATCAAGTTAGCTTAAGTCAATTTTGACACTGAGTGAAAATTTTCTCTTTATTTGTGATTCACAGTAGTGGACAGATGTTTTGAGGTAGATGTGTGCTGTTTGAGATGTGTAAAGATTTTTAAATTAACTGGACTTGCCACTTATATGATCTCTGTGTCATTTTTAACTTAAATGAAATTAGACAGAGGAGCATATTGAAATATAATAGTAGTGGGTATTTTAAACTACTTAATTTGGAAGGAAATGCTTAATTTTGTAAGTGAGTAAGTATCATGTTTATACTTAAAATATTTTAGTTTAAAAAAAATCACAGATGGTTTCACAATTACCTAGGGGCATTACCATCAGATAGGGGTACCCTAAGGGAAATTTTCGTAAATTTTGAAAGAAAAAAAATAATTTACATATTTCTGCCAATTTATGTTTAGGATAATAAAAAATTGATTTTCTTCTGATGATTTAATGAGATAGTTATATATGTTGGATCAAGTATTTTTGTTTTATATAATTCTTTTTCTGTTAAAGTTATTTTGGCACGCTGGTGGGTTATTATATGTAACAACACCACTAACAGGAATATGAGTAACCTCTTGTGTTCCTAATAATAAAAGTAATTTGCTGCATCATTTCTAGGGCACCAGGATAGTAATATAAATAATTTCAAAACTGATAAGTAAATATCAGAGAGAAAACAATTTTTATTTAAAATGATTTATCAAGGATGGTAAAAATCCTAGATAAAGAAGAACAAGAATTTATGAGTTGCTTCCAAGACGGCCAGTGTGTGAGTGTGTGTGTGTGTGTGTGTGTGTGTGTGTGTTACAATGTCTTAAGAAAAACATATAAAGATAAATATAATTTATAAGATAAATTCTAATTGTTATGTTTTTAAACTAATTCAACTTAATAACTTCACTTAGAACTATACAAAGCATCTCAGCTTCTTTGCAGATGAGGGATGGTAAAAGGGAGATAATAACATGCATTCTTTTAAAATGAATGAGTGTGATCGAGTGCACATTAACATAGTTTAAAGGATGATTACTGTAATGTCAATTTAAACAAAAATATTGATGATTAGATGATCAAATGTTAATGCAGCATTATAATGTTTGTATGATATTTTGTGTCTACCAGTTTCCTATAATTATCGACTTTTAATGGAAAATCTGATTCTGTTGGTATTGTGTTTTAAATCATACTTAAACAATCTGTATATAAGATTAAAATTAAACTCAGCAGTTTCTATTCTATTATCATTCAAAATTATTTAATTGAAAAAGAATACTTGTAAATATTTTGCAACATAATTTTAAGATTTAAGTTAGACATTAAAATAAGATTGATTTTCAAACAGCCTTAAGGAAAGCAAATAACTGGTAAATGAAATACTACAAATAAGTCATCTTTTGGTTTTAATTTGAAATCTTGTAAATTTTATTTAAATGAATGAAATGTGATTTGCTTGAATGAAGTAAATATTTCTAAAAATAAAAAGATAGAAAAAATTGCTATTTCAATATTATCAGAACTTTGAAAAAATATGTTGTGTAATTAATGAATGCCTCGTCTCTGTCACTGATGTTTTTAATTATTATTTTAAAAATATGACTGTGTTAAAAATGACTGTGTTAAAAATGACTGTTGATTACTTAATAAAAGGTAATACAGAGTAAATACTTCTCCAGATACCCGCAGCTGTTTACTTTACTTAACAAATATATTTTATAAACTTTTACAGTTCATTATGTTTTTATTTGCAGTAACATTCTATTTCCATGTGTTAAAATTAAAAGCTATTTGAAGATATAGTGATTACATAACTACTTCTAGTTAGAGGATTTAATGTTTTTTACTTATTTATTGTAAATGAATAGCACTACTTTTTTATTTTCTTTAAGAGAGGTATTTTAAATTCCTGAAATCATATTGAAATCATTAAAGGATTAAGGTTAAAATTAGATTTAAAAACTTATATGTTGTACAGCAATGCAATAGCATTGGATTTTAGTTGGTGATGGCTCGGATAAGCCCAACATTTCACCGCATTTTGAAAATTTTCTGATGTCTTTTTCCATTAAATGTGTTTGTTGGCTTGGTGAGTAGACTTACAACTTGTGGCTTACAGTAAAGAAATATATTTATTCTTTTTTCCATCTATCTGGTTTCAGCGTGTAATTTGTAAATTTTTTTCTTGTGACTACTAAATTACCACATACAAAAACAATAAAACTTTGTCAAACAAGATCAGTTAATAAAATTTTGTCAAATGACATCAGTAAATAAAACTTTGTCAAACAAGATCAGTTAATAAAATTTTGTCAGATGACATAGTTAATGAAACTTTGTCAAATGACATCAGTTAATAAAACTTTGTCAAATGACATAAGTTAATACAAATTTGTCAAATGATATCAGTTATCAGTTGATTATCTGATGTCATTGCCAGACAAATCTGTTTTCTGATATGAAATTGCAAGGAATATTCTGACATTTAAAACTTTTGACATTATACGGGATTAGCTGGACACAATAGAGAAATATAATGATGGATTCCGCTCCTGAAATATCTAGATATGAAAAATGTTAAAAATGTATTAAAAGTATGTTATAAAAGTCATAGAAAATTTTAAAAGTATATTTTAAGTGCATAGAGGTGAATTTGTAACAGTAATGAGCTGGTGTCCTCAGTCAAGTTCAGATATAGTATTTTGAAATGGTCATTAATATATCACTTAAGTCTAATATGAAATAAAGATAACTAATATATTGAATATGTTTATAAGATTTTAACTAATTATTATTTATTTAGAAATGATTTTATATCTTTTATATATATAAATGAGTATTTATATGTATTTTATCTTGTATATTTTTAGGTCTGTTTAAGTTAAACCTGCACAAAGAAGATTTTAAGTACTTTGAAATGATGTGGCAACTACACAAAAATCTTCAACAGTCTACATAAGTGTAAATACAAACTTTGTTACAAGAATAAAAAATTACAGAAGAAATAAAAAGAACACCGAAACTAGCTCACATTAACATTTTGAATGATTTTAACAGGAACAACTTCACAAATGTTGGCCATGGATGCACTCGCGTTTGAAAAAATGAAATCTAATCGCAGAAAGCAGAGAACACCAATTCGGGTGGCATATGATCCAAAAGATCCTGGAGCATCATTTCCAAAAGTACCACCTGAGGAGGAATTTGCAAATGGTGTGGGTAGTGATGCAGGAAGTGATAATGAACATATGGAAGATGAGGAAAACAAGAATTCAAAATCATCATGTAACACCTACCCGGAAACATTTCCAGCAGAGGAAGATCTCAGAAATAATGCATCAGAACGACATGCTTCTGCCAAATCAAATGAACCAGAAGATATGAGTGTGGCATTCCCAACAAAATATCATCGTCTTGGAAGTGAACTGTTTCAAGAAACTAACTTTATGTCAAATGGACAGAACAAGAAGGAGTCAAATGAGGAAAAGGATAAAAGAGAAAGTGTCGAAAGAGAAATTCCAAATTCCACTTCAGACATAGATATGACTGATATTCAGAATGAAGAAGGAGTTAAAGTAGATGGAGGTAACCGTATATTTCATCCTGATGCATATTGTGAAATTTGTGATAGAGAATTCTGTAACAAATATTTCTTGAAAACGCACAAAGCTAACAAACATGGTATTTTTGACAATTCGCCATCACCATTTTCCATGGGTGGAATGCCACCAAGCATGGTTGGTTTACCTGAGGATGCCACCTCATTTCCACTACCTCATCCTACCCCACTGCCACCTTCCCAGCCTACATCATCATCTTTTAAAGTCATGGATTTTTTGCAAAGTTTACCTGCCACAGAACCAAAATTTCCATCAAAATTGGAACAACATTCAACTCCAAAACCATTGGATAAAAGCTTGCCAAACAACAGTGAAAATATTAATACAACCAACAAAGATGACATCCTTAGTAGTAGGAGCACACCAACATCTAACATGATGAATAACAACAATAACAACACAAATGCCAACAAAGACAACAACAATAGTGCAAGCAAAATTAACAAGGACATGGAAGATTTTTGTGAACTTTGTCAGAAACATTTCTGTAATAAATACTACCTCAAAAAGCATAAACAAGATGTCCATGGTATAACACCTCCAGAGGGCTTGTCCTCATCAAAAAGGGGTCGTGCTAAAGATTTACAATTAAAATTAGATGCCATTACCTCATCAGCTGGAGCAATTCCAACCTCAGCTTCACCGCTTATACCTCATTCTATTGCAAGCATGGCTGGATTGCCTAATATGCCTGGTGTCATGGTTCTTAATCCATTTATGCCACCAATGCTTATTCCAGGCTCATTGCTAGGACAGTCTCAGTTTGCACCACCAATGATGCCACAGCCATTGAATGGCTCATCAGCTAGTCAAAATTCACCACCATCAAGCTTAATCACAACTACAGCATCACAGTCAAGTCCTATTGATGCCATGCGTGAAAGAATGGGGGGAAGTGGTGGCAAAGAATCATTTTGTCAGTTGTGTCAAAAGGAATTCTGTAATGAACATTTCCTGAAGATCCATAAAGCCAACAAACATGGTATTTATGATGACACATCTCCAGAATCATCAGGCAGAATGTTTGACCCCACTGCTGCTGTAAGCAAACCAACCGCAAATACCTCAGAGATACCTTCTTCTACATCTAACACTGATGGAAGTAAGGATCTCGGCAAACCTGATTCCAGTCCCAAGCCAGGGACTTCCCTTGTAACCAATTCATCTAGTCAAGATAATTATGTAACCTATTGTAACTTATGCAACCAGGAGTTTGCAAGCAAGTACACATACCGTATCCACAGAATACAGGTACATGGGATGTTAAATGAAGGAATGGACATCCCTCTTAGTGAAGACATGATCAAACAATCAATGAAAATGAAGGAAGAAGCAATGAAAATGTCGCCAAGATCAAAAATCTCAGATGATGGACCAATTGAGAATAGAATGTCAGAAAATGGATTGAGTACAATGTTTGGTAATATGGTTGCTGCCAAATTGGCTGATCGTGTAACATGTGAAATCTGTAACAAGGACTTGTGCAATAAATACTTTTTGAAAGTTCATATGTTTAAAGTTCATGGAGTTGAACAGAATTCTGATAAGATGGATTCAAACAAAATATCCAAGTCACAATATACGGGTGAATCTGATGGAATCAAAAACTTGTCTGTTAAACAAGAGATGAAGGATCCTATTCATCATAGTCCAAAACTGCCAACATCCCTGCCACTACCTGTTCTTCCAAAATCTACCGAAACTCCAATAGATATGTCTAGTGGTAATCCAAGTGCTGAAAAACTTTCTAGTGAGGAACTTGTTAAAATGGGCATTGACCCAGAGGCTTACTGTGAAATCTGTAAGAAGGAATTCTGTAGTAAATACTTCCTTAGAACACATAGGCTAAACATCCATGGTATTCGTAGTGATAAATCAGAATCACCACAACATCATGATACTGTTGATAGATTTTCACTGAATCATTTAGCTGCAACTGCATTGAACAAACCCTTGAATCTCAGTATGAATGGAGGGAAAACCAAGTTTGGATTTGAAAAGCATACTTGGCGTTGGAAGGAACCTGTAAATTCTTCTAGGGTCAGTTGTGAGATTTGTAACAAGGAACTGTGTAACAAATATTTTCTCCGTACACACAAGCTTCGCAAACATGGTATCTTGCCATCTGATGGAGAAAAGATGAGCTTAAACAGTTCACCAACTACCTCTGATGTAGAAACCTACAGCAATTCATCATTGCCAACAGATCTCAGTATTCATGATAGAAACCTTGAAAGTCCTTCTATTTTTAAAATGGACAATGGTCTAATGTCATCTCGATCAAACACCATGTTGAACTTTGAGGACAGAAAAGCTAAAATTGGAGATATTCCAAACTTTAAAATGAAAAGTGAGGAAGAAATGTCTATGACTGATCAATATTACAACCATTATAGTGAGGTTTGTCACTTGTGTAATCGCAGATTCAAAAGCACAAAATGGCTAAAAGCTCATATATGGAAAGACCATGCAGGAATGACGGCTTTCTCTCCAGATATCAGAAAATTTATAGAAGGATTTGACATGAATGTAGATAGCAAATGTTGTGAAATATGCAAGGTTGTATTTCCAAGTGAATTGTCAATGCAGTTGCACATGATTCAGGAACATAATGCTAAAATTGCACTCAACACTAGCCCAACTCAAAATGGCGATTCACCACCTAAAAAGAGAGTTTCAAGATTTGGACCACGTTTTGCCATGAAGCGGCGAATGTCTTTTCTTGCCAAACAAAAGTTTTACAGTTGTTCAATTTGTGATTATAAAAGTAAATGGTTGAGCAATGTTACCTCACATGAAGAGTCCTATCATGACATTTTACCTAGAGGTGTGAAAATGGATGCCAGTCAAATGAACACGGACAATGTTCTAGATCTTGCTAAAAGGAATACTGGGGATGTGAAAAACTTTAAATGTAAAACTTGTGGTCGTAAATTTTCCTCAGCTATTCATTGTCATAAGCATATACGTGAGGAGCATATTCGTGGACAGAATTACAGGGTCAACAACAAAATCTCAAAGGTTCACTTGTCATGCAAGTTTTGTCCTTTTGCAACTCGATTTTCCAAGCAACTACGCCACCACATGATTCGTGTGCATAATAGCGGTCGTTACAATTCATCTGTGAGAGACAATAGCTTGAGCATGTCAGATGATTTTTCAGGGAATAATGCAAGTCAGCCACTTAATCTACATGCCCAGGCTGTTAAAAACGCAGCAGGCGATGATGGATCTTCCTACACACTTCAGTCATTTCAGATTGAGAACCCAGCAGATGACAGTGATTTTGTCACGGCATTGGTAAAGATGCCTGTTCGTAAACACATTAGTGGTCCTGTCTCTGTAACCTTCCTGTTAACACCCACCATGGATGATTGACAGATTTAACTTCCGGTGTAAAATTATTGCTATTTATATGATCAATGTGTTCATTATATCCATGGTTATAAAGTGAATTACGCATATTTATTTATATTATTTTTGTTTACAAATTATGGCCCTTTTTGTGCAATCAGATTGTTAACAGATGCTGTTTTACTATTATCATTTCACACTTGTGACAGTTCAGTTTTTTTTTTTTTTTTTTTTTTTTTTTTTTTTTTTTTTTTTTGTTAGTTATTACGTCACATTCGAAATTAATACTGGCTTGTACAGTTCATTTTTCGTTACCAAGGCAGCATCCAATCAGTTAAAACAGAGCTAGCCATTTATTTTGCCTCAGAATCTCAGTATTAGTTGTGCATATATATTAAACTTTTTATATTGTTTCTATGAATCTGAAAAAAAATCACATGGTTTAGGAGTAAGAATTTTTTGTTTCCTTTTTTCTATTTTTAGATGAATTAAACATGGTCTGATATTATATAGAAAACAACAGTTTTTATCACTTTTTCCCATTTTTTGGTAATGGATAGTAAAGTAGATACATGCTGTAGTAGAGCATATTAGTAGTCTAAATAATTTACAAAAAATGCCAACTTAGCCCTAACTTATTTGTTATAAGATGGTTGATCTTTTAAATATACACTATTCTGCAGGGAAAGTTTGTCTTTGATGGCAAAAGAAAAAAAAATATTCTTATAATTAACACATATTTGTAAAATGAATTATACACATAGGATGTAGTAGAGGTATATTTAAAAGACATTATTTATTGTTTAAATTGAAGTGATTCATATTTTTTTCTCAGTTTTTTCTCCACGTGTGATTTTTTTCTTTTATATATATTTGAAGTTGCAATATTGTGATCTATTTAAGAATTTCATCATGTATGGTTGATGTGTGTGTGTGTGAAGGTTTAAACAGGAATGTTTTAAATTTTGTAGAGATAAATATATATGTTTTTTGTGTGATAAAAGTACTCTCTTTAATTAGTTGATATTTCTTAAAATAATATAGTTAACAATTCATCATTTTGAAGATGAAAAAGACGATCTAAAGTACACTTGCCTGCCTTGCTCTCGATTCTCAATTTTTACTTGGCCAATAATATCAAATTGTTATTGATAAAACATTTTGTAATTCAATTCATAAATTTAAGTGTAATGAAATATAAACTTATAGTACTTTATTGAACAAAAATGCTTAAAAATGATCCCGAATATGCTATAAGTATTTTAAAAAAAAAAATTAATTAATTGATATTAATACAGTACAGCTTTCGAAAAAAAAGAGAAAAAAGTGAAGTATATGATTTAAGGAAAAAAACTCAATTGAATTATTGGAATGTAGATTGTTATTTTATATTTAATTTTAAATATATATGCAAGAAATAAGGTTACACAAAATGCCTGTAAAATTTGGTATCTCAAAAGAACATATTTGGTACTCCTTTAGATTTTCTATTATTATACGTTTTTGTTTGATAATATATACGTTTTTTTAAATCACTAGTCTCATTCTTCATCATGTTTTACAGACAGCTTGGATAAAATCATTCAGAACAACTTTTTATGGTACTTGAATAAAATGGGTTGAGATTTAAAAATATCCGTTGTGAGCACTGATATCAAGTTTTTTATTTATTGTTAATGAAAATTGTTAACAAATCATTTGGAGGGATAGTGACTTAACAATCAATTATACTCACTAACAAATTATGATGATATACTGTAAACATGCTTTTATTTTTTTAAATAACATTTTTCAAAGAATTGTACATTGATTTATATAGCCATTTTGGTGTTAAAATGGTCTGAAAACACTACTTGAGGTTTGCTTTGATGACATGATGATCTCAAATTATTTGTAGATTTTTTTATTTCTACATTAAAAATTCTTCAAAAAGCCAATGATAATAACTTAAATAAAAAAATTGATATCAAGATCTTAAATTCAGGCTCTGTAAGTAGAGTAAGTGAAAATGAAAGTGGGATTATCGTAAAAATTTAAAAATTTGCCTCAATTTGAAAGATCATTGGTTCAAAATTTAAATTTCTGTATCTTAGTAATAAAAACAATTAAGATAACTAGCATTGGTTTATGTGTATAGTAGTGTTATCTGTGGGTATAAAATGATTTTTTTATGTTGACACTTTTGAACATTCCATAATTTATTTATAACTTGTTACCTGTAAGTGTTCTACTATATTATAAGTCTGTCCATAGTTCGTAGTAGTCAATATAGTATTTATATCTCTATATATAAACATAAATCAAATTGGTGCGACGAGATGATTCCTTAGTTATACACATAACCATTTACTTATTCCTCTGGAAAAAAAATCAATTTTAAAATATCTTGTATGAAAGAAAGTGCCTTGTTTCAAGGTTAGAATGGTGCCTAGCTGATTTGGGGTATAGACATGTCTTGATAACAGTTTAAAATTTTGCCAATGCATTTTGTTTTTCAAATTTCATTTATTTCCAAGCTGTCTGTAAAATTACTGAAACCGCTATGGGTTTCTCACAATTTGCATTACAAAAGTCATTTGTTTTCATTTGAATTTTAAGGTGTGTGTTTGATTTGAATTTTTACAATCCCATAACCCTTTTTTCTCCTCATTCCTTAAAAGAGTTCCAGGGTCTGTGGGGACTTATCCCCCTTACCAGCATGTGGATGATGATGTGAATTGTTTAATAATCTCTATTTTTGATATGTCACTTTGTGGAACTCCTTATTTTTCCTGGCTTGTCTTGATATATTTAATATATAATATCTTGTTTGAACATTGAATCTGGAGAGTTTTTTCAGCTTGTATATTGGATTTTGTACTATACATAATATATATATTATTCATATTATATATACCATTGTGTGATGTGGCAAAGGACAGTTTATATTTGATTTGAACAAATATTTTGGTTTTACCCCCTTATTTATTTATTTTTTTTGTTTTAACCCATCAGATGTGTAGGGGAAACAAATTTCCTTCCAAAATTAATTTGGGAAATGATTTATATAGAGTTGTTATATGCAGAATAAAAATATTTGCGACATTGTGCTTCCATATTAGATAGGATCTTACAGGAATCACAAATTTATTTACTGAGTAATTATTCATTTCATTTGGTTATTACCGATTTATCATTAACTTCTCATTAAAAATGTTGGTTTTGAGTATTAAACAGTTAACACCAGAGCATCAGCTTGGATTACATTCTCTTTATATTTTCAATAGAAAATTTTCAACCCAAAGTCCAAAACTGGCACTACTACTAATATCTATTATTTTTTTAACCATTGATATATACTTAGTCTGTTCTAGTCGTCATACTTCCGTAGAATTAAGGGCAATGATTTTTCTTCTGCATTTATAACTTGTGTGTTTGTAGAATTGTAATTTCTAGTCTTTCCCGGCTCTATTAGGGTCGGTATACCAAAGTTACCAAAACTTGACCATTGTACCTCATTCATATATTTTTTTTAATTCAATCTTGTTTCACTTTTTTTTTTTTTTGTCCACTCTATCATTCTGTCTTGATACCCCCCTCCTACCCCTGTATTTGTCAGTGTCTGTGTATCTGTCTCTTAGTACTTAGATTTCATTTACAAAATAGAACTAAAATTAACCTAATGCTGTGATTGTCAGAGGACAAATAAAACCATACAGTTTAATATCTGTACAAATTTTGTAATACTTAATGGTTTATTTTTGAAAATTCTTTCAAGCATTTTTTTTAATAAGCTGTCTATGTGGAACCATATTTTATGTACCATAACTTCTGATTTTTTTTTTCTCCACCAAGACACGGAATCAATTTAAAGTTTACACCATATACAAATGTTCTCAGTTAAAAGTCTTCTCTCTTATATAGAAAACATTTACCAAGTTCATAAAAATTCTCAAGTTGTTGTTTTGAAATATAAGGCTTCTTTCGTATTTGTCAAACAAATGAAGATGCAATAGTTTCTCTTTTAACTTCGGAAATATTGATTCCTTTTACGGCTCCACAAGTTAAAAAAAAGATTATGCCACATAACTTAAATAGATGAATAACCTTTGACCTGATGATGTATTCAAAACCTGCTGTATGTGTTAAATATCTATTTATTTTAATACTTTTATTTTCTTTGGTTATAAAAAAATTGCATTTTTACAAATATTAAACTGTATGGTTTTATATATTATGACTTATGTAAAGATAATGAGAAGATATGAGATAATAAACACGCCTCATCCCTGGGCAGATTGGAGTGCCTATCATAACATATTGTAGATGTATTTTGATTGTTTTGTTCTAATCATGAAAAAGAGAAAGTGTAACCTATATTTGTTACTTAATATAGGTCAAGATGTATGCACAATGCTTTTTGTATTTCTTATTTTAAAAGATTTTTGAGAGATTTGTTAGCTAGTAGAGCATTTGAAATCTTAGTAAATGTCATGTCCGATATAAATGGTCAGTTATTGGTTAGAAAACTTTGTATCACCATGGTAACAAGGTCTGATTTTGTAGAATACTCACAACTCTAGTCAATGTGTTTGTGCACAAATATTTAAAGATAATTATTTTTACAAAATGTTTGCTTATTGTTGATATTTTTAATAGATTTTTAATTACATTTAGGATTTTTCTGCCTTGTTTCATTTCTTTTTTCAAATAGCCATTTTGAAGGAATGGTTTCTGGCTTGTTGAAGCTTTTTGTTATTCGAAAGGTGCAATATGAAATGGTTAGCAATGTTTTTTCCTCAACATTTTCAGCAAATTTTTATTAAACATGTGAATTAAAATGTTATTTATTTAAACTTAATTATGCAGTTAACAGTCGCTATATGCAAAATGTTATTTATTAATGCAGACTGAATTAAGTAGTTTTGAAGGTCTTACAGAAATTTGAAATGATGTTAAAAATGCTAAACTTCAAGCTATGGTAATATTGAATTGACCAGTTCTTGTAACAGTTGATTTAGTGAGCCGTGGTAGCTTGTTCATTGAGACATTATTGCTTGTCAAGTTCACTTTTTCCCTAGCCAGCAAGCTTCAATGATTAAGTGTAAGAAAAAAATAGATATGGTCTTCAAGTTTTTTTCTTGTTTTTTTTTTTTTTCTTTATGAATTTTTGTGATATAAAGGTTTGTGTAGATGTTGCTTTATTTTTGAACTATAAACAAAAAATGCCCAGGGATAGAGGCTTATGTTGATGAAAATATTCACTTTTTGTCAAACTTTGTGTTATAATGGATAATAGGCTTACAAAATGTGTATTATAATAAATTTGTATAGTTATTTATTAAAAATCTTTTTTTGGGTATTATATAACATCATATGCATCAAACTCTTTATATTTGCACTTTTAAAACTTTGCAGAATTATATAAAATTATGTGGAAAATTTTTTTTGTATGTGTAGTTAAGAAAACTTGTATCATTTTGGTCTTGATACGAACATAGTCCTTATATATTGACAAGGGTCTCCTCTATTTAATACTACCTCACAATATTATAGTTATTATTATTATTATATTTATTATTATTATTATTCTTTGTATGAGAGACAAATGACAAACTTGTATACTAATAATAATATAAATTATTATTATATTTTTGGCTGTAATCAGTCTCAGTATTATAAGGACATCTTTTTTCCTGGATGTATTCAGAAATTCCGTAATGTAGAGAGAAGATGGTGGTTCTAATTTGGGTATTTTTTATCCATTTTATAAAAAAACTAAAAATATATTAGAAGTTTTTTGAAGATAAACAGTTAGGTACAGAAACAGTACAATATGGTTGTTTTTTTTTATTATTTTTTATTCATTTTTTATTTATATGTTGCATTTTCATATTTTTCAAATCTTGCCATTTGTTTATTATATTGGTTGACTCAGATTTCCTGGGAACAAAAAAAGTTTTAAAGTTCCAATTAGATAAATTATCACCATTGGAACAACATTTAAAATTATTAAAAGATTTATTTCAATATCCTACTCACAATGGAAATCTAATTCCAAATACCCAATAAAAAGAAAACTTAATTCAACTGATGATTTTCCATGATTGTTGTATTTCACAAGGATTTGACTTTAACTTGTTTTGAAATACTCTTAGCATGATTGATTTGAAACTAATTTTTAACTTTTTTGTTGATTCAATTTCATTTTGATTTGAATCAAATTAAAATGAATATCATGTTAAATTCTCTCTGACTTCTAGAAAGGACAAGTATTGAACTGAATATTGTTATTTTTTTAAGGATCTTAGTCATGTCAGAAACACATTCTTAATTATGTGACAGTATAACATTTACTTTATATTCATTTTTAAGTACAAAAGGATTAGAATTTGACTATAAATGGGCAAAACAAATATGGTACGAAAATGATTAGGATGGTACTTAATTTAAACCTCATCAGAACTTAAATATGGTATGTAGTTGTAAAATAAGGTGCTTACTAAAAGGACTAAATCTGGAACCTAACTATTTTTCTTCGTCAAATTAATTATCTCTAAGTGATATGGTGGTGTACATATATAAATTGTATATTTAAATGTGATTGTTCGTGTGTTTACTCACTGTGCCATTTTTATTATATTTATGATGTTGTAAGAGGAGGTTGACCCTTCAAAGTTAAGGCTATGAGGGACAACAAATATAAAACAAAAAAATATCTTAAATCTTAAGGAGAGTAAATAGTTGCCATGGAGATGAAGTACATACTAGCACTAATGTAATGTTGTCAGCTGTTTGTGTTAAGTGTAAGTCATATAAATCTGTAATCTACATTTTTTCAATTTTCAAAATCAACTAAATCAGGGAGTTTTACAAAAACAAAATATGTATGAAGATAAATGTATTAATTCAGTGTTAGATGGTCACAGTTTTAGTCTCTTGACAGTGTTCATCATAGCGGTTTGTTTACTTTCACATTATTTTTGGGCAACCAGTGTAATTTTCATTCATTAAGCATAATTTCTATTTTTCCCTACTATCTATATTTTATTATCATTTAAATTCCTATTGAGAATTTATTTGTCGGTTTGTGTAATATAAAATATCTGTTTAATATATGGGATATTATTTTCCCCACACTTTTGAGTTAGGCATTATTATGTTCCCCAAGGTTATGTTGTACTTGTTATATTTTTATTTTGTTTTGTTGGTTATATTTATTTAAGAATGGAAATTCTGTGTTCAAATCTCAGGATAATTATAACTGTGCTCTGTGGATTGAACACAGAATTTTTTGCATTCACGCAATGTATGTATGCATATTTTTTGGCATCAACTGTATTTTTGTATAGTGGAGTGAATTTTCCTTTGCACTGTCAAATAGATGGTGTTTTTTGTATGCAATAAAACCTATTGAAAAACAATATTGTTTTTATATTTAATTTTAGTAAAGTGTATTATGATTGATTTATGAATGTGGAATGTGTTAAAAAAGTCTGGGATATTTCACTTACAGTATATATTGAACTTCCATAAATAAAACTAACACCATTTCTGTGTTTGAATTGACAGAGTCCAGATTATTTCACTTATAGGAAAACTTTCCTGAAACAAACATGTTCCTGTGTCTGAGCTACAAGACAAGATTAAATATATATATATATATATATATATATATATATATATATATATATATATATATATATATTTTTTTTTTTTTTTTTTTTTTTTTTTTTTTTTTTTTTTTTTTAACCAATAAGAATTTTGTGTTAATGCTGCCTAAGTGTGTGTGTAAAATCTTCATAAATACATCCAGTGGTGTTTTTTTTAAGTTTGAGCTGCTGTACATTTTACTAATTCGAAATGTTCATCAATGGAACAATGTTGTTTCAATATTTGAGGTGGCAAAGGAATGCGTTATTAATTGCAAAGGAGAAAGCTACAGGTGTTTATAATTGGTATAGAACTAGGATGCACTTAAAAATTTCAAAAGAAAAGGCAATAGATATTTATCATGTACCAAGAGAAGGCGTTCGTAATTTCAGAACACAAAATCCCCTTTATTGGCAGAAATGGTGTGATATGTTTCAAACGCTTTAAAATTAAGACTGAGTGTTTTAGAGTTAAAATATCATAAAAGTATGAAGGAAAGTACGAGGTGAAAATACAAATTTACCGTCAACATTTATCTATAAATATACCCGTAACTGAAGTGTTGGGGTTTACAGGAAAAGCCCTGTGTCTCTGTGCATTCATCCCAATATTGTGTCCTCTCCATAACTTCTACATCTATAGATGGATTTTGATTAAACATGTTACAAATGTTACAAAATCACATGCAAATTTGTGTTAAAGGTCAAAGTTCCGATGTTCAACTTTCTTTTTCATGGATATTTCCCTTTTGTATCGTCATTGAATCTGTTTCTAAATTGTACAAAAGGTTACACCGAAAAAAAAAACCCTGATTATTTACAAATTTTAATTAAGGATGTGTATTTGTCCCTCAGAATTTTAAGAATATTCGAATGTGAAAACCAGTTAACAAGAAGACCAAAATAGCCCCGTACCATTTTTCGTGTTTCCTCTACACATTGGTCAGCATGTTTAGACTACAAGTGATTGTTACTAAACATGCCGATACTGTTACACGGAGAATTGGCCTTAATGATATACACATGTATATAATTTGAAGGAATGATGGACAATGTCACAAATAGTCACTTTGTCATGTCAAACTTATGCATTTACTAATGACATACAGAATGAACTAGTATAGCAGGAGTTTTTTTGTTGTCATTTCTTTTACTAAATATAATGTCAATAGAACATTGTACATCTCTGGATTTCTGTAACGATGGTCGAATGGTCAAAAGCATCGCTTTATTGATCTCAGTTCCTCTCGCCAGTCCGAATTTCCCCTGTCTCTAAAACACTTTATGCCTGACGGCTGTGTGTAGGGTCAGAACAATTTCTATTTTAAAAAAAAGACGGGGTTCTCCGACACCAACTGGTATCGGAAGTGGTGCCGCTCTTTTGATTTAGACTAAAATATTAGTAGAATTGTAGAAAAATACTATCTTTGATTGATAAATGATTGATTTGTCATCCAAAATTTTGAATGTGAGAATTTTGCGAGGTCGCGTAGTTTTGTTTTGAAAATAGAAGCGGAGTTCGACAAACGTCAACACGACCAGAAAATGACCAGTGGCGTTGACATTTTAAAATACATAAATATTTTGGAAGACAAATCATCCATCTATCGATCGAGGTTGGCGACTTTTCCAGTTTCAGTAATATTTTAAGTATGAAGCAAAATGAAGCGGCACTACTTTCGACACCAGTTGGTGTCGGAAAATCCCGGGTTTTTAACTAAATTCAATAAATAGTGACAATAAGCTACATATGTATTCTAAAAATAAAAACTGACTTTAAAAAAGAATCATAATTGAATGTTGTTAAAAACTTTAAAGAAAGAAAGGAAACCACAAAACTAAGAATTAGTGACCATTGCTTAGAGATTGAAAGGGGTAGATATACTAAAACTAAAAGAAAAGACCGTTTTTGCAAATTTTGTTATATTCTTGAATCAGAGGAACATTTTCTGTTGGATTGCACTAACAGCTCTTCCATACGAAATAGCTTTTTATCAGAATGTGAAAAATATATAGTAAACTTTAAAAATCTAGATAAATCACAAAATTTTATATCTATTTTTAAAACTTCTTCAACCATTCTTTTGCAAAATCTTGGTTTCTTTGTTAAAAAGTCATTAGAACTGAGGAAAGTGGGCTTAACTACAGCATAAGAAAAATGTATCATCAATTTAGTATTATAATTTTTAATGTAAGATTTCATTGTACTTTAGAAGTTTGTTAATTGATATATTGTAACAAACCACGTGATTTGGTTTAAACACTATAAAGTTATTATTATTTAATATAGAAATACATCCAGCCACCAGACAAAAATGTGTGGAGATCAGAGGAAATTCGCACTTTGTTCGAACCGGTGGTTGTCTGTAGACAATAAACATAATTACACCATTCTACCCCTGGATACTTTTTATTCCCTCGTGCCCGTCAAGAGTTTTATTTATTTATTTATTTATTTATTTATTTATTTATTTATTTATTTATTTATTTATTTATGTTGCTATCGCTATCGTTAATTACGTTTTATATATCTCATTTAAGTGTTTGATTGATCTTGCATATAAGTCAATGCTTACAATCTTTTTATTCACCAAAAACATCTCATGATCATAGCTATCGACTAGACACATATTGCCTCTAAATAAATAGAAAAATTCGGTTTAATGTATTAAAAATATCGTTTGATGTGTTTTAGTTAAAGTGTATGATAAAATCCACATGGATTTCCTTTTTTTTCTATACACAAATCTACAAATCTCCAGTTTAGCGAACCGAAGTTTTTGACACGCCCATACAAAGTGCATTATATAATAAAATTGTACATTATTGTGTAGACTTGAATGATGGTATTATGTAAAACTAAGGTTTGTTTCCACATGCAAAGCATTTCTTAGCTGGATTTGGCCTCAAATAATTTTGGAACTTTCGGTTCATTAATTTTCAACGGTTTGGCTTATGATTTTCATCAACCTTTTCGGCCCCCAGTGTCACTGATTAGGAATGATTTTCCGAAATGTGCACATATGGCACATTTAACAGATATTTTTGTTATAAATTTATATATCTTTGTACAAAGTTCGCACTTAAGATCCAGAGTACTTTAAAATTACACGATAATAGCTCCAGTTTCTTCTTTTCGGGTACATTTTATTTAGAAAACCCTTTTTTTGGAATTGTGACCCTAAAAAGTAGTCATTTATTCTATGACATGTCAATGTTGCGGCCTTAGGTAACGAATATAATACACATGTCATTTGTGTAATTTATAGTAGAATTATTGACAATTAGTTATTGGAAACTGATCTCTAAAGAAACACAAAAATGAACATAACATGTCAAATATAAATAAATAAATAAATAAATAAATAAATAAATAAGTAAATAAATAAAAGTAAACATGAAAGAAGACTTTTTGGCAGATGTCTTGCCATCAAATTCTTAATCGATGTCATATGCTATTTTTTAATTTACATTGTATAAGTAAAATGATTTGATTTGGTAATAATATATTTACGTTGCTTCAAAACGTTGTCGATGAAACATTCGGATTTTGTGGTATAAATTACCACAGTCATATCACATTACATCAAATTGACATTAAAGTTAAAATGGAAAAATTGATACAGGTATATCAGATACTTGATTTTTTTCTTTTGCATTTTTTACTTGATCGTTGATTTTTTCTTTTGCATTTTTACTTTATAACGTCGATTCAATGAATATTTCTATCAAAAGTATCAGGTCATGGACTCTTGATGCCCTGGTTAAAATTTTAAACTACTTAATCTTTCCTTATCATTGAATTATAACGGCAATAAATATCAAAATTGTTGTTTGTTTTTAATCAATAAAACATCTGTCTTTTGTTTTTAATCGCTACATAAAAATAGAAAGGAATCTCGTACATTAGATTACAATACGGATAAAATGGCGGTGAAGTAATGGTGTTTTACGCAAAGTCAAGATTATTTTACTTGTATCGGACCGTTTGTAGAGAAAACTGGAGTTCCCGGAAAAAATAACCACAAAGATCATCGGCAAACGAACTGGACAAACTTTCTCTCACAAGGATCTGCCCGAGTGAATTAGGAACTAGACGTTGTTCAAGAGGAACTGTAATCTGTAAGAGCGCATTTGACAGAACTCTGAAAGTTTCAGTCATGAGCAAATTTTAACAAATTACACGGTTGTGATCAGATGTTCTGGGTGTTATTTTTGTTTCTTTTGCATTCTAGTTATTTCGCAAATAAAAATTTAAATTGATTTGTTAGGTTTACCTCTTCATCAATTCAAAACAACTGTATTGTGCCGTTTTATGTGATAATTAGCGCATATTTTTAAAATAATCAATTTTATCACAACAAGAAACTACAAGCAGATGGCAGTAATCAGAAGACCATTTCCGAGGTGAAAAGCTTTAAAAAAACATTTTAAAAAACAACGAAGTTTACAAATATCATAAAAACTAACACAATTCTAAGGTTTTCTTTAACACGCATCTATAATTACAATTATATCATTTTGAGTTCCATTCATTACATTATACCATTTTGAATTTCATTCATTACATTATATCATTTTGAGTTTCATTCATTACAATATATCATCTTGAGTTCCATTCATTACATTATATCATTTTGAGTTACATTCATTACATTATATCATTTTGAGTTTCATTCATTACAATAAATCATCTTGAGTTCCATTCTTTACATTATACCATTTTGAGTTACATTCATTACATTATATCATTTTGAGTTCCATTCATTACATTATACCATTTTGAGTTACATTCATTACATTATATCATTTTGAGTTCCATTCATTATGAGTTTCATTTATTACAATATATCATCTTGAGTTCCATTCATTACATTATACCATTTTGAGTTCCATTCATTACATTCTATCATTTTGAGTTAAATGCATTATATCATTTTGAGTTTCATTCATTGCATTATATCATTTTGAGTTTCATTCATTACATTATATCATTTTGAGTTCCATTCATTACATTATACCATTTTGAGTTTCATTCATTTCAATATATCATTTTGAGTTTCATTCATTACATAATATCATTTTGAGTTTCATTCATTGCATAATATCATTTTGAGTTTCATCCATTACATTATACCATTTTGAGTTTCATTCATTACAATATACCATTTTGAGTTACATTCATTGCATTTTACCATTTTAAGTTACGTTTATTACATTATATCATTTTGAGTTTCATTTATTACATTATACCATTTTGAGTTCCATTTATTACATTATACCATTTTGAGTTCCATTCATTACATTATACCATTTTGAATTTCATTCATTACATTATACCATTTTGAGTTCCATTCATTACAATAAATCATTTTGAGTTCCATTTATTACAATTAATCATTTTGAGTTCCATTTATTACATTATACCATTTTGAGTTCCATTCATTACATTATACCATTTTGAGTTCCATTTATTACATTATACCATTTTGAGTTCCATTTATTACATTATACCATTTTGAGTTACATTCATTACATTATACCATTTTGAGTTCCATTCATTACAATATATCATTTTGAGTTCCATTTATTACATTATATTATTTTGAGTTACATTCATTACAATAAATCATTTTGAGTTCCATTCATTACATTATACCATTTGAGTTCCATTTATTACATAATACCATTTTGAGTTTCATTCATTACATTATACCATTTTGAGTTCCATTCATTACAATAAATCATTTTGAGTTCCATTCATTACATTATACCATTTTGAGTTACATTTATTACAATTAATCATTTTGAGTTACATTTATTACAATTAATCATTTTGAGTTCCATTTATTACATTATACCATTTTGAGTTACATTCATTACATTATACCATTTTGAGTTCCATTCATTACAATAAATCATTTTGAGTTCCATTTATTACATTATATTATTTTGAGTTACATTTATTACAATAAATCATTTTGAGTTACATTCATTACATTATACCATTTTAAGTTACGTTTATTACATTATACCATTTATAGTTTCATTCATTACATTATATCATTTTGAGTAACATTCATTACATTATATCATTTTCAGTTACATTCATTACATTATACCAATCTGACTTTCATTCATTTCAATATATCATTTTGAGTTTCATTCATTACATAATATCATTTTGAGTTTCATTTATTGCATTATATCATTTTGAGTTCCATTCATTACATTATACCATTTTGAGTTACATTCATTACATTATATAATTTTGAGTTTCATTCATTACATAATATCATTTTGAGTTTCATTCATTGCATTATATCATTTTGAGTTACATTCATTACATTATACCATTTTGAGTTTCATTCATTACATTATACCATTTCAAGTTACATTTATTACATTATACCATTTTGAGTTCCATTTATTACATTATACCATTTTGAGTTCCATTTATTACATTATACTATTTTGAGTTCCATTTATTACATTATACCATTTTGAGTTACATTCATTACATTATACCATTTTGAGTTCCATTCATTACAATAAATCATTTTGAGTTACATTTATTACATTATATTATTTTGAGTTACATTCATTACAATAAATCATTTTGAGTTCCATTCATTACATTATACCATTTTGAGTTTCATTCATTGCATTATATCATTTTGAGTTACATTCATTACATTATACCATTTTGAGTTACATTCATTACATTATACCATTTTGAGTTTCATTCATTACATTATATCATTTTGAGTTCCGTTCATTACATTATATTATTTTGAGTTAAATTTATGACAATAAATCATTTTGAGTTCCATTCATTACATTATACCATTTTGAGTTACATTCATTACATTATATCATTTTGAGTTGCATTCATTACAATATATCATTTTGAGTTACATTTATTACATTATACCATTTTGAGTTTCATTCATCACATTATATCAATTGAGTTACATTTATTACATTATACCATTTTGAGATTCATTCATTTCAATATATCATTTTGAGTTTCATTCATTACATTATATCATTTTGAGTTTCATTCATTACAATATATCATTTTGAGTTTCATTCATTACATTATATCATTTTGAGTTACATTTATTACATTATACCATTTTGAGTTTCATTCTTTACATTATACCATTTTGAGTTCCATTTATTACATTATACCATTTTGAGTTTCATTTATTACATTATTCCATTTTGAAGTTACATTCATTTTATTATACCATTTTGAGTTCCATTCATTACATTATACCATTTTGAGTTAATTCATTACATTATATCATTTTGAGTTCTATTTATTACATTATACCAATTTGAGTTTTATTCATTGCATTATATCATTTTGAGTTACATTCATTACATTATATCATTTTGAGTTACATTCATTACATAATACCATTTTGAGTTACATTCATTACATTCTATCATTACGAGTTTAATACATTATATCATTTTGAGTTTCATTCATTACATTATATCATTTTGAGTTCCATTCATTACATTATACCATTTTGAGTTACATTTATTACAATGAATCATTTTGAGTTACATTTATTACAATTAATCATTTTGATTTCCATTTATTACATTATACCATTTTGAGTTCCATTCATTACATTATACCATTTTGAGTTCCATTCATTACAATAAATCATTTTGAGTTCCATTTATTACATTATATTATTTTGAGTTACATTTATTACAATAAATCATTTTGAATTACATTCATTACATTATACCATTTATAGTTTCATTCATTACATTATATCATTTTGAGTAACATTCATTACATTATATCATTTTCAGTTACATTCATTACATTATACCAATCTGACTTTCATTCATTTCAATATATCATTTTGAGTTTCATTCATTACATAATATCATTTTGAGTTTCATTCATTGCATTAAATCATTTTGAGTTCCATTCATTACATTATACCATTTTGAGTTACATTCATTACATTATATCATTTTGAGTTTCATTCATTACATAATATCATTTTGAGTTTCATTCATTGCATTATATCATTTTGAGTTACATTCATTACATTATATCATTTTGAGTTTCATTCATTACATTATACCATTTCAAGTTACATTTATTACATTATACCATTTTGAGTTCCATTCATTACATTATACCATTTTGAGTTCCATTCATTACATTATACCATTTTGAGTTTCATTCATTACATTATACCATTTTGAGTTCCATTTATTACATTATACCATTTTGAGTTCTATTTATTACATTATACCATTTTGAGTTCCATTTATTACATTATACCATTTTGAGTTACATTCATTACATTATACCATTTTGAGTTCCATTCATTACAATAAATCATTTTGAGTTTCATTCATTACATTATATCATTTTGAGTTTCATTCATTACAATATATCATTTTGAGTTTCATTCATTACATTATATCATTTTGAGTTACATTTATTACATTATACCATTTTGAGTTTCATTCTTTACATTATACCATTTTGAGTTCCATTTATTACATTATACCATTTTGAGTTTCATTTATTACATTATTCCATTTTGAGTTAATTCATTACATTATATCATTTTGAGTTCTATTTATTACATTATACCAATTTGAGTTTTATTCATTGCATTATATCATTTTGAGTTACATTCATTACATTATATCATTTTGAGTTACATTCATTACATAATACCATTTTGAGTTACATTCATTACATTCTATCATTACGAGTTTAATACATTATATCATTTTGAGTTTCATTCATTACATTATATCATTTTGAGTTCCATTCATTACATTATACCATTTTGAGTTACATTTATTACAATGAATCATTTTGAGTTACATTTATTACAATTAATCATTTTGAGTTCCATTTATTACATTATACCATTTTGAGTTCCATTCATTACATTATACCATTTTGAGTTCCATTAATTACAATAAATCATTTTGAGTTCCATTTATTACATTATATTATTTTGAGTTACATTTATTACAATAAATCATTTTGAATTACATTCATTACATTATACCATTTATAGTTTCATTCATTACATTATATCATTTTGAGTAACATTCATTACATTATATCATTTTCAGTTACATTCATTACATTATACCAATCTGACTTTCATTCATTTCAATATATCATTTTGAGTTTCATTCATTACATAATATCATTTTGAGTTTCATTCATTGCATTATATCATTTTGAGTTCCATTCATTACATTATACCATTTTGAGTTACATTCATTACATTATATCATTTTGAGTTTCATTCATTACATAATATCATTTTGAGTTTCATTCATTGCATTATATCATTTTGAGTTACATTCATTACATTATATCATTTTGAGTTTCATTCATTACATTATACCATTTCAAGTTACATTTATTACATTATACCATTTTGAGTTCCATTTATTACATTATACCATTTTGAGTTCCATTCATTACATTATACCATTTTGAGTTTCATTCATTACATTATACCATTTTGAGTTCCATTTATTACATTATACCATTTTGAGTTCTATTTATTACATTATACCATTTTGAGTTCCATTTATTACATTATACCATTTTGAGTTACATTCATTACATTATACCATTTTGAGTTCCATTCATTACAATAAATCATTTTGAGTTTCATTCATTACATTATATCATTTTGAGTTTCATTCATTACAATATATCATTTTGAGTTTCATTCATTACATTATATCATTTTGAGTTACATTTATTACATTATACCATTTTGAGTTTCATTCTTTACATTATACCATTTTGAGTTCCATTTATTACATTATACCATTTTGAGTTTCATTTATTACATTATTCCATTTTGAGTTACATTCATTACATTATACCATTTTGAGTTAATTCATTACATTATATCATTTTGAGTTCTATCTATTACATTATACCAATTTGAGTTTTATTCATTGCATTATATCATTTTGAGTTACATTCATTACATTATATCATTTTGAGTTACATTCATTACATAATACCATTTTGAGTTATATTCATTACATTCTATCATTACGAGTTTTATACATTATATCATTTTGAGTTTCATTCATTACATTATATCATTTTGAGTTCCATTCATTACATTATACCATTTTGAGTTTCATTCATTACATTATACCATTTTGAGTTACATTTATTACATTATATCATTTTGAGTTCCATTTATTACATTATACCATTTTGAGTTTCATTCATTACATTATACCATTTTGAGTTTCATTCATTGCATTATATCATTTTGAGTTACATTCATTACATTATGCCATTTTGAGTTACATTCATTACATTATACCATTTTGAGTTTCATTCATTACATTATATCATTTTGAGTTCCATTCATTACAATATACCATTTTGAGTTACATTCATTACATTATACCATTTTGAGTTCCATTTATTACATTATACCATTTTGAGTTACATTCATTACATTATATCATTTTGAGTTACATTCATTACATTATATCATTTTGAGTTTCATTCATTACAGTAAATCATTTTGAGTTCCAATCATTACAGTAAATCATTTTGAGTTCCATTTATTACATAATATTATTATTTTGAGTTCCATTCATTACATTATATCATTTTGAGTTTCATTCATTACAGTAAATCATTTTGAGTTCCATTCATTACAGTAAATCATTTTGAGTTCCATTCATTACATAATATTATTATTTTGAGTTCCATTTATTACATTATACCATTTTGAGTTTCATTCATTACATTATACCATTTTGAGTTCCATTCATTACATTATATTATTTTGAGTTCCATTCATTACATTATATCATTTTGAGTTCCATTCATTACATTATACCATTTTGAGTTCCATTCATTACATTATATTATTTTGAGTTACATTCATTAAAATAAATCATTTTGAGTTCCATTCATTACATTATATTATTTTGAGTTACATTCATTACATTATACCTTTTTGAGTTCCATTTATTACATTATACCATTTTGAGTTCCATTCATTACATTATATCATTTTGAGTTCCATTCATTACATTATATTATTTTGAGTTACATTCATTACATTATATTATTTTGAGTTACATTCATTACATTATATCATTTTGAGTTACATTCATTACATTATATCATTTTGAGTTTCATTCATTACAATAAATCATTTTGAGTTTCATTCATTACAATAAATCATTTTGAGTTCCATTCATTACATAATATTATTATTTTGAGTTCCATTTATTACATTATACCATTTTGAGTTTCATTCATTACATTATACCATTTTGAGTTCCATTCATTACATTATATTATTTTGAGTTCCATTCATTACATTATATCATTTTGAGTTTCATTCATTACATTATACCATTTTGAGTTTCATTTATTACATTATACCATTTTGAGTTTCATTCATTACATTATACCATTTTGAGTTCCATTCATTACATTATATTATTTTGAGTTACATTTATTACATTATATTATTTTGAGTTCCATTCATTACAATATATCATTTTGAGTTGCATTTATTACATTATATTATTTTGAGTTCCATTCATTACATTATACCATTTTGAGTTCCATTCATTACATTATACCATTTTGAGTTCTATTTATTACATTATACCATTTTGAGTTCCATTCATTACATTATATTATTTTGAGTTACATTTATTACATTATATTATTTTGAGTTCCATTCATTACAATATATCATTTTGAGTTGCATTTATTACATTATATTATTTTGAGTTCCATTCATTACATTATACCATTTTGAGTTCCATTCATTACATAATATCATTTTGAGTTTCATTCATTGCATTATATCATTTTGAGTTACATTCATTACATTATATCATTTTGAGTTTCATTCATTACATTATACCATTTCAAGTTACATTTATTACATTATACCATTTTGAGTTCCATTTATTACATTATACCATTTTGAGTTCCATTCATTACATTATACCATTTTGAGTTTCATTCATTACATTATACCATTTTGAGTTCCATTTATTACATTATACCATTTTGAGTTCTATTTATTACATTATACCATTTTGAGTTCCATTTATTACATTATACCATTTTGAGTTACATTCATTACATTATACCATTTTGAGTTCCATTCATTACAATAAATCATTTTGAGTTTCATTCATTACATTATATCATTTTGAGTTTCATTCATTACAATATATCATTTTGAGTTTCATTCATTACATTATATCATTTTGAGTTACATTTATTACATTATACCATTTTGAGTTTCATTCTTTACATTATACCATTTTGAGTTCCATTTATTACATTATACCATTTTGAGTTTCATTTATTACATTATTCCATTTTGAGTTACATTCATTACATTATACCATTTTGAGTTAATTCATTACATTATATCATTTTGAGTTCTATCTATTACATTATACCAATTTGAGTTTTATTCATTGCATTATATCATTTTGAGTTACATTCATTACATTATATCATTTTGAGTTACATTCATTACATAATACCATTTTGAGTTATATTCATTACATTCTATCATTACGAGTTTTATACATTATATCATTTTGAGTTTCATTCATTACATTATATCATTTTGAGTTCCATTCATTACATTATACCATTTTGAGTTTCATTCATTACATTATACCATTTTGAGTTACATTTATTACATTATATCATTTTGAGTTCCATTTATTACATTATACCATTTTGAGTTTCATTCATTACATTATACCATTTTGAGTTTCATTCATTGCATTATATCATTTTGAGTTACATTCATTACATTATGCCATTTTGAGTTACATTCATTACATTATACCATTTTGAGTTTCATTCATTACATTATATCATTTTGAGTTCCATTCATTACAATATACCATTTTGAGTTACATTCATTACATTATACCATTTTGAGTTCCATTTATTACATTATACCATTTTGAGTTACATTCATTACATTATATCATTTTGAGTTACATTCATTACATTATATCATTTTGAGTTTCATTCATTACAGTAAATCATTTTGAGTTCCAATCATTACAGTAAATCATTTTGAGTTCCATTTATTACATAATATTATTATTTTGAGTTCCATTCATTACATTATATCATTTTGAGTTTCATTCATTACAGTAAATCATTTTGAGTTCCATTCATTACAGTAAATCATTTTGAGTTCCATTCATTACATAATATTATTATTTTGAGTTCCATTTATTACATTATACCATTTTGAGTTTCATTCATTACATTATACCATTTTGAGTTCCATTCATTACATTATATTATTTTGAGTTCCATTCATTACATTATATCATTTTGAGTTCCATTCATTACATTATACCATTTTGAGTTCCATTCATTACATTATATTATTTTGAGTTACATTCATTAAAATAAATCATTTTGAGTTCCATTCATTTCATTATATTATTTTGAGTTCCATTCATTACATTATACCTTTTTGAGTTCCATTTATTACATTATACCATTTTGAGTTCCATTCATTACATTATATCATTTTGAGTTCCATTCATTACATTATATTATTTTGAGTTACATTCATTACATTATATTATTTTGAGTTACATTCATTACATTATATCATTTTGAGTTACATTCATTACATTATATCATTTTGAGTTTCATTCATTACAATAAATCATTTTGAGTTTCATTCATTACAATAAATCATTTTGAGTTCCATTCATTACATAATATTATTATTTTGAGTTCCATTTATTACATTATACCATTTTGAGTTTCATTCATTACATTATACCATTTTGAGTTCCATTCATTACATTATATTATTTTGAGTTCCATTCATTACATTATATCATTTTGAGTTTCATTCATTACATTATACCATTTTGAGTTTCATTTATTACATTATACCATTTTGAGTTTCATTCATTACATTATACCATTTTGAGTTCCATTCATTACATTATATTATTTTGAGTTACATTTATTACATTATATTATTTTGAGTTCCATTCATTACAATATATCATTTTGAGTTGCATTTATTACATTATATTATTTTGAGTTCCATTCATTACATTATACCATTTTGAGTTCCATTCATTACATTTTATCATTTTGAGTTACATTCATTACATTATATTATTTTGAGTTCCATGTTTGTATTCCACAGTGGTATAAATTATTGTTCACAAATTATCCTGTTGTTTTAGGTCACAATAATGATTTTTATATGATTTTTGTCTTGCTAGTTTGATCTTTAGTGGTGTATAGAAACTTCAAATATAGCACATAATATTGCTTAAACTACATTACTAGGGGATGTCTAGTTATATGTGGTGGTAGTCACTTTGCGTCATATTGAAGACTTTATCATGACTGACTGGATGAACATCATATATCAAACCAGAGATAATAAAGTTTTTGTCAATTTTTACAGCGACTTTTTATAAAATCTGAACCCTTTCTTTCTTATTTCCTTTTCTACAAAATCAAAAGATTTAAGTTAAGGAAATAATTGTGGAACTGGAGCATCAGTATGTTTTCTGTGACCAAACGTGCAATTTTTTTTTATTTCACATGACATGAGATTATCTTTTTTGATGATTGTATTATGTCATAAAATTTAAACAGTAGCTGACATTTCATAATGATTTTAAAGTAGAACATAATGGCATCTGTAGACAGTACGTTTTGACAAATTTACGTTTTCTTCATAGTGCTCTATGTTTCATTCTGTAACTCAACACTGACGTTTTCTCCGTTCTAGATCGTTGTTTTATTGTTTTACATTATGCTGTTTAAATTGATTGATTTTTACCCAAAAGAGTAATGATAATTTTTATGACATATATATATATATATATATTGACCTTTCCGTGTTTGTATAATGCCAAAGTTTTCCTATACTAAGATATCTTTCGTCCAGAGATTTGCGTTACTATGCTATCATTTCACCACACATTTATACATTTTCAATTAAGTTGTCTTTTTTAAAATAAAAAATTAATAAGTAACCTACAATTAAAAGGTTTTTTTTCATGACGTTATTGTGCTGTTTTGTATTGTTTATTGTAATTTGTTAGTTTTGTTTATTTATTTACTTACTTATTTATTTCTATTTTTTTATTTATTTATTTATCTATTTATTTATTTATTTATTATTATTATTATTATTATTATTATTATTATTATTATTATTATTATTATTATTATTATTATAGTAATTGTTGTTGTTGTTGTCATTGTTGTTGGTTGTTGTTGGCTGCTTTGACCATGTTTAGTGTTTGCTAATGCGCAATGTGCAATATTTGTATATTGGTATGTGACACTTGTTAGATTATCATTATTGTGATAATTTTGGATGCATTATTTTAATAAAAATTCAAAATCAGCACATGATATAGTTATAAGGCTGTAGATATCTAATTCTCTATCACAGACAGTATAATATTAAACTTGATATTAATATATTGACGGTCGTGACTAGTTAATGAAGATGTCAATATTTATATATCATTTTTATTTGATTCTACTTCACGATTATCATCAATGATTGGAAGCAATGTCAAAAAATGAAATTCAAACCAAATTTTGGTACAGCTTTAGAAATAATGAAAATCAAAATTAAATAAAAAAAATTTAATTTAATTAAAGCGGAACTATGACAATAAGGAGTACACATGTACTCCAAATATTTATTTCAGAGTTACGTAAGCGTTACATAACAGCTGTTTGATATTGATTTATAATGCTTGTCAGGAACCAAAGGCATAAATTGTAACTGTAACTATCGAACTCAAATATTTAAAAAAAACATTGAAAAAAACTGAATTTTAAATCCGGATAATGAAGGTTTTTTGTTTTAGAATTATGTTTCCCCATTTGTGTATTGGGTAACCCCCCCCCCCCCCCCCCCCCCGATATTGAATGTGTCAAATCAAATCACGTTAATCAACTTGAGAAGTGGAATAATAAAATCCAGTTATTTCAATTTAAAATGTTCCTGAAAAATAATCCATAAAGATAAGATGTCCAGATGTGCGCTGCTTTAAATACAAAATGAGATTAAAGTATTTAAAAACAACGCGATACACTAGCTATCGATCAATCCCTATGGTGATTCATTGTTTGTTTAAATCATTTAAACAAATTTCTTTTTAATTTTCCTCCATAAAGTAAAAATGTTTTTTAACCTTGGTAAAGGCAGATATAAATCACATTTTTTCATTATATTTTCTCTGGAAGTGACAGTTAAATTTATGAACATTTGACCTAAATTATACATTTAAAAGTTTCTTTTCTCAGAAAAAAGGAGCGCGTTAACAGTACGCGAACTCAGATTCATGTCTGGTTTAAACCCATAAATTAAGGGTTTGAAACATTAATGTTTTACTGATTTTTTGAAATATCAAATATTAAAGTGATATACATTTTATACTTTAAAGATTAAAGATGTAATTTCAATATTTATAAATGTTAATCTTTTTTTCTAACGGAGTGCAGATTTCAGGGAAAAGATGTTTGAATCGTTATATACACTTAAATGTATTTGGATTCTACTGAATGCAGACACAATGAACCAAACTAACAAACCACGGTGTTTCAAAATAACAATGCACACAAATATCTATTTTAAAACCATTTTTAACAATAACAAAGGCACAATGCAGAAAAAAATGTATAAAGAACCACACCTTGCCGAGACATATCATATGTGTACATTTATACTTATGTCTGAAAATGAGAAGCTAGGTATATAATACTTCTTTTGTATTAAATTAATTTGTTTGATCTTGTAGTTGTAGAATGTTTATAAAGAAATTCATGATTTATTTTACTTTTATTTTCAACCCCAGTCAAAAAATTGACAGCAAGTATTTTATAGAGACGGATATCATTTATATATTTTTTTTATTTCATGTTTTTTATTTCGCCAGGAGGGATGGAAATTAAATGACGTTCAATTCCTTTTTGCGTACACTTCATATATCAAAACTGACCATTACAATTGAAGTTAACATTTCATTTCAGTTAGACAATGGTCAAATGTCACCATAATAGACTTAATGACACAAACTGGACATAAAAATATGGACATAAATATGCATGAAATGGGGTCATACATGGGAATGAAATAAAAATAAAATTCTTCAAACATAATAAAAAAGACAGATGATGTATAGGAGAGTGAATCGATAAAAATAAATGAAAAATAAATTTGGAGGAAAAAGAGAGAGAGAGAGAGAGAGAGAGAGAGAGAGAGAGAGAGAGAGAGAGAGAGAGAGAGAGAGAGAGAGAGAGAGAGCGCGCGCTACCACCACGTCATTTTTTTTCTTGTTTCGTTTTAAATTCTTGAAGGCAAGAATATGTTGACTGAAGTTGAATGGGCTATTTTTGAATTTGCCACATGACAAATACATGACCCCAGTAAAGATGTCTGATTTTTATGAAAAGACATGTGTCACGAAACTTTGAAATTCTAAAATTAATCGTACAATGAGAAGTTGTTACACCCTACTCCCATATTATTTAAACACGTGTAGACGGTTGTGTTCCGAGTGTTGAATTAAGAAATGACGGTTTCTGGATCAGTTGTGTTACAACTGTTTACCAATGCCATGGGCGTGGCTCTTGTTACCGGTACTTGCGCTAAAACCACGTCACTGGGTACCTGGATGTCATAATCATATGAAAGACTTATTTCATAGAGATTTTATTATTATTATTATTATTATTATTATTATTATTATTGATGTTGTTGTTGTTGTCGTATATTTTTGACATATGTTTTGCCATGGGCGTGGCTCTTGTTACCGGCACTTGCGCTAAAAACACGTCACTGGATACCTGGATGTCATAATCATATGAAAGACTTATTTCATAGAGATTTTATTTTTATTTTTATTATTATTATTATTATTATTATTGTTGTTGTTGTTGTTGTCGTCGTAAATTTTTGACATATGCTGTGTCATGTTCTTGGTTACTTTGGTTGCTACTAAGTACAAGTTTCAGTTTAAGCTACAATGGTAAGAGTACATGTGTATAATTGGTGTACTTTTTTGTTATATACTTCATTGTCATTTATATTACGAAAGAAGAATGAAAGATGGAATTTTTTTCTGAATAAGAGCAAATGTCACTAAAATTACTTGCAAGAACAGAAAACAAACAAAAGACAAAGAAAAAGAAAAGGCAAACAACAAAAACTAAAGTATTGAAAATAAAAAACTTGGCTTCAATTTTGTTTGCATTATTGCATTTAAAATCCTTTTTCTCACAAACCCCATCTGAAATAAAATCTAACTCCAACCTTAAAATCTTAAGTGAAATTATAAAATTAGGACAAAAATGAAGTAAACATTTAAGAATGTTGTCATGAGGAATAAATAAAATTTTCTCGAATTAATCATAAAGGTGGGTAAACGGTAAACAAATTATGAAAATGCCTTTAAGAGACAGTTGAAATTTAACTGATGAATTTTTCTAGTTCAGTGAGAGTTCAACCTCAGGGCCATAAAAATGACCCATCAATTTCAGAGTGGACTCCAGAAATCATCTTTTATTATCTCATAATTTCTAAATTGATCTTAATTTAAGGTATACAATTTTCTTTTGTAAAAGTTAAGGGTTAGGTAATGTTTCTGTGTGGCTATATATAAAATAATTTATATACCTACAGGCCAAGTCATATATCTTGATTTATACAAATATTTCTATTTAGCTGCTTGTAAACTTGTAAATTAAGTTCATTTATTTTATTAAAAAGGCCACTGGCTATCACCTTTTCTACGTGTTGGCTACTACAGTGACCATCGTTTAAAATAACTGTCAAATACGCTGTGGAAGAAATATGACAGGTTGTGCCACGATGATGGACCATGGTCAAGAAGTCTTTATTTGCTAACATTAAGTTAAAGTGTCCAGTTTTTAAACTGGAACTCATTCAAACCAACTCGGACAATATATAAAATTACGTCTTTCTCACGTTACAAGCTTTAAGATAAATGTATAATCAGAATCTGTCTGTATACAATTGTAATTAGCATACTATTATTTTCTTATTAAAACATTTTAAAACGAAAAAAGGGGGCGTTGTGTGGACGCACTTACAAACATTTGAAAACTCATTATCTGTGGAATAAAAATGGAAATTTTTGAAATGTACGAATTAATAGAATGATTTATTTTTTATAAAAATATTGACTTTTCTGAAAAAAAAAAATTAAAATGAAATATTTTTTAATATCACACGTTTATCATTCATAAAATCTTGGCTTTTTCTGCAAAAAATGTATGCGCTTACATTATTTTTCAGAATGGAAAGCGGACTAATTTTCTAACAAAAAATGAAACATTTTGTTTAGGTGTTACACAAAATGGTAGAAAATTTTAGAATCTAGCCTTTCCTGAGAGAATTCACAATGGACTTAGTTGATAATTAGCCTTTTGATCTTATCACATTTATTTCACGTAAATAAAACAAAAACTAGCAAATTCTTCGCAAATGTACAATCTGAGACACCGTTACTATGATATATTTATTAAGTTACATTCTTATAGTGATACTTTACACTAACCACGAGACTTGTTGAATGAAATGAAAAAGTTAACATTTTTTTATGGATCAGAGAAAAACGGTTATAAAGTAGGTCATTTGAAATGAACAGAAGAGCATTTAATAGAGAAGCACACGAAATGAAGGGGTTGATATCCCCGTTAATTATCTCACTAATATCGAGGTTGTCCATTCTGGAATGGAGGAGAAAATCAGAGTTCCAAATAAAAACCAACTAGTTTCGTTAAGCCGACTAATAAATTTTCTCATACTATATAACCTGTCCAAGCATGATTCGAACTGAAGGTAATAAGAAAGAGACAATTACTTGTTAGGCCAACGCATCAGGCCACTCGTCTTAGATAATTACTAGTACAAAAAATCTCTTCCATGCCTCGTACAACATTTAACTGACGTACCTGCAAATGGCTAAGTATGGCGTAAAGACTTTTTAAGAAGCAAATGTCACGTTTGATTTATTACTATCAATTTAAATTGAAATGTCTGAAAAAATAAATCTTTTATGTTTATTGCAAATATCTAAAATTAAGGAACTAAAAATATTTGAATTCTTGTATGCTAACACCTGTTGATCTATTTTTGGTAAAATACCTTCTCCGATCTGTATACATATAATCTATATTATTTATCTATAAACGTTTCCTTTTAATCCTTCGATTAATAATTCTTATAAATCAAAATTTGAAAAATCTAATAAATTTTTCCATTTAATAACCATTAATTTCACCTCATTTTTAATAAGTTTGTTTTCTAAGTTTGTTTACCTCTTCTATCATTCCAAAAGAAGTTTATTAATTACACGTAAAACTCTTAATTTGAATTTATATATATCTTAAATACAGTTCAAAATATCTATCAATACATTAAAACACTTAACTTCCTTTTAAAGAAAAATTAAAGTAAATATATTGTTTTCATATAGTTGCGAATACTTGAATGCCAGATAATACTTTTCCTTATTTAAATGCTTATTTTTATGTCACTCGTGATTGTGAACAAAATTTACTAACTTTTTTTCATAAGCAAGTGTATTGCAAATGGAAATTTAATTTCTAATTATAAATTATCATATTTGACCAGAGGCTGTGAAAATTACTTAATTTGTAACATTTTAGCAAGATTAAGTCAATTTTTGTATTTAAAAACGTATTTTCTTAACAGACACTGGTACAAATATCCAGTGTTTTTTTGTAGGACTTTCCGACATTGGACAGACACTAGTACAAATATCCAGTGTTTTTTGTAGAACTTTGCCGACATTGTACAAGTATCCAGTGTTTATTGTAGGACTTTCCCGACTTTGGACAGACACTTGTACAAATATCCAGTGTTTATTGTAGGACTTTCCCGACATTGGACAGACACTCGTACAAATATACAGTGTTTTTTAAGGACTTTCCCGAATCTAGACAGACACTAGTACAAATATCCAGTGTTTATTATATGACCTTCCCGACCTTGGAAAGATACTAGTACAAATATCCAGTGTTTATTGTAGGACTTCCCTGACTTTTGACAGACACAAGTACAAATACCCAGTGTTTATTGTAAGACTTTCCCGACTTTGGACAGACACTCGTACAAATACCCAGTGTTTATTGTAGGACTTTCCCGACTTTGGACGGACACTAGTACAAATATCCAGTGTTTATTGTAGGACTTTCCCGACATTGGACAGACACTCGTACAAATATACAGTGTTTTTTAAGGACTTTCCCGAATCTAGACAGACACTAGTACAAATATCCAGTGTTTATTATATGACCTTCCCGACCTTGGAAAGATACTAGTACAAATATCCAGTGTTTATTGTAGGACTTCCCTGACTTTTGACAGACACAAGTACAAATACCCAGTGTTTATTGTAAGACTTTCCCGACTTTGGACAGACACTCGTACAAATACCCAGTGTTTATTGTAGGACTTTCCCGACTTTGGACGGACACTAGTGCAAATATCCAGTGTTTATTGTAGGACTTTCCCGACTTTGGACGGACACTAGTACAAATATCCAGTGTTTATTGTAGGACTTTCCCGACATTGGACGGACACTAGTACAAATATCCAGTGTTTATTGTAGGACTTTCCCGACTTTGGACGGACACTTGTACAAACATCCAGTGTTTATTGTAGGACTTTCCCGACATTGGACAGACACTCCTACAAATATCCAGTGTTTATTGTAGGACTTTCCCGACTTTGGACGGACACTTGTACAAACATCCAGTGTTTATTGTAGGACTTTCCCGACATTGGACGGACACTAGTACAAATATCCAGTGTTTATTATATGACCTTCCCGACCTTGGAAAGACACTAGTACAAATATCCAGTGTTAATTGTAGGACTTTCCCGACTTTGGACGGACATAAGTACAAATACCCAGTGATTATTGCAGGACTTTCCCGACATTAGACGGACACTTGTACAAATACCCAGTTTTAATTGTAGGGCTTTTCCGAAGTCCGTAAAATATTGAGACATTGTGTAAAGTGACTCTACGGTCAAAAATACTGAAAATGTTGACAAATGTGCGCGATTTAAGTAGAAATCGTAGGATAAATCCTGAAAATTGCAAAATTCTTTTTTTTTCAAACTTATGTAGCCTGTGTAATTTTTGTTTAAAAAAAAATAATAATAATCAGGATTTAAAAGCGTGTTTCGATGATCGAGTCACATGAGTAATACATACAATTTATAAAAAACAAATAAAAGTGATATTTTACTTCTAAAAAATCTCTTAAGCTATTGATGACTTCAGAAAAAAAAACATTCCGATAGCAGGTACTCTAATATTTTACGTCTATCATATCGTTTTATCATATAAATAATTTTCTAGGTACACATGTACTGAGTTCTTGACAACTAGGTTTCAGCATTTTGAACATCACAGATTCTAATCGATTGTGGTCACATATTTTTATGCCTAGTTATCTTCGAAGATTTTTACGGAGTAAAAGAGAAAACAATTATCCAATTAAACCATGAATATCATGTTTAAGAATATAAAATGAAATTGTTACAACAAGGATATATAAAAAACGTTACTGAATGTCCTCAGGGAAAGAAACTTCGCTTTACATAGGCGTGTTTTAATGATGAAAGGAAATCAAAAATATCTTTCTATAAAGCAAATGAGAACCATAGTCCATAATGCACGTATTTAAATTATTAAAAAACACATTAATTTGACCGGACGGGTTAAAATAGCAACAAAAATAGCTTTCCCTCGGTATAATTGCACGTGTCATAATAAATATTAAAAATAAGCTCGGCTAAACTTTTTACCAAGACACTAATTAATAAAAGGCTGATAATTTTAATTTTAATCTTGCTCAACTAGATGTACATCTGCAACAAAGCCGGATAAATTTTCCTGACATTCAATTTTAACCAAGCAAACTTAGCTTGGAATGGTGCTGGACGCTGTCCACACAATGCTATAGACAGTTCTGCAATGTTGTACAACTGACAACCACGCCAAAAATCTAAAGACAGTGTTGTTTAAGTAAATCATTAACGTGTAAACTGATATGTTCTTGTTTTTTCTTAATACAACGAGTATTAGGTCAGTTTATATCTTCAACCCTTCACCTGGATATATGAACTATGTCTACTGCTAGTTTTAGAGGAGCCTTTTCCGGTGGTTACTTTGGTTGTTGCCATGGATAGCTTGACTTTTCCAAATTCACAAGGAACAAAAGTAATATATGGAAAAAATCTACTAGTATAACAAAATACCTGTTAAATTCTGATGTGCACATTTCGGCAAATCAATCCTCATCAGTGACACTAGGGGTCAAAAAGCTCTATATGTACATCTGTTAGATTTCTACAATTATCAATATGTATATATCTTGTGTACTTATCCCATTTCGGGTTTTTTTAGGTCTTGGTTTCAATGGCTATTGTGTTTTCTGGTATATTTTTAAAAATTTTTAATTTAGAAATAAAATTTCAGAAAACCTAAATTTTCTGAGACATTTAAAATAAGCACATATCAACAGCCAATTTTAAATTTGTCATTTTTATATAACAAATTTAATACTAGCACGTGACACACCTGTTCACATTCCCAATATGGTATTATACAGGTGATTTTTTTTTCTTGTAAACGAAAAGGATAATTAGGTATTAACTACAGAGTTGAAAAAAAGGTTCAAAGGGTACATCATTAAAAATAAAGAACAGCCGCAACTGCTGGGACGTTGAAGCGCAACCACAATTAATTTAAACCATGACAAAATCTCAAAAAATAAAAAACAAAAATCGAATCAATGAACAGAATAAAAACACAGAGAAAGTATTCAATAATCAGTTAGAAGATTTTTCTAATTAAATTATTAAATAATAAAGCAAGCTTATTTCTCACTTCCTTTCTTTAATTAAACGCCCACAAATAGATATGGTTGAAAGTGAAACCCGATGATTTTGATTGTTTTAAACTCGACAAAACCGCATACATAAAAAAACTACAATTTATTTTCTTATTGATTTAATCTTTTTCATTTATTTATTATTTATCTAGAAGGTACAAATCCCGGTTCATTCTGATCAATAATAAGAAAATTTTGACGCATGTCTTTGTTGTTGGTCGGCGGTCTAGCTCAAAAGTGTTATTAACGGGATTTCAGAATTACGAAAAAATCGATTTTTTTTTCGAGCTAATATAGTTCAATAGTAAAGATGGGACATTTAATTCTTTGTGCAAATTTCTTTGTTCTTTTTCATTGAAATTTTTATAACAAATTTATTTTATTGGTTTTCACTGAGGGATGCTGAAATTGACATGGTTACACGTGACATGGTGATATGAATCTTGGGATATGAGGGCTATCATGACGGATAGAATTTTGAAATGAATCTAAATCTAGTTTTTGTCGTTATGAATTTTCTTCATTATTTTAATAATCGTCCAATATTGACAATGGAATAAAATTTAAGAATTGAATCGATGCAGAGTGATTTATAAGAGATATCTGTAATTGAATTAAACTTAGTCAATGATATAAATTATTTTATTGAATGCATTTTTAAAATGACAACTAATTAATAAGTGTCATGCCAATGGGGGATCCGTTACTTGAAACACCAAAATAATGCGAAGTTTTTGGTTTCAAAACGGATAAAAAACACATGCCACCGAACCTTGATAAATGTCATGTCATCCATGATTTTGAACATCAAGACACTGCAACAAAATTTTCAATTTCCTAATCGCGTAAACTTGTCCCTAAAACGGTGTTCAATTGAATGTAGCTAGACCGAACAAGATAACACTAATGCAAGGAGGAAAACATGGGGCCAGTGTCAATAGTAACTTATTGACATCAAAGAGTAAAAGTTATACAGTTCACCAGAAACAAAATAATGCTGAAAAACTACACATAGAACTACAAAAAACACGCGACAAATACTGTAAAATCACAAATATTCGTGGGGAATTAAATTTCGCTATCTTTGTAGGCAAGTGAAAACCACGAAATTAAATGTTATTGAAAATGTTTAATTACCATTGCTTCTAATGAAATTTATTTCACAAAACTCAATTTCTCGAAATTTTCTCCCAGGAGGATTTAGACCTAACGAATACTAATGATTCTAAAATATGTGAACTAAGAAAAAAGAAAGAAACAACGATACAAACACATAATTAATTAGATCACTTCTTATATAGGACTGGCTTGAGATATAACGTGCCATATTTCCTATCAGGTTAATCTGATGTTATTCTGTATTCTTATGTCGAAAAAAAAACTATTTGTTGTGACATAGTAGATTGTCAAAGTTTGATTTAATTAAGGATGATCTTAATTAAATAAAAGTAACGGTTTTAAAATTTGAAAGTTTTTGTGAAGTTTTTGTGAAACTAATGAGTGAATGGTTTGTATAATAATTCTAGAATAACAAATACTTAATGAAATTTAAACTTTGCAGTAACATGTTTTATTGAAGGTGTTCATTTTGCCACTGAAGACAAATGTTAACGTATCTATAGATGTAGGTATTTTATTTTTGAGCTTGAATGTGCATTCAACATGGTGAATCTAAGGGGGGGGGGGTTGTAATAAGTTAGGTGTCATGTTTAAAATTTTTAAATATTTCATTTAGAAAATTAAGATTCGATATGAGCAAAGCCGCACGCTTCGTTGGTTAAATTCTACCATTAACAATAATCACCTGCTATAAAAACCGTACAAGCCTTACACGTGCTGTTAATGTTTTGATATGGATGTAAAATGTGGGAGGATGATGGACCGAGTTTGATCAATGACTTTGGTTCTCCACGTATGCGTTCTTCTTTCAAATAATAGAAATATTTTAAATAAGTTTTACATATCCAAATAAAAATTTAATTGTAACAAAAATAAGAATAAATGATCATAAATAAACCTTGAACTTTATGCGTAAGTAACTGATAATAATAAAAGTATTTCCATGTGTTGACAAACTGTCAGAATTTAGTGCATATGTCATGACCACATTCACGTACGAAGAAACATACAGATATACACCAATGTTTACAATACAAGTACTCAACTACCCACACATGTAGAAAAAAATCAACAATCAACGTGCTGTAATAATGGCAATTATTGGGAAAAAATTACTTTGATATTTTGAAATTACTGCAGATAAAATTTAAAGATAAAGTCAAAAATAGAATAATAAATTTTCCGATAAAGTTATCCCGCACATGTGGAACTAACATCAATCAATTTTGTTTAGCATTAAAATTATTAAATATCGAACGGATGCATTGTGCCAAGATTAAATTTTAAATTCTGAATACTTTTTAACGGCCAATATTTCCGACCTTTATCAAAATAAATCTTTCTAGTGCGTTGTTCAAAGTGACCCATTTTAAACAACTATTGATCAATTATATTTAATTTAAAATATTTTTGAATACCATTGTTATATTGTTCGACCAAGCTTAAATAATCTTTTAGATTTAATTTGAGACAATTTAATGTCATTTTAGTAAATTTGAAACCTCTATTCAAAAGAACACAAAGGACACAGAAACAATCTCTCCACATATTTTATGTAACATTGCCTTCCATCTTAAATACTTGATTAAATTAATGTCTTTTAAAAACCACGATTAATCTAAATTACTTAGTACTGTTGAAAGCAGTATTTAAATGGGTCAAAATTTAACAAGAATATTTTTTCAAATTTTTTTTAAAATTAAGGTTTGTTCCTTCATGCAAAGCATTCCTTAGCTGGATTTGGATTTATATAATTTTGGAACTTTAGATTTATTATTCTCAACGGTTTGGCTTATGTTTTTTTATCTATCAAACTTTTCGGTCTTAGTGTCACTGATGAGGAATGAATTTCCGAAATGTGCACATCTGGCACATCAAAATACATGTGTATAAACAATTAAAGATATTCATTTTTAATGTTAAGCAATTATGAGTGTCTTTGTGAAGCAGTTTTTTTGTTCATATAGGAGGTGTCTATCCTCCGACATACTACCGGGTATTGTATGTCATATCGAAAGTGCTTCCATTCTATTCTTTACAACTCTTTTTCTGGTCACGAATAGCTGCAATAATGCTGATGCGTTCTAAACAAAACTTCACTCACTCACTTACTCGTTACAACTCTGACAAGGGTCCCAATGATTTTTAGAGTAATTCGGTTTCGACTTTTATATCAACATACACGTCCTAATAACTGTTCAGTATTTTAAATACCAGTATATGCGATCTATACGTAAAATTTTTTTATATTTTTTAGTTTAAAAAAGTAAAAAAAAAATTCTGTTTATAAGACGAGCGATCAGATGAATATTTCCAATTAAACTAGAGATATATAACAAAAAAAAAAAAAAAAAAAAAAAAAAAAAAAAAAAAAAAAAAAAAAAGAAGAAAGAAAGAAAAATCGTAATGAAAAAGAGTTACACCATAACTAAACATATGGATAATGATTTTTTGATATCTTGGGAATTCAACTTGCTTAGATAAATATATTTTTTACGTTACAAATTCAAGTATTACAGTGTAATTAGATCAGATATATGGAAGTTATTTTGACGATCAAATCATACGTTTCATTTTACAGGTAATTGACTAGGCGACATAGTCATAAAATAAGTATAAATTTGTCAATCGGGCATCGTTAACCCGATGACGTCATTTATCTATGCAAAATATACCAAACATTTGATAAGACGATGATGTCACTTGGGAAATTGCATAATCCAGTTTAAAACAATAAAATCATATTTGAAGAAATTTTTGTCTATACTACATCAATAATGAAACAACATATGTACAAAGATTTTCTCGAGATCATTTGAGAATAATTGGTTGGGTTTAATACTTTGCCCGTAAGCCTGTTCTTTATTTGCAAGAAAGGTCTTGCTGGGCAAAGCTTTGTTATTGGGTTTTTCAAAAGGCAATGCTACTGCTAATGTCGCTTTGTATGTGACTGCGAATTTCGGAAAACATTAGTAGAAAATCTAAGTATAGGTTAGATGGCAATAAGACAAATCTTCAGGAATAAGAAAGCGGAGCGCAGCCCTTTCTTATTCATGAAGATTTGTCTTATGTCAGTATTTTTGTCTTTTATCATAAAAGGATGATCGTTTTCAACTTATGTAATTGTATCAAATATTAGTGACAGGAATATTCAAATTGCAGTGGAAGAATGACACCAGTTTATAAAACACAGTGGTAGTAGTGTATTTAATGATGGTGTTGTTTGTATAGAAGTAATGTTAAAAATATATTGTAAATAGTGTACAAAAAAAGAACAGACATCAATGTTATACAGGACATAAGTAAAAAACTAGCATAATCAAAACCGGGAAATGAAGAAATAAGTTGACCTGCAAAATAAAAAAAAAATTAGATTCATATAAAAGACGATGAAAAGGGAAATCAAAATCCAAAATTATGAAAAAAAAAAAAAAAAAACAGTTGCAATAACTAATAATGACCAAAATATAATAAGAGTGGATCGTTATTTCTGGAAATACTTGTGAATATTAACGTGATTAATTTTTTATAAGAATTGGATCTTATTTAAAAAATTGTTGCATTGAATTGTTTGTTACTTGTTCTTAGTTAAGTTTATGTTCTCTGTAGCAGAACAATTGTCTTCACAGGTGTTCTATTGTGTTGTTCTTCATCTGAAGAAAATTTCTTCATATGAAGAAATGGGCGGATCACGATTCTTCAGGAATAAGACAACACAATTCAAGGCTTGTGATTGGCTAGACATATAGATCATGTTGAAAATGTGGTCTAATATGTTTAAATAAAGTTGGATATATTACAGAGATTGAAGAAATTGAATGAAACATGTACAAAACATTTATTTAAACTGATATCAAATACAGAAACGATGTCCATGGTCCTTAATTACTGTATCTATATGTGGTGATTTTCCAAATATGTGTACGCCAAAAAGCCAAAGTTATGCAAACCAACCAATGAACTGGTTAAAAGTTGTACATGTATTAATAAAAGAATTTATATAAAAAATTAACTTCCTTTCTGTAGTAAAGTCCGTTTTCACATAGACATGGCCTTCTTAACAATTTGTTTATTCTGAAAAAAATAAGTTTTCTCATGTTTTTTATTTTACATAAACAAATTTTTAACTATCGGCGTATTCCACCGGGATATACACAAGACATTTCATTGACCTTTATCACACCCGCAAAGATAGGTTAGGTCTTCAAACTGGCAAATTGACGCAGTTGGCATAGGCTTGTCACCGAAATAGATAAATTATACTGCAAAAAAACAAGTTTGTTCGAAAGATGGGTGGCATGTTTGCCACGATGCTGTTACTTACATTTATATTTTAGAATAGCAACCTCTATAAACATAACTAAATTCAAATGTTTGGTCATGTTGAAATATGTAAATTTTATACTTCTGATGGCGGACTTGTACGTGATACAAAAATCGTTTAATAATAATAATAATAATAATAATAATAATAATGATAATAATAATAATAATGATGATAATAATAATTCTTACAATAACAGATAAGATTACAGATATTAAAATAAAATATTATTGGTGATTAAGAACAAGTCTCATATGAATAATGTGCTTTAAAGTGATTTGTAACCCATTTTGCATAAAATCTTCCCATATACTGTTTTGTAACTTAAAATAATAAATAGATAAATAAATAAATTAAGGTTTGTTTCCTCTTTACTATGGCAAAAAAATTATTGGCAAAATATATTCTTCTGTAATGTTCATGATTAAAAAATGCATTTTAGGAACAAAACAAATTGGGGCATCCCATCCTGGCAGGCAGTAGGTACATAAAGAATTCAGATGCTGAGCTTGGAAACAACGTCCATAAATTAGAGTATAGCTCCGCTTTGTTGTTATGTGTCATGTGATTGATATGATAAGTAACACCATGATCAAAATAATTCAATATCTTATACCAAACCATTCAGTTTTGTAGATGGTCCTGGAAATTTATGGTATTTTTTCTTTGCGTGATATACGCATTCTGGTATATATGTGAACTCACGTTATGGTTCCCTTGAGATACTAGATATAAAGAAGTTTTTATTTACAAACGAGTTCCATTATAAAATCATTTTAAAATTACATTGGTTTCCAAAATAATTCTAAAACTTTGAATACTTAATAACGTGATAGCAGGAAGAAAACAATTCATGTAGTGGTCTATTATACGATCTTTTTTTTTTAATTATTTGAGTTTGACTTGTTTTACGCCGGAATGTGAATTCGATGTACATAAAAGTATGCGGATTAGGTTAAATATGCATATGATAGTGTGCAGATGGGATTGCATATGCATGTTTAGGAGAGAGAGAGAGAGAGAGAGAGAGAGAGAGAGAGAGAGAGAGAGAGAGAGAGAGAGAGAGAGATTATTTCGTTCACTAAATTATTTTCTTCACACACTTGGTTGTCGTCATTCGGATTATATATTTTTTCATCTGTTATACAATTTGCTGTTTTACAATTAAATTTGTTGATTTACACCACTTGTTAACGATAAAATGACACACAATGCCCGCATCAGCTGCTTTTAGTTTTTCTTAACAACTTTAATTTTAAATTAATTCATTTTATTTCTCAGCTAACACGTTATTAACTATCCCTATATACCAAACTTCATTGACCTATAATAATAAAAAACATACGTTTTCGAAATAAATAGCACTCAAAGGTCTACTCAATTCCAGAGTTAAGAACGCAAAATCCTCTAAACTGGACAGGCCGTGCTTTTTATTGATTTTTATATCGATCTAATTTAACCTTATTCTGATTTCAAGTCTTGCTTGGTCTTAAATTATATTTCAGTTTTATCTCAAGTTATTATCCATAATGTCCGGTTTCTATGGCTACTGTTATGAGTGATGTCGTTTTCACATGAAATTTTGTAAACAGCGAGTTTAGCATTTTGAATATTTGATTTAATGATGGCGGGTCATGTAGGTTTCGCACAAGGGTATTGATTTTTTTATATTCTACAAAAATTCTTCTGGACAATGGTAAAGCGAACAGCCATTAATTGTTCAAGCTATTTTAGTAAAGGGGTTTTCATAGACACTTAAAACCGTTGCCAGGATATTTAAATTCAAGATATTTGTCGAATTTGCATTTAAATTATTAGTGGTTTGCTAATATTCGCGTAGGGCTTACACTGTTATTAACTCTAACCGTATTCAATAATTCAAGTAATAGCTTTTAACGGAAAAAGATTAATTACATATGAAAACGAACTCAAATCTGAAATTATATCGATAAGAGAGTTATCCGGGTACATTTTTAAATTCCCGTAAAATATTGATTTTTGTTTAGAAATAATGTCAAATGCTCTTGGAGAATTTTAATCACTTTATGAATCAAAAATCAAATATTGTAATTTTGTACTGAAATGATCTCTGAGAAAAATCATCAGTGTGCCTAATCCTTTATTTCATATTTTATTGAATTCTTTTGAAATAATCGATTATTTGTTGTTAAGCATGTAAATTCAGTCAAATCTAATAAAATTCCAATAAAAAAGAATTCTTTATCGTTCACAGCTTTTTATGGTAAAATGATACTTATTGCGAACTAACAGTTAAATGGAACTGTGCTTAAGATTATATTAAAACTCAATCAGAGGTGTTGCTGTATGAAGTATCTACTATATCTATACTAGATGGTTGATGTACTATTTGGTCCTTCAAACTTGTTTCCATTTTCCTGATTTTCATCTGTTTCTCAATCTTACATTTCAATGTAATCAGATTCCATTTTGCCATTCCAAAACTCTCTTCCGAAAGTCATTTGTTTTGATTTATCTTAGTAACTTTTGTCTGCACTTGAAAATATTAATCTATGTTTTCAATAAGTTCTGTTTTTCTCTTTTATTTATCAAGTTGCGTTTTCGGTTGCTCTAATTTAAACTTATATACCTTCCATGTGCTTATTATTGTTATTTAATCTTTTTACAATCCAGTATTACAAAACAATAACTTGCATGTGCTAATTCAGTCTGAATACTTTGTTTCATAAAAAATACAATAAAACAGAGCTATACCTTTTGTAAAATTTGTCATGCAGTTGTGACTTATACTTTTTGTATTTTAATTAAGAAAAACTGTTGTTGTTTTTACAGTTTCTTTTATCCTAAGGGTGAAGCGATTTTCTCCTTTGACTTCCCATCTTCGCTTCACTTTTTCACAAAATCGCTCCTTTCGAGTTTTCGCTCCTTCGTTTTAAGTCGATGGTGCGATAATTGAATACTGACCCTAGTTATCTTCAAAATTTTGTCATTTGACAGGTACCCATTAAAACTCGACAATTAAGGTTATTGTAAACATAACACCCGGTTTTAAGTATACAAAAATTGTTCGTTTCACTTCACGTTAGGCGACAAAAGCCTATGATTTACTTAAATTACCTTAGCATAATCCGCGATAAAAACAGAACACGTCAAATCTTTTCTGAATAGTTTTTTAAGAAATTTATTTGAAAATGGTTTTAGTTGACAGTCACATTTATCTTGATTTCGCTTATTGTCCATTTATCCGTTCTATTTCAAATCAACAAGCTCCAGTCTTTGTTTTGACCATTTCTAAATACACTTTTCTAAATGAGACATCTATTATCAAGTAAGCTACTACCTTCTTAGTTATAGTGTCTTGTGCAAAATTTTGAATTTTTACGAAAATAAATATTCAAAATTTTGCAAAGGATTGAATATTTCTTTTTGTAAAAATTCAATATTTTGTACATGACAATAGCAACATGGAACAAAGTTATTTGCAGCGAAAAAAAAACATGTAGATGACAATTGTCAATACACACGACACGAACGAAAAATGAAAATAACAAGTGTAATATGCAGAACCATTGTACATGTATTTTACAAAGAAATAAATAAGATAAACACCTATTGAGGCCACTGATTATACACGTAAATGGAACGACTTTGAATGGGCACAGAACCGTATGAAAAAATAAACAGATCTTGATGCCACCGATTAAGACTTATGATAGACACACGATCTTCTGACTATAAGACACATACTGATGCCACCGATTAAGACTTATGATAGACACACGATCTTCTGACTATAAGACACATACTGATGCCACCGATTAAGACTTATGATAGACACACGATCTTCTGACTATAAGACACATACTGATGCCACCGATTAAGACTTATGATAGACACACGATCTTCTGACAAAATAGACACTTATTGATGCCACCGATTATGACATATGATAGACATATGATCTTCTGACAAAATAGACACTTATTGATGCCACCGATTAAGACTTATGATAGACACACGATCTTCTGACTATTAGACACATACTGATGCCACCGATTAAGACTTATGATAGACACACGATCTTCTGACTATAAGACACATACTGATGCCACCGATAATGACTTATGATAGACACACGATCTTCTGACAAAATAGACACTTATTGATGCCACCGATTATGACATATGATAGACATATGATCTTCTGACAAAATAGACACTTATTGATGCCACCGATTATGACATATGATAGACATATGATCTTCTGACAAAATAGACATATATTGATGCCACCGATAATGACTTATAATAGACACATGATCTTCTAAAAAATTAGACATATATTGATGCCACTGATTTTGATTCCATCGCTTTGTGATAGACACAAGATCTTCTGACAAAATAGACACATATTGATGCCACCGAGTATGAATTTTGATAGACACATAATCCTCTAACAAAATAGACACATATTGGACACATATCTGACACTGGAATTAATGAAAATAGGAGATTCAGTGATATGGTGTTATTGGACACATTTTTTTGTGATTTCCTTTTATTGAATATACATATTGTTTTAATTTTCCAAAATTGGATCATGTAAGCATTTAAAATCTTTAATAATTGGTAGAGTTTGCCTATAATGGAAAAAAAAGACTTAAGAGTTTATATAAGTACATATATAGTGATCTTGAACAAAATATTTTTGTTATTGTTTTAACGATGTGTCAAAAATACGGACAATATATGAAAAAATCGATATTTTTATATTTGGATGGATTTTTATTTTTAAGCAGCTTCAATTTTCATTAATGAAGCCGTGTTGAAATTAACTTCTAGGATTTCAGGGAAATCTGACTTTCATGTGAGTGACGTGTCATATAAAATTGAAATACGAACACAAAAACAAACAGTGGACGCTGGAAAAAATGTAAAGATGATCATGAATATATATATTAATTATTATGGTGTATTTCAGAGAAATTAGATAGTTTTAAAATCGATATTTATCACACGGTGTATTTAAACCAGCCATATTCTCTTCAGTCTGTTGTGGCCATTAGGTAGACTGGACGAGATGATTGTTAGCCACGGAATAACTTGTATTTAATTATCTCTGACCAAATATACATCTAAACTCATTGTAAACTATAAATTTCTTAAGAAAATATCATTCTTTAGCCAGCGAATCGTTCAAGATGAACATAAGTTGAGTTTAAAAATGAGTTGTTATGTCTAAAATCTCGGACGCTTAATGTTATTAACTTTGGTTACCATGGTATCAAATTGACATTTTAATTCATTCCAGACGTTATTCGACAGAAATTAAAGTGATGTATAATAAAAACTGTTGGCTGACCTCTCCTTGTTGGCCAGTTAAGCCACAACTATATAGAAGATATATGGATTGAAGTTTTTACCCGATCGATATTTTTTGCATTTTGTTAGCCAGAAGGAAACATTTTCTATTTCCTAACAGCGTTTGTCTGGGATGTAGAAAAAAATAATTGAAATAGAAAAATATCCCAGACAGACTTATTATTTTGGCATTTTAAGAGAAGCTTTAAGAGACTGCATTTTATTCCGTAATTATTTTTTTTTTACAAAACTGCATAAAATCAATTTCTGAAAATGACCAGAATGGTCGTTTATTTCCGTTATTTAAGAGAAATGACTCATGTTGTTAAAATTTTTGAATTTTGATGATTTCAAAAGAAAGAATTTCATGTTCTTCGTTTCATTAAATTTTATATGGTATAAAAAAAACAAGAAGCGTGTTTTTGTAGCTTTGTAATTGGCTTTGAAATCGCTTTTAACGACATACGGACTGTCTGGTCGTGTAAAAAAACCCAACTATATAGATTTTTTCCTTAAGATAGTGCGTGTGATTTAAACGAATGTGGCCATGGTCAACTCTAAGAAAACAATACTTATAATGTAAAATAGTGTTTTGTGTCGAATTAAATCAAGTAATTGTAGATGATCAATTCCTAAACATGCATTTATATCTCTGAGAGCTAAAAAAAAATACAATGATGGACATGCCAGAGCGGCTAAATCTGTCTTCTGTAAATTATATTAATGTTAAAAGTCAGGTTACTGGACACACACACACACACACACACACACACACACACACACACACACACACACACACCATGCTGATTTGTTAATTAAAAAAAGTTTTTAACGTAAAATTTTTCTACATAATTATTTTTAAACTGACATTATTTCAATAGAACAACTGAAACCAGCAACAATTAAATTAAAAAATGTAGACACAAATCAATTTAACAGAATATACTTATTGTACCGTGTCACTTTCTGTGGTATAGTGGTCATCTGTCCAGTCAAAACATAGTCTCAAATGGAGTTTTGTTGTCCACATCAACTTCTACTGCAATAAGAACTGGAATAATGTATCCAATAATTCCTTTAATTCTGCTCTGAGATAGAGGAGGAAACTGGAGTGTCCAGAGAAACACTTACTTTCGGCAAACTTTCTTCCAATAAGATTTGTTCGAATCGGATTCGAGCAAGATGGTAAAAATTGCTAAATTAATTGTCACGCGCTACTTTTGATTGCATAATTTCATCAAAATTCAAAAGTGTCATGACACTTCAGAACATTTACCACTGTAAAACTATGTAAAAAATAAAACATTAGAGTCTGTATATTTGCGTCAAACAGGTCTACACAATGCTTCTATGTCCCTCTTGATAACAAAAAAGTCCGCTACATCAGCGCAATTTTCAAATTAAGTTGTTGTTTTTTTCACAATGATTAATTTTTAATGATAAAAGTATAATTTAAATATTCCGCATGAAAAATTAACTTTGATTACGAAAATTATGAATATAGAGAGCACATTGTAAACATATGTTTATCTAACTGCACAAAAACATTTACCTTATCCTGACTAGTTTACGTTCTTTTTAAGGAAAAAATGTTAAAAAATGGATTTTTAAATGTAAAATTTTATTTCGGTTTTGTAACAGAGTATCGTGATGTAAATTAAGTTTATATGTAGTGGTTTTTACGTCCATAGCCAATTGTTGTTCAGTTAAAGCACTTCAAAGAATTGTGTAAATTAAAACAATGAAATACTAGCTTTGATCTGACACAAAATTTACTGGTTTGTTTATTTATTTATTTATTATTTTTGTTTAATATTTTTTTTTCTTTTCTTTGTTTTTAGTTTCCTGATAAAAAATTTATTGAATGGGAATTGAATCTCTGACACGAAAGAAAAGATCAATGCAAATGAATAATAACGATTAAAATTTTAAAAAAGTCATGCAAAGCTTTAATTGACAGTCTCGCTCATAATTATATTTGTTTAAATGTTCGTGGTTATATACAACTATTTCTTTTAAACTAGTACAAAAGTACAAGTCTATATGAAGATACCTGGACCCACAACTTATAATAAACAGTGTCCGTCTGAAGTCGGGAGTTGGATTGTTAGTTGGCTTGGACACCATGTGTTATAACAAACAGTGTCCGTCTGAAGTCAGGAGTTGGATTGTTAGTTGGCTTGGAAACCAGGTGTTATAACATACAGTGCCCGTCTGAAGTCGGAAGTTGGATTGTTAGTTGGCTTGGACACCATGTGTTATAATATACATTGTCCGTCTGAAGTCGGAAGTTGGATTGTTAGTTGGCTTGGACACCATGTGTTATAACAAACAGTGTCCGTCTGAAGTCAGGAGTTGGATTTTAGTTGGCTTGGACACCAAGTGTTATACCATACAAAGTCCGTCTAAAGTCGGCAGTAAGATTGTTAGTTGGCTTGGACACCATGTGTTATTACATACAGTGCCCGTCTGAAGTCGGAAGTTGGATTGTTAGTTGGCTTGGAAACCATGTGTTATTACATACAGTGCCCGTCTGAAGTCGGAAGTTGGATTGTTAGTTGGCTTGGAAACCATGTGTTATAACAAACAGTGTCCGTCTGAAGTCAGGAGTTGGATTGTTAGTTGGCTTGGACACCATGTGTTATTACATACAGTGTTCGTCTGAAGTCGGAAGTTGGATTGTTAGTTGGCTTGGACACCATGTGTTATAACAAACAGTGGCCGTCTGAAGTCAGGAGTTGGATTGTTAGTTGGCTTGGAAACCAGGTGTTATAACATACAATGCCCGTCTGAAGTCGGAAGTTGGATTGTTAGTTTGCTTGGACACCATGTGTTATAATATACATTGTCCGTCTGAAGTCGGAAGTTGGATTGTTAGTTGGCTTGGACACCATGTGTTATAACAAACAGTGTCCGTCTGAAGTCAGGAGTTGGATTGTTAGTTGGCTTGGACACCATGTGTTATTACATACAGTGCCCTTCTGAAGTCAGGAGTTGGATTGTTAGTTGGCTTGGACACCATGTGTTATAACAAACAGTGTCCGTCTGAAGTCGGAAGTTGGATTGTTAGTTGGCTTGGAAACCATGTGTTATAACAAACAGTGTCCGTCTGAAGTCAGGAGTTGGATTGTTAGTTGGCTTGGACACCATGTGTTATTACATACAGTGTTCGTCTGAAGTCGGAAATTGGATTGTTAGTTGGCTTGGACACCATGTGTTATAACAAACAGTGTCCGTCTGAAGTCAGGAGTTGGATTGTTAAGCGGCTTGGTAGCCTTGTGTTATAACATATAGTGCCCGTCTGAAGTCGGAAGTTGGATTGTTAGTTGGCTTGGACACCATGTGTTATAATATACATTGTCCGTCTGAAGTCGGAAGTTGGATTGTTAGTTGGCTTTGACACCATGTGTTATAACAAACAGTGTCCGTCTGAAGTCAGGAGTTGGATTGTTAGTTGGCTTGGACACCATGTGTTATAATATACATTGTCCGTCTGAAGTCGGAAGTTGGATTGTTAGTTGGCTTGGACACCATGTGTTATACCATACAGTCTCCGTCTGAAGTCGGAAGTTAGATTGTTAGTTGGCTTGGACACCATGTATTATACCATACAGTGTCCGTCTGAAGTCGGAAGTTTGATTGTTAGTTGGCTTGTACACAATATGTTATATTATATTGTGTCTGTCTGAAGTCGGAGGTTGGATTGTAAGCTGGCTTGGACACTATTTGTTATTATATACAGTGCCCGTCTGAAGTCAGAAGTTAGATTGTTAGTTGGCTTGGACACCATGTGTTATAACAAACAGTGCCCGTCTGAAGTAGGAAGTTTGATTGTTAGTTGGCTTGGACACCATGTGTTATATTATACAGCGCCCGTCTAAAGTCAGGAGTTGGATTGTTAGTTGGCTTGGACACCATATGTTATAACATACAGCGCCCGTCTGAAGTCAGGAGTTGGATTGTAAGTTGGCTTGGACACCATGTGTTATAACATACAGTGTCCGTCTGAAGTAGGAAGTTTGATTGTTAGTTGGCTTGGAAACCATGTGTTATACTATACAGTGTCCGTCTGAAGCCGGGAGTTGGATTGTTAGTTTGCTTGGACATCATGTGTTATAACATACAGTGTCCATCTGAAGTCAGGAATTGGATTGTTAGTTGGCTTGGACACCATGTGTTATAACAAACAGTGTCCATCTGAAGTCAGAAGTTGGATTGTTACTTGGCTTATCGTGTTTTAAGTCTCATCAACAATTTTTGGCAACGGGAACAACTTTTTTATCTCAAACATTATCTTTACACAAGTTCATGTAAATGAAGAGTTTATAAGTTATGTTAATGTAGTTTATGACTTTTGTGGAAGTGTTTGTTTTGTAGTTAGAACTTAGGACAACCTTTGCTAGCGCTAGATAGACTTCTTTATAATTTGTACAAAAACAAGTATTGTTTCTTTAATATGCCATTGTCCTATACCATTTTTGAATTTAATTTATAAAATACATTCAAAATGTTATATGACACCATCATCATACATGTTAATATTTTCACAGCTCTTCCGCCATCTGTTGATCCTTAGTTTACCATTACTTAGGGAACCATGATTCGCATACAACAGCAAGTCCAGCTTCAACGCCTGATAAACTTCTTCCTAAACTCATAAATATTAGACAAATTAATTAATCTTATGTCTCAACACTGGGCCGATTACTGATTCTCAAAAAAAGAATTATTCTGAGCGATAGGCTTCCAAATGCTAATCTTTGCTTTACCATCTCACGTTACACTTCTACATGAGTATACGCCTTTTGTTCTAACCCACAAATTTACATGCCATATAATATATCTTACAAGTTTAAAAGAAAAAACTATGAAATTATCACCCACAAAATGGTGCCATGTGCAATTTGTACTAATATTATCAATGAAAGTAAACATTATACGGTATAATTTTCAGTACAGTACATTTCAGTGTTCGTCCGGTTACCAGTTAAAATGCGTTATTTCTAATTCACAAATTTCATTTTTATGTACATGTGTTTAAACAGTATGCCATATGTTGATTTTTAATGCACTATTTGATTAAAAGTTCAAATAGACCATGGTTAATGGTGGCAATTAATGAGAAAGAAAGAAATACTTTAAAATGCTAATCACTGAACCAAGATATAATGAAACACGAGAAAGGAATGCAATTTAAAGATTATTAAAATTTTTAATTTTATAAGATTTCGTTTTCTGATTCAAAGTTTTTGTTTGGTATGTATTTAAAATATTTTTTATTTAATTTTTAAAAAATATATTTTATACTGTCATGTTCTACTTTTGAATTTTTATGAAATAATGCATTTAATAGTATTTAATTTAAAAAAATCAAAAATAGCAGCATACAACAATAAAAAATATCTACATATGTGGTTGTCAATTAGTGTGTGGGTGTTGGTTGATGGGTGGTAGAGTTAGAACGTGTTAATAAACCAAAGGTGATTACTAATTATAACTTCCGTCGTTGTTAAAATGTAATAATGAAAACATGTTTTTGATAAAAGCCAAAGACACCAAGAACATGACACAGCAAATAAACGTAAAAATATGACAAAGCCAAAAGAAGTTTATTTTTACCAATGGTTAAAATTTATTTATAATGCAAAAAAAATTATATCCGAATACTAAAAATTATAAGTTAAAGCTGAAAGCATTATTACATCACCAATTTGATTTTGAATATTCATAATTCGCAATCCAAACCGTTAAAAGTAATATTCAAAAGAAGAAAATTTAAAATTTTCATTTATCAAATGTCTTTATAATGTTACTGATGATAAGATTCATCAGTCTATATGTCAAACCAGTCTGGATATGAAAACTATCTCTGTAGATGGATTTAACTTTTATAAATTTTAATAAAATCATTCACATTTTGATATCATCAATATTTATGAAACACGTAATTCAAAGCTTTCAAAATTACATTGATTATTTATGTTTATATAATATTACTATAGATATAAATCATATAAATTTAATGTATATTGTTATATTTACCAATCTATATTTATAGTAAAACAATATTTTGAACGACATTTTATCTGTACATATTGAAAATGACCAATATAAACAAATAGGATAATAATAATACTCGAAGATGAATTACGAGAGAGAGAGAGAAAGAGAGAGAGAGAGAGAGAATAAAAAATAAGTGGAGATGATTAGTATGGTAAGGCAAGGGAAGACAGTGTCAGGCCAAGCAAGACAAGACCAGATAAGACAAGGCAAGGTAAAGCAAGACAAGGTAAGGCCAGGCAAGGCAAGATGAGGCCAGGCAAGGTAAGGCATGGTGTTGAATGGAAGGTAAGACAAGCATTAGCTGAATTCTGGAGATGATGAAAACTACGACTTTACTTCAAGGGAGACAACTCTTAAAATACTCTAAATTGGTACGATTCCGTTATATTCAAACGTAAGCCCGTCTGCTCTATTATTGTATGGATTAATGCATTTTAATGGGACCCCTATACCTTGAATTCAAACAACGCTTAAGTTGAAATAATTTTTCCTCAAATAATGAGTCATCTTACCGGAACTTTACTTATTAACTTATATTTTATAGTGACTAAGCGAAGTACACTTTTTGAACTCGAAAGGTTTTCAAATTTTGTTAATTATTTTAAATTTACATTTAAAGATTTATAGTTATATTTGTTCAGCCCGCATTCTGTTTGCACCCGTATGATTTTATTAAATTTAGAACATTAAAAAGTTGGAATAAAATCTCATAAAGGGCTGAAAAAAGGACTCCGTGATATATTACAATCAACTAATGATAGATTTCAAATCTTACTGTTTAGTAAGAAATGTCAGGAAAATTAAATTTATTCTGATTTTTCATCTCGATATCTGAATGTGAAAGACCAAACAAACGAATAAGGGTAAACTGTCGGTCAATATTCATATGATCTGCATTTCGACTTTCATTTACCAAAGAAATAAGAACACATGTTGAAGATAGAATGTGTTATCACACATTGTCAAATTTCACACTTTTTTTAAAAGCTGCATTAGGTTTTCCAAAGAAAAAATTAAAACGGTGCTAATCTAATTAATGATGTTCCTAATGAATAATGTTACATTTGGTTCAACGATAAAAGCTCGGATAAATTCAGAAATTACAGTATTTACCCAGCAAGATGCAGCATTTGGGATCTAATATTAGAACATGGTTACGTCATCAAAACCCGGGTCATCTAAACACAACTTTCAAAACGGTGAAATACGATAAATTAAAAACAGAACTTTGTTGATTTTGTCATTTGTTACTTAGTAAGGGATACATAAAACCATTTCAAATACATCTATATATTAATGAAGGACAATTAATGCAATCTGTCATGTTTCACCTTCGATTCTAGGTTTTTCCGTACATCCGTGTGCATGCTCCAAGCTCATAATTACAAACGTAAAACACTGACCAACAGGTCAGAGGATTCCGTTTATTTACGGCTAAAAGAAATGAAATTTTAGAAAATGAATGTCACGGATCGTGGTTAGAAGATATCTATTTTTAAAAATATATATTTTTGGAAAATAAAAAAATGCAGCTTTAAACAAAACAATGTAAATAAAGCATTTCAATAACTAACAGAAAAGATGTAAACCCCCAAAGCAACACGCTCACTGATGAATGTGAGGCCAGGTGTTCCGGAAGGGTTAAATATGAACAACTCCCGCAACATTCCAAATTGTTGGAAAACTGCTAATATTATACCGATATGTAAGAAAGGTGACCCTAGTATTGTTAGTTATTATCGGCCCATTTCTCTTTGTAATATCATTGGTAAAGTGTTTGAAAAATGTGTTCTTAAATACTCAAACAATTACTTCTGTAGCAACAATATGATTACTAGTCTCCAATCTGGTTTTAAGAATGGTGACTCTACTGTTTGTCAATTACTAGATATCTCTAACGACATTACTAAAGCACTAGATATGGGTAAAGAAGTCAGAGACTCAGAATCGTATTTTGTGATATCAGCTAGGCCTTCGACAGAGTTTGGCATTCAGGGTTTTTAGCAAACTTAAGGTCTATTGGAATTTGTGGTAAACTTATTCTTTGGTTTGAAAGTTATTTATTAATCAAAAGTGTAGAGTTATAATTGGGAAAAGTATATCTGGTTGGTTGAATATTAATGCTGGTGATCCACAGGGATCAATTTTAGGTCCCATATTATTTTTAATTTATATTAATGATATTGTAATTGATATGAATTGTAAAATCCGCTAATTTGCTGACGACAATACTCTCTATTGCATTGTTAATGACCCAACCCAATCATCCCTTATGCTTAATGTAGATTTAGAAAAAATTAACCAGTGGTAAAAAAAATGGTTAGTCTCATTTAATCCTCAAAAAACAGAATCAATGTTCTTCTTCAGAAAAAATAGAAAACACAAAATGATATCCATTCTCATAATACGCGTGGTTTCCAAAATATTTGAAATATATCATGTAAAACTTCTTTTTATCAAAATTCCTTCTTGCCCTTCACTATTACAGAATGGAATAATTTACCTAGTGATGTAAGAAATAACTCCTTACCAATTTTCAAGACATTTATTAGCTCTCATACAAAAGTTCCAAATTTTTATAATTGCGGGACAAGATTGGGTCAAATACTCCATACAAGACTACGATTGCAATGCAGTTCTCTTAAGTATCATTTATATAGTAAACATTTAGATTCAGAACCCTATTGTAGATGTGGTCAAGTAGAAGACACCAATCATTTTCTTTAATATTGTCAGAATTTCAGTCATATTCGAACAACAACAACAACAATATTTACACTTCCCTTTGTTCTAACAGTTGATAAATTATTGTTTGGTGACCCTACTTTGTCCTTCGAAGACAATAAAATTAAATTTCTCACAGTACAAGAATTCATTTTAAAAAGTAAACGCTTTACTTAACATTATTTACTGTCTTCGTCATGCGAGGTCATGGCTTTATTATTATTCCATTGTCAATCATAATATTATTATTATTATTAATTAATATACACCCATTTTATTTTATTTTACCAACTACATTATTATTATCAAGTTTACGATATATTTTTTTCAGTGATTTTTATGAATATATTCATGTATCTATTTTTTGCACATGCACTCACTCTGAATGCATATTCATTATTATTATTATTATTATTGAATTGTATTATTTTAAAAATTCAAAAGTAGCACATGACATTATTATTATTAGTATTATTGTTGTTGTTGTTGTATTTTTTTTAGGAATCTTGCTGAGAAAAACTTATAAGTTTACGAGGTTGTACCAAATCTACACGATTTTGGATACTTATAAATATTTTATGTGCAAAATATATATTTCACATATTTGATATAAAAAAGGACATCTGTGTAAAAAAGATATAAATAACAAAACTCTAAAAATAAAATAAATGGAGCGAAACTCTTACTCAACGGGATAAAGGATCGTGTCTTAGAAAACATTATAAAGTGATCATTGTTGTCAATAAAATTTCGTGTTCCTCCAAAGTCATTTCATATTTCTGTCCAAAATTGACGGATTAATCATTTGTCATAGAGATTTTATACAAACTTAATTACGTCCACCAAAAAATGACCATTCATTCTTTAAGTGCTTTCTCATAAATCATGAGAAAACAAAAATTCCATCATTTTTATTGCGATATATGTCAATTAAACATTGACTGACCATTAAAACAAACGGTCAGTCAAAGGTAAACTGATAATTTATTTTTAGACAATCTACTTATTTAATATATATGAGTAGGTGTTGGTCACTTCACATGACCAAAAAAAAGTTTTTTTTGTGTAGATATATTGTAGTTTACATGATTAATGCTTTAGAATAATAAACATTTAAGCAAAAGCACCTGAAATTATAATAAGAATATTTTGGCACGTTGTCAAGCATATTTAAGCAAACAAGAGTAAACCGGTCTTAATGCCCGGCTGTCTTAATGCCCGGCTTTTAAAGATATAAATTTTGCATTATTTTGAATTTTTACCAAAAAAACAAAAAAAAAAAAAAAAAAAAAACAAAAACAAAAACAAAAAACAAAACAAAAAATAAAACAAAACAGGATATATATTTTATTGAATGATCACCTGTATAAACAGGTTGTCATTTCACAGTTTTGAAATGTATACGAAAATGACAAATAGTCTGCTGTTTTATCTGTAAATCATTTCACATCAATCTCTAACGTTTACACACACCAAATAAAGCAACAGTGGCACCAAAAAACAAATCCATATCATCACCATTACCATATGCATATATAATATATATATATATATATATATATATATATATATATATATATATATATATATATATATATATATATATATATATATATATATATATATATGTTTGAAGTGATCTTATAAATGACCCAAAAATTTCATGTATGTTTAGCAATAAACAATTTAACTTTAAATTTTAAGTTTAATGTTCTAAGTAAATTGTTGGAAATTATAAAACAATACATGCATGTTTTAGAAAGTTCTATTTTGTCGGAACCAGACTAAGACCAACTTATTAAGTTAACAAACTCTACAGGCCCAAAATACGACAAAAATTAGACTTTATATTAATCATACAGCCTGACTGACTTGCATTAATAGTCGCTGCAGACAAATAACGATTAAAAAACCAGTTTCATTTTTCTCATAAAAAGTGAATTTTGTTAGATATTTCAATCATTATCAAATTCAGAAGCATTATAAAAAATAGTTTCAGTTACAGCAGGCAGCGTATGAAATATACACATGTATCACAACCACGACTACGAAGGATTACCAAATGCATGAAAATTGAATCTTTTCATTTATATTCATGTTGTTTTTTATGAGATCCACGATAAAGGTGAATTAGCATATCATTTAATAATAGATATAAATGTAAAAAGTAAAAGTGTCGCATTATAAAATTTGTGTCCTTTTATGAATTTTCTTAATAAAATAATAATTAAAAAATTCTTGTCATATTATTTTTGTAAATTTTTTTATTTTAAAAATTCAAAAATTCATAATATGACAAATTATCACAGTAAAATGACACCTTCAACCAGTTGTTTATGTAACCATGCAGAAAAGAATGACTGAAATGGAGAAAATTGAACAATAGTGCCTGTTAAAACATTTGTCATATAAAAAATTATGAAAAAAATAAAAATTTTGCATACGACAGATTTCACCAAAAAAAAAACGTTTTAGGTCATATGGATAGTCTGAGTTCACCCTCTAAATAAGGCATATATAGATATATCTTTCAGAATCTCCGTGACATTTTTAATTCTTTGGCAATTCTAAATGAGGATTTCAGAAATATTAATAATTAACAATGAACTAGGTGTTAACCTAAATTGTTCTCTCTCTCTCTCTCTCTCTCTCTCTCTCTCTCTCTCTCTCTCTCTCTCAATTGTTCTCTCTCTCTCTCTCTCTCTCTCTCTCTCTCTCTCTCTCTCTCTCTCTCTCTCTCTCTCTCTCTATATATATATATATATATATATATATTTATAATACTATATCTCTCTGTATGATTCTATTTCTTTCTTTTACTGGTTATAATTGACAATACTATTTGTTTGCAAAATTGGATCATTTACATTATTTTTTTTTCACTTTTTACCCTTCAAAAATATGGGCCTCGTTGGCCGAGTCGTCCAAAGCGCGCACGTATGGATCACAATCTTCTCATCGCCTTCAATTCCGAGTCATCACATTATACATGTATCATATGGTGAAACCAAACATCGGTAGCTTCGGTTTCAATCGTGTACAAACTGCTATTAATTAAAAATACACATACTCGAGTATCGAGATATCAGTAAAATTATAGCATAAAATGTTCGTCAATGATAAATGTTCGCAGTGCATTGTGTTAAAAATTATTTAGGAAAAGAGAATAATAGCACAATATGGCACAGGAATTCCAGTGTAATATGACACACGGTACAGGGATTCCAGTGTTATATGACACATTGTGCAAGAAATTCAATTTCAATATGACACTTTGCAAAAAGAATTACAGTGTTATATGACGCAATGTGCAAAGGATTTCAATATAAATGGCACATTGTGCAAAGAATTACAATGTAATATGGTACATTTTGCAAAGAATTACAATGTAATATGGCACATTTTGCAAAGAATTACAATGTTATGTGGTACATTTTGCAAAGAATTGCAATGTTATATGGCACATTATGAAGAGAATTACAATGTAATGGGGAACATCGTGAAATTAATTTTAATGTAATATGTGACATTGTAAAAAGAATTACAATATTATAAAGCATATTATAAAACAAGACCGATTATAACAACAAAAGCAAAAAAAAAAAAAATAATAACATTTAAAAAAAATATTATATGTTTATTATTTCAAACATGAATGTATTTGGTTGATATCTTGTGTTGATGTTTTTAATATCAGGACAAATCTAATTGTTTTTGCTGAAAATTAGACCTTTTTAAAAATATTCTTATATAATGGGAAGTTTATTTCTCAGATTTCCAATTAATTTTATTTTTTTTGTTTCTTGATTTGAAGAATAAATTGGTTACTATTTTGATCCTTCTGTCTTAGAAATATTTTTCATTTATAGAAAAATAGATGAATTTGAAAACCGGGCTCAGACAAAGAGCAATTTAAATTTATAATATATATCCTTGATATATACAAATTAAGTCAATTTACTTGATTAAATTTCGACATTTGAGAAAAAACATGTCGTCAGTTTTTCTTTGGTTTATTGGTCTTCAAAAGTAACACGACCGTCCTTTAATCTTCTGATTAAAAAAGAAATTGAGGGATTTAATACACAGTAACTGTTCTGTTTAATGTTTTCTTCAGTCGTGGGAATGGGTACTTTTAGCAATAGCCATGCTAAAATTATTTTGATACAAAGGTAAAAATTTATGATGGATACTTGTCGTAACTGAATGAGGCAGGGTTCTTGGTCATTCTAACACTCCAAAAAAATAGCGTGATAGTATGTCGGCTTGTTAACTTTCAATTATACAGTAAAGTTACCAGCGACATGAAAAGCTGCACAAACATATCGACTTATTGGTTCTAGAGCTTCTCCGCCAAAATTTAAATCTTAATCGGGTAGATCAGTTTGCTTTGGTTTTCTTCTGACACTCCGGTTTCCTCCACCATCCATGAATGACTAACCACTAGATATAAGTGAAAGAATCTGGACCGAGCGCAAAACACCATTAATTCTACTCTAATCGGGTAAACCTTTTTGTGAGGCATTTTGTTAGTCCACTTACCATCAAGGTGTATCTCTCTGGACAGGGTTAGGGAAAAAATTGTGACTTTATGAGAAAGTACAAATATATATATATATTAAATAGACGATTTTGTTTTCGATTTTTACATGGAAACTGACACTGGCATTTTATTTTACAAATGGATTTTACAATATCACTGAGACATCACATGTTATCATTCTGATGTTTTATATTGCTAATTCTATCACCGGTCACAAAACCGTCGTTATCTTCTCTGTATCTCCCTCCATTAAAACAATCAATAAAGTTTTAATGATTTATCAAGACTAGATATCCCTTTAAAATCATCCACTCCAAAAACAACAATTTAAACTATTTATCTTGATGAAAATAGTAAGAGATTACTGATGCCATTAATTCTAAAGCCTAATACAGAGCTTTGTTTCACACACTCTACACATAATCTTAAAAAAAAACAAAAAAAACAAAATTTTATTTTAAAATTGCATTTCGCATTTTCTGTTCGCCGGCATATTAAATAATTTTGCCTTTATGGATTGTCGTATCATATAATGGATAGTGACAGGTCATTTTAAAAATTAGATTTTGACTTAATAAGAAAAAACAAACGACTTTTAGATCTGTACAAATGTGATTAGTACCCGCTCTTCATCATCATGATCTAAAATAACATTAAGTAAAGAATATATATAGATAGATTAACGAGAAGTGCTACTCAAACAGCGGGACAACGATCGCTGAAAACTGACTATTTTACAAATATACATCAAATACGTATTAGATTGTCTTCTTTCTACCACTTTACGTGTTCAATATGGACAAACAGATACAAGTCGGCCTGAAATAATTCACGTTTTACTTGCTAGCCTAAATACTGCGATGCTACTTTCACTGTTATTCGTACACATGCGCACAAGACACATAATTTTGCTTGAGCTTAAAACAACTAAATCGTTAAAGCTGCATTAAGTTTTCCAAGGAAAAATTAAAACGGTGCTAATCTAATTAATGATGTTCCTAATGAACAATGTTACATTTGGTTCAACGATAAAAGCTCGAATAAATACAGATAAAACAGCGAGATGTAGCATGTAGGATCTAATTTTAGAACATGGTTACGTCATTAAAACCCGGATCATTTAAACACAACTTACAAAACGGTGAAATATGAAAAATTAAACGCAGAACTTCATTGAATTTGTCATTTGTGACTTAGTAAGGGATACAAACACCATTGTGAATACATCTGACGGACAATTAATACAATTTGTCAGGTTTCACCTTCGATTCTTTGGAATTTCTGTAAATCCATGCGCATGCTCAAAGCTCACAATAATCATCGTTAAACATTGACCAACCGGTTAGAGGATTCCGTTTATTTACAGCTAAAAGGAATTGAATTTTAGAAAATTAATCTCACGGAACGGGATAAGAAGTTAACTATTTTTCTTTTTTTCTTTTTTTTTTTTTTTTTTTTTTTTTTTTTTTTTGAAAAAATAAATGTATTTTGAAAAAAAAAAAAAATAAATAAAAAAAAAACTTAATGCAGCTTTAACTGTAACGTTTTCACTTTTCTACATCAGTATTTGATACTTTTATCAAAGCTCTGAAGTTCTCAATGGTTTCGCTCTATACATCAAGGTTATCGCAAATGGTAATATTTACATGTATTGAAACTAATCCTATTTCCATTTCACGAACATGAACCAATACACGTTTTCAACGCCGACACAGAATACTGACATCAGAATTGTTTATATGTGCATTGTGTGTAATAAAACTTTCTGTAGGTTATAGGACAAATCTTTGTAGTTTATTGCTGACAAATAAAGTTTCTGTATAAATATACAAAACTTGTAAAACATGATAAGTCCAATATTTTACATAATAAGGTTTCACATTTGATTCGTTCAATAAGTGGCATTTGTCCTTTAAATATACGGGAATTTGATCTCATATCTCTCTCTATTTCAAGATGCATAATTTTGATAACGACTGCGGTATGGTCTTTACATACTCTTATAGAGATATTGGTCAACGGCTTAAGATAGGAAAAGTATTTTAGTTTGTAAATTGAGTCTGATTTTAGTACTTTCAGTACTTTGAATTTCGTGTTACCTAACCAAAGCCTATTTTGCAATATGCATAATAAGGCAGACACATTTATTGTTATTTCCGAAGAAAATTATTTAGTCATATTTTTGAACTTTTCTTTTTAATTATACATTCAAAATTAATTGCCTTATCATGATGTGCTATTTTAAATGTGCTTATAGACAGAATCCATTCAAAAGGTGATAATAAACTATCAACAGGTTCATTACAAGGGCAACAATAAGATAATTATCGTATAACTTTTAAATGAAGGTTATTGGGTATCATTTTGTCATTATTATCAGGTACCCGCTGTGTTGTTTTCTTATTGATTTTTTACATCCAGTTCTTGAATACCTGGTTACTTTAGAGCCCCGCCCGATGGTCTACAGCGCGCCTACAGATCACAACAATTTTACTCCTCGGAAAAGATCTTTGTAACATATATTTGACCATTACTAAACTTTAACACTTTCAGCTTTATGCTGTGAGTAAAATTCACGTATTATTAAAAAAAACTGTTTCCATCTACTTAAAACAGAAACTAAAGCAGGAAGGGGCTGGAAACAAACTGACATTTTAGATAGTATACCGAAAAGCAACTCGTGCAGACGAGATTTTAACTCCTGTCTATGACCTTGAATGTGAAATTGTGTCATTGTGCCAAAGGTCAGTTCATGGTCTGTTTGTATCCTATATATCATGTGCAGATTTAGAATGCATTGTTTTAATAGAAATTCAAAATCCGCACATGACATATCTGCCTTCAAGCAAAACGTTTGTAGCAGCTTAAGACTTTATATCCTCTTCAGTAATGTCCAGTTTTCTTACGTTTTAAAGAACTTTTTTTTGCTACAGTTTAAATAGTGCTAGTTCAGGTATAATTAAATTTTGTGTAAGAATTAATCTGTGTAAGTAGAATAAATACATTATTCAAATGAATGATACTCATCCATGAAGGTGAGATGACAACTTTTAACTAAAACGGGGGGGGGGGGGAGTAGCCCCACCTTTAGATCAGGAAAAACCGGTCGCCATTACCTTAAATTTAGTCTACATCATTTAAGAACATTGATTCAATATATATTCAGAAAAAATTAGTAGACAAAAATTTAAGCCAAACATTTGAAAATTAATTAATCCAAAGTTCCAAAATTATTAAACCTATTTGCTAAAGAAGATTTGAGCTTAATTCGACTAGTCATTATAATTTTACATATTTTTGTCCATAAATAATAATGAAACACAAAGAAGAATTATACAATGTTTCTACATTGTGTATTTACCGTCGTTTTTAATTCTTTAGGGTTTTAATACCTATTTATATTGTTTACATCAAATTTGTCGATAACATATTTCCATGGTAATCTAGTGGATTTAATTTATTCTGTACAATTATCGACTAAATTCATTTGAGGATAGTACAAAGTGAACTGTAAAATATAATTCATTGATTTTATTTAGATAAATTACATGGAGTACAATGGATGACAAGAGTTTAAAATCAAATAAGGGTTAATTGACCCAAATCTTAAATAACTGCTGTATCCCGGGATATCAACATAAACTAAAGGCTTAAATGAGAAGAGTTATATTATAGTCAGTTGAAATAATTCAATAAATAAAATCTGCTTATGGCCAAATATAAAATTTAATCTATAGCGATTACATGTATATAAATGAACTTATTTATGTAATCCCTGATGCTTGAATCATGTATCGTGGATATTTAAGATATTGGATACATTTTTTTGCTTTGAGATATTTTAATATTTTAAAATAAACGTTTTTATTGAATATGTATGTAAAAATATTTAAACCTTGAAAATTGATTAAATGTAGAAAATAAAGAACCGATAAAATGTGGGATGACAAGCTAATATGTGTGCGTCTTTCCGACAAGCAGTCTGTAAGCTTTATCTTTTCTTCCCGCCATTTATATTAAGATCTGGGTAGATTGAGACGTCACAGCATTTACAAAAAAGTAGGTTCATGGCTTATTGCATGACAACTGGAATCGTTGAATATCAGGGATTCCTGATTGACTTTCTATTAGTTTCAAAATTAGATATATATTTCTAAAAATAGAAAATTTAAATTGTCAATTTTTTATAGATATATTCCAGAAAATTAGTAATAACTTTAAAATGCTTGTATACACACAATGAATTCAAAATTTAGTTTTAGTATCATTGAAAAGTAAGCCGACAAGAAAATTTTCACGTCTTAAGGTGAAACAAAGTTCAACAAAGCTGTTTGTATTTAATTTTATATTGATTTCTTGCTGCTAATTCAACGAGTTACCATCAGTTTCTACTTAAATTGCAGTACCTGTTTTGACTGCATTAATTATGTTACATTAAAAGTAGAAAAATGCACCTGGTGTGGTTACATTTCATTACTTGATTCTGATAAATGACGGTCACGTGACCTTTCCTGGGTACTTCAGCGATTAATTAGTAACAAATACAACTCGATTATTGCTGGTCACGTGGCTCTGATCATGTGGTTTGTCATATTAAATATGTCTGGTGACACCACCCGTGATTAATTAGTATCATTTTATCCGTTTTGTGGTGCAGGATGCGAAAATGAGCTTTCTACCGTTATATAACAGAACGGCTGTTTTATGACCCGACGATGTCAGTGTATCGATTATATAGCCCCGTGTAAAAATTTTCAAATTATTGCGCATGGAAAATTTTATGCTTAAGCAAAAACCAATATATATGCACGCGCTTTCTTCGGGATAAAAAAAAAGAGGTTAGACCAAAAACAGTGGGCAAAAAACATAAAATGAAGTAAAAAGCTCAAAGGTATTGTTACATACCGGTGTAAAAAATGAGAGAATAGTGAAAATGAATTTAAAACAAAGAAAGAAAAAAACCTTTCATTTCATGCAAAGTCAAGGCAATTTGCATATTTCGCATACTCTGTACTCAAAAGTTGTAAAACATTTTATTTCTTTTCTAGTCTGATGGCAATCGTTATATATGGAGTAAGGTAGATAACTCTTATATTTATTAGATTCTCTTAGGAGTAGGAAACGCACATTTTCTCAACTTCTGAACTTTCCTAAGATATAAATGCTAACATAAGATATTTATGGAGGGTAAAAAGGGTCATAATTCTATGTATGTAGGTGAGATGCTAGTTCATCTAACTTCTTGTATGTTGATGCTATCAAGTATTATTAATTCGTCTATATCGCATCATGACAATTTCATTTGTCCATGTCTATAATTCTATGTGTCTAAATTGCATTCTAAATAATCTTACTGTTAAATTTATTAGTTCATTTCACGAACTCATATCGTTATTTGTTTATGTTCTTAAATACAAGTTTCAAGTCACTGTTGTATTCGTTCATGTCACCTACGGGTATCGTTATTTTTCGTGGTTGTAACTCGCATTCCAATTGTTAACAAATGAATTAAGATTATTTGGAATGTAAGTAAAAAACGAAACTCAAGTTAATTGTATTTTATGTGAATGTTTTGCATAATTACTATCACTAACAAATTGACTCAAACAGAAGTCTATGTACATGTATATCATTGTAGTATAATATGTTCAATTGTAATTACTTGTACAGTTTAATCCCTTTTTAGACACAATTAACAATGAAATAATTGTAATTATTCGATCTGTATTTTAAAAAAGAAATATACATAGATGATCCTAGATTCGTGTTCATGTAATATCAAATCTATTAAACGAATGCATGAGGGTTACGTATACGTTGTTTCAGAGTATGCATTAAACTCAGTTTTGATCAAAACACCAATATATAAATTTCGGATTAATATATCTATATGATATTTATTTGAAAGCGATATTGTGAAAAAGCTAAAATTAATTCTATGTGACCCTTGTAACATTTAAAGACTGTCTGGCTCACTTGATATGTAACCTTAGTCAAGAATATCATAATGATATATGTATTTATAAAAGTTCTTGATAGCGAACTATCTCTGTAACAGGGTAAAATGAGCTATATATAGAAAACCTGTTTATGGGCGTGAGCAGTTATGATTTCACGGGTGTGATATTACGCATGCGTTGTTAAGAATATCGAGAAATTTATTGCTAGAAGTTATTCATTCGAGCCATTGCTTCTGAACGTGTCAGTTTATTTATCTCAGCTTTACTGTTCTTTTTAATATGAGCGATTCGGAAAACAGGAGACACTCTCACAGTAGAAGTACTAGTAGACATAGTAGATACAGAGAAGAAAATTCGTCTCAGCATAGGTCTAGAAGTAAATCTTCAAGTCGTCGTAGAGAGAAACGCACAAGTCAACATAGAGATAAGTCACATGAAAATTATATAATTTCAGCTTTTGATGAATTCAAATCCTATTTAGATAATAAGCTTGTTAATTTTAAGAGAGAACTAGCAGAGGAATCTTATGATAAAACAGAAAATGCTTTGAAAAAACTGAAAACTGAAAATTCAAATTTTAAATTTGCTGGAAATAAAATTCAATTTGACTTTAATGAAGAAATTTTGAATCAGATATCTAAAATTAAGAGAGCTTCCAAATCTAACGATAAAGATAAAATTTTTGAAATTTGTGAAGTTATCCAAAAGAAACTTAATAAAAGAAATAAATGTATTAAGTTAGCAGATAAATCTCCAGCAGGATGGGACACCGTGAAGGAATACCTATCAGACGAGTTGGCATCGGATACAGATGATGAAAAGAAAATCCGGTCCGCAGAGTTTAGAGCTATGCGTAAGAGGAGGCAGAATAAGAGAGATATTAGGAAAGACAAGTCTAGAGAGGTTGTGTCCAGACAGCCGTCGGCGACTGCTCCTAATCCTGAGCGTTTGTCTGACTCTAATTTTCGTTCCTTTCGTTCAAACAGATCAATCCCGAATCCTACAGACTACTGTTTCGCCTGTAGCAGACAGGGTCATTGGAGAAAAAACTGTCCATACACAAACCAAGGACCCCAGACTAAAACAGATTCAACATCAACACAAAGAAATTAAAGATAAGTATCAAAATGATTTTTTATCTCATTCAGATATATATTGTTTTGACCAATTTGAGTACAAAAATCAAGATGAGAAAAATAGTGTAAAAAACAGATTAAAAGCCAATTTTAAATTTTGGAAAAATATTGGAGCCTGTGATTTTGTTTTAGAAGTGATTAAAAATGGGTATTCCATTCCGTTTATATCTAAACCACCTTCTTCTTTTAGCAAAAACAATAAATCAGCAAATGAAAATGAGAAATTTGTAACTGGCGCCATAATATCCTTAAAAATAGTCCCGTCTATAGTCTGTTTTAAATTAGCAAACTATATACAGTAAATATCTAAATTGAACGACAACTCAAGGTATCTGATACAGACTATAAAACTGCGTACGTGTTGCTTCTTGTAAGTTAACTGGCAGCCATTGTTAAAAACAATACATAGCGGTTCTTATTGTATAGTTCCCCCTGCCATCGTTTGCGCGAGTGAACTCATAGAATTAAGAATACTGAAAAAATTCCATTGAGTATTGTGAATAATAATTTCATAACGTTGAACTTCGTTGATTGAGATTGATGTTTATAGCTTGATTTGAAAACTTTGAAAAATTATTAAAAATATTCCATAAATATTTAAATGAACAATATTGCCATGTCTATTCTATTTTATTAGGCACTTTTACCGTCTAGATGCAATTTTTTTTAATCTTGCATAAAAACAGAATTCTGAGACGTGTACAATTTGTTGTACAGTTTGATCGACACAGTTGTCTCCCCTTAAGATTTAGTGGACAGTGGTTGTATCGTGTTTCTAAAATTCCTTTTGTAGTAAATCCCCTTAGTGTTTCTACGCAAAAATCTGGTAATAAAAGGCTTATTTTGGACCTTAGAGATGTAAACAAACATATTTGGAAAGACAGATTTAAGTTTGAAGACTGGAGATTGGCTCTTGATTATTTTGAAAAGAATAATTTCATGTTTAAATTTGATTTGAAGTCGGGTTATCATCATATCGACATAGCGATTGAATTTCAAAAATATTTAGGTTTTAGTTGGCAAGAAAATTATTATGTTTTCTCAGTTTTACGATTTGGTCTTTCGTCAGCTCCTTTTCTGTTTACTAAATGTTTAAGACCCTTAGTGAAATATTGGAGATCTGCAGGTATAAATATAGTGTTATATTTAGATGATGGATGGGGTATAAATGGTGATTATAATTCTTGTTTAAATGACGTCAAATTAGTTAAGGAAACTTTAATAAAAGCTGGTTTTCTTATAAACGAAGAAAAATCTGTCTGGAATCCATGTACTTGTTTAACATGGTTAGGAATCATTTGGGATTCGAACTCTTTTGAAATTAAAATTCCCGAAAGCAGATTAGCAGATTTGGTAACATCTATTAAAAATGTGTATTCTGATCTTCCTTGTACTACAGCTCGTACCATCGCAAAAGTCACCGGTAGGATTATATCTATGTCGCCAGTTCTTGGAAATGTTACCCGTATTATGACTAGATATATGCACATGTTTATTAATGAAAGAAAATCCTGGGATTCACGTATGCACTTAACAGATCAAAACGTAATATCAGAATTAAATTTTTGGTTTCATTCGGTTCAAAATTTGAATCTAAGAAAACTTACCCAATATGTTGTTCCGTCTGTTGTCATGTATTCAGATGCTAGTGACTTTGCATGTGGTTCTATTAGTTTTGACGGAAGTGTATTTCATAAAATGTGGTCACTTAATGAGAAAGATATGAGTTCCACTTGGAGAGAACTTAAAACTATAGAGCTGACTTTAGATTCTTTCAAAGAGAAATTATACGGTAAGGCTAATACATGGTACACTGATAATCAAAACTGCGTTTTAATTATAAATTCTGGTAGTATGAAATTACATTTGCACAAACTAGCCATTTCTATATTAAATCTTTGTTTAATAAATTTGATCAACATAAATATTCAATGGATTCCACGAAATAAAAACGTTGAGGCTGATAAGGTTAGTAAAATATTCGATTACGATGATTGGGTGTTTCTTGTGAATTTTTTAATTACGTCGACACCTTGTTTGGTCCTCACACATGTGATAGATTCGCAAATAGTGAACATTTCAAAGTTAAGAAGTTTAACTCCAGATTTTATATGTACCAAACACTTCAGGTGTGGATGCATTTGCTTTGAATTGGAAAGAGGATAATAACTGCCTGGTTCCTCCTATAAACTTAGTCACTCGCTGTATTAAACACTGTGTTGCTTCTCGGGCTCTTGCCACACTTGTGGTACCTAAGTGGCCATCTGCTGCATTTTGGCCGATGATTTTTGACTGTGATTCGGAATACAAGCCATATGTATCTGATGTGTTAGAGTTTAAAAATGGTAGAGATATTTTTATTCATGGATCAAATAAGTCATCTTTATTTGGTTCAGATAGATTTATAGGGAGTGTATTAGTTGTTCGTTTAAATGCAACTTTAATTTGAGAAATATTGATGTGGATCCACTTGGATCATTTTAGGTTGGATTTATGATCTTGTCCACTGGGACATTTGGATACTCAGAGGTGAATCTTTTCAGAGGAAGTCCGCTTGGACGTGTATTGTATGGCACATGCCCAATGTATTTAATTGGCCCACTTGGGTGTTTGGGTTCACTTGGACCTTTGTTTGTAATGTCCACTGGGACGAGTGTTATCAAACATTTTAACGGTAGGTGTGTATACATTAAATGTTTATTTATTTTTTTTGGTATACATTTTGCAGATTTAATGAAATATGCAAGTTGGAATTCCTTTACATCGTTTTCTGATGAAAGACTTAAATCACTACAATATAAGATTCCAGAATCTGTTTTAGCAGCTAAATCTGAAAATACTTTAAAAGTGTATAAATCTTCGTTTAATTTGTGGTGCAAATGGTGTTTGCAATTTGACGAAATACAGATTATTCCTACTAAAGATTATCATCTTTGTTTATATATAATTTCGTTAATACAAGATGCTTCTAGTATCTCCAAGATAGAACAGATAGTGAATACACTTGTATGGGCACATGAAATATTAAATTTGAGACATCCATGCGATTCATTTTTGGTAAAAAGTATCTTGGAAGGCGCTAGAAAAACTTGTGTGAAAAAGAACATGAAAAAAGATCCGATTACACCTGAAATATTGAAAAATATGGTTGTGAAGTTTGGTAATAATAATCTCTCTGATAAGCGTATTGTAGCAATGTGTTTGATAGGTTATGCTGGTTTTTTAAGATTCTCCGAAATTGTTAACATTAAGGCATGTGATATTGAAGTTAAAAGTTTATATATTTCTATTTTCATAGAAAAAAGCAAGACGGACAAATATAGAGACGGAAATTCGGTGATTATTTCAAAAACTAATAATATAACTTGCCCAGTTAATTTTCTTTTAGATTATCTTAAGTGTGCCGAAATTAAAATCGGAGATGACTGTTTTATTTTTAGAAATGTTACTTATTATAAGAAACTCGGTGTTTATAAACTTAGAAAATCAGGTAATTTGTCTTATACCAGAGCCAGAGAACTTTTGTTGGAAAAACTTAAAAAGCTTGGTTTAGATAAGTGTAGATTTGGTTTACATTCTTTAAGATCGGGTGGTGCCACAGCAGCTGCAAATTCAGGTGTCACTGATAGACTTTTTAAGAAGCACGGGCGTTGGAAAACTGATAAGTTAAAGACTCGTATGTGAAAGACGATTTGTTGGCTCAAATGTCTGTTTCTCAGAATTTAGGAATATAAGGTAAAATACGACATGTTTTTCCCGTTCTTTGTTTTTCGAGATGGCATAAATAGTAAGTGGCATCACCCAAGATATGAGCGTTTGTTGTTATTTTATAAATGTTTTATGTTCGTTTGAGTAAAACGAATAAGAACATAAATTTTATAATAATATCATCGTTGTGTATATCTTCGAGTTGTCTCCCTTTGATTGTTTTTCTCTTCAAGAACCGGCTAACAGTTTCGGTGGTGCAAGTTTATTTTTGCTAATAATTATTTTACTTTATTCTTTCATGTTTTGTACATTTTTGTTGGATTATTTATACACTACTGAATAATTTTTGATAATTTTTTAAAAACAAGAACATCGCTACCTACGATGTCGATAGACATGTTTGAATTTTTATAACATAAAGAATGCGTGTTGCGAGACTCGACAGTGGACGACACACGTCTTCAATAGATCAAACAAAAGCGATTAGGCGTATTTGCAAGCAGCCACTCCTTTAGCCATTGACGTCGCCCCTTCGTAAGTAGCTGAACACCATAGGACGTCGTGATCTAAATAAAAATCACGCAACGGTAAAATTTATTTTGGCGTCAAAGTCTTCTTTTGTGGACCGCCTCGGTAGCTCGGAGATAGAGCGTCCGCCTAGAGGACAAGAGATCTGTTACAGTATTGTCGTTGGTTTTAGTTCAAGGAAATTAAATTATAAACAAAGATGTAAATATAATGATATGTGTATCTAATTCTATAGGTGCAGTGGGCATCCCTATATTAGACCAATTAATACACCAATTAAACATTATCAATTATTATAGCTAGATTAAGCATCATTTGATTAAAACAACAAAATCCCATAATACCATTTTGCTCTAGTACACAGATCACTAGATTTAATCACTAGATAAAAAAAAATTAATTAATTTGATGTATAGAATCAGATTCAAATACTTGAAATTAGTAATTAATAAAACATTCTAACAACATAATTTCCAATTGAATTTAAAATAATTCTCTTTTTTTTTAAAAAAAATAAAAAGTCCCTACATTTAGATATTTAGTTTTCAAGATTCAACATTTCCAAATTTCACAATGTAACTTTGGTTATCAAAATCCTGTATCAAAAATAAAACCTCTATTTACAATTGTATAAATCTATGTTTCTCTCACATTTTCAACATCAAACTTTCATGGCCAGTTCTCAACTAAATTTTATTTGAAAATCCACCCCTTATATATACACAACAAAACATAACATCATGAAAATCACATACTCCCCAAACTCCATACACAGTCACACAAGTTATACATGACAGGGGAAGTAACTCTTACGATTGAAAACGAGGCTGGGGGGGGGGGGGGGGGCAAATCGAAATCCAATCTCATTTAGCCTATGTACTTGTTGGCTTTGAGTCAGGTTTTTTTTATTATTTTTTTTTAAATTTTTATTTTAATTATTATTTATTATTATTATTATTATTATTATTTATTAGTATTATTTTTGTGACAAATTGTGTATTTTGTAGAGTTTGAAATCTAACTTGAATACAACTTCTTCATTCCACATGGAAAAATATACGTTAATGATCGGCTGAAAAAACTGGACATTCTTTTTATTATCTACATCTTAAATCGGAAAAAGACTTGAAATTGCCGGCCAGAAAGGATTAAATTTCCACTGCGTTCCACCGCAAAGAATATTTCTGCCGTGGTGGAATATAAAATCCGTCTACCGCGATGTTTATTGAAAACCAAATACATTTAAAACTGGATGTGTACTTGACCATTTGAAGATGTATAAAGATCAATTAAAAATAAAATGTAAATCCCGGTTTTAAGAAGGATCGTATTGATCGAATATCAGATATACTAATTCAAAAAAAAAAAAAAAAAAAAAAAAAAAAAAAAAAAAAAAAAAAAAAAAAATTATATTTTTGTTAATTTTAATACACGATGTATTTCTCTTGCATTTCAATATACCACACATTACAGTAATGATAAATAAGCGTTTAGCTTAAAAATACATTTTTGCGAATCTTTCCAACTTTATTATTATCAGTGAAGAGTTACAATTAAGTGAATCGAGCCATGATTCTTTTTTTATTTTGTTAATTTTTTTCATACTGGATTTACCACCGTAGGCAAATATGTTAATTAAATTCTCTATATTTTCTCCCGTTTACTCCTGTCTAACATGTATTGGTGACAATATCGTACATATGCATACATATTTTCGCCGTAAACTCATAAAAAATCATCCTAGAGTCATATTTTTTTAATTTGTTCATTTTTAAACTGTGTCTATTGAACCTACTGTAGGCAAAATATGTTAATCAACATTTCTTTTATTTCTCTCGTTTACTCCCGTTTACTCTTTATACCTACCGAAATTGTTGTGTTCCAGACTGTTCACATCAAATAGACATTTCAATTTGTATTAATAAAGATTGACAATCTTCATACTTAAATTTGATATGTTATTCATGTATGATCATATTTAAAGTTTTCCACTGAAAGCAAAATTTATAAAATAATTTCCCACGGGAAGGATAATTTATAAACATTAACTGTTGCAAATTTTATTTCTGAAACAGCTATTGTTTTCTTTCAAAATTTCGAATGTATCTCAAACAAATTTGGAAAAAATATTGATTTAATTGCAAATGTATTCAGTGTAGCTATAAGCTTGATATATTCTTTATTCATCTTTCTAGAAAATTTGACTGTTTGTTAAGATTTTTTTTATTTTTCGGACAGTCTTTTTACATCTGATACCCATAAGAACAGTGTCTCACAAATTAAGATAGTTTGTTTCATAATATTAAATTTAGAGGCTGCAGTGGCCACGTGGTTAAGATGCAAGTCTACAAACCTAAGGTCTTTCACACACAAAAATAATAATCATGATTATAAAAAGTGCTCATAGTAGAAATCGCTTTGATGAGAATATTTTTTAATTGGTGAAATAATGATATCTTCAAAATCTATGCAACAACTCGTCGAAAAAATTCTCATGAGAAAGTTTAATTTTGATATTTTCTTTATATTGAATGTTCTAAATTACGACTAATTAAAAGATTATCAATAATCGAAGTCGGTGGACATCCTGTTTATTATGTATTATGCCAGTTCACTTTGTATTATATTTGTTTGCTTAATGCCCTCATGTACCACTCTTAGTAGTGGCTGAGTGTATATATATATATTTTAATAAATATATAGTATTTCTGATTAGACACATTCACCTGTAATCATCAGGATATTACCTTGCAATTTGCTAAATTGATTGACAGGTATACATACAGCGATAAACTAGTAAATGCTGTTTGTAAATATTTTGAGATGTTGACAAAATGTGTGGGAAGAACGACTGTAAATTAAATTATGTAATTTAAATAAATTAATTTGAGATTAATTTGAAAAACCGACTAGTAGGCGGAATAAAATTACTTCAAATCAAATTGATTTAGATCTATGACATTTCCCTATCTGGCAATATTATTATGAAATCATTTAAATTATTTAATAAATTTAATTTCCTTTACATCTCTAGTGCCATTTATACGACTGAAAAAGTTTTAACTAATTTTGAACGCTTGCTGACCGACATGTCTTTTTTAAATATTTTTTTTTATTATTAATTTCAGTCATATTTATCAATTTTTAATTAAGATATTACTATAAATTTCATTAAAATTGACGAAAAACTAACGATACCGCACTACACTAGATAAACAAAATTGCAATCGTAATATATAAACTTCGCTCCCCCCCCCCCCCCCAGAGACTTCAACGAGACTTCAGACAAAGCGAGATTTCATGTTTTAGAATTTGTCAATTGACAAAATATCAGCACATGTACTTTTTGAAACACTTGTTAATTAGGCGACACCTAAAATATGGACTTGACCTTTACAAAAACTTATGGCGAAACATTAAATATGGAATGGGCACAATTTAACATGATGAAAAAATACAGTTTTGGCCAATACAAAAAAAATTATTTACACTGTAACAAGATCGTTGGTTCGAAACCGGGCTGGGTCATACATAAGACTGAAAAAAATGAGGTACATGTAATGCTTCCTCGCCTGGTGCTCAGCATAAGGATGACGGTGTAACAGCTGGTTCACACTGTGAGAGCAAAATGTGACTGGGTAGGGATATAGTTGTCTGCGTCATACTGACAAAATATGGCAAGTACATCCAAAAAATGAGCTCAGTCAAGTTTAAATCACGATTTGGATAAAATAAACACAACACAGAGTTTTAAATACATGTGCCCAGTTTGTAGGAAAGGGTTTTATAGACATCTAATTTAAATTTAATACTGTTAAATGGGGGGGGGGGGGGGCTCGAACACCCTAGGGTGGTGGGAGTCATGCTCCCCAGAAAAAAAAAAACGGGAAATATGACGCAAAATCCTGCATTATTGTGCAATTTTAGATGCATTAAAAAAAATATCTTTTATTCAGAGAACCAGGTTCCTGGTATATAAGGAAAATGCACAAAAATGTATTATCAGGGGCATAAGTGGGGGAGGGGGTGTACGCAAGGATGTTTTAGTTAAAGTCGCTTAAACGAGATGCATCAATGAAAATAGTTCCGATAACCAAGACCTAACTTCAAATATTTGCGTTTTTAAATTGCTGTACCAAACAAAATGTAAAGCACAACTATTGTAATGCAACTAACACCGAATTACAGATATAAATGTGGCAAATGTTATAAATGGATACTAAATCTTGATGTAAACAAAAAAAACATTGATTGTGGAGTGGGATGCGGTTCCTACAAGAAATAACACTGATTGTGGAGTGGGTTGCGTGTCCTACAAGACATAACACTAATTATGGAGTGGGATGTGGGTCCTACAAGAAAAACACTGATTGTGAAGTGGGATGTGAGTTCTACAAGAAATAACACTGATTGTGGTATGGGATTGGAGTCCTATACAAAATAACACTGATTGTGGAGTGGGATGTGGGTCCTACAAGAAAAACACTGATTATGAAGTGGGATGTGAGTCCTACAAGAAATTACACTGATTGTGGTATGGGATTGGAGTCCTATATAAAATAACACTGATTGTGGAGTGGGATATGGGTCCTACAAGAAAATATCACTGATTGTGAACTGGGATGTGGGTCTAACACTGATTGTGGAGTGGGATGCGGATCCTTACAAGAAATAACACTGATTGTGGAGTGGGATGCGGATCCTACAAGAAATAACACTGATTGTAGAGGGGGATGTGGGTCCTACAAGGAAAACACTTATTGTAAAGTGGGATGTGAGTCCTACAAGAAATAACACTGATTGTGGTTATAGGATTGGAGTCCTATACAAAATAACACTGATTGTGAAGTGAAATGTGGGTCCTACAAGAAATAAAACTGACTCTGGATTGGGATGTGGGTCCTACACAAAATAACTCTGAATTTGGAGTAGGATGCAGGTCCTACAAGAAATAACACTGATTGTGGAGTGGGATGCCGATCCTACAAGAAATATAACTGATTCTGGAATGGGATTGGAGTCCTTTACGAAATAACACCAATTGTGGAGTGGGATGTGGTCCTACAAGAAATAACACTGATTGTGGATTGGGGTGTGGGTCCTGCTCATAATAACACTGATTGTGGAGTGGGATGCAGATCCTACAAGAAATAACACTGATTGTGGAGAGTAGGATGCTGGTCCTACAAGCAATAACACTGATTGTGGAGTGGCATGTGGGTCCTACAAGAAATATTACTGATTGTGGAATGGGATTGGGGTCATATACGAAAAAACACTGATTGTGGAATGGGATTGGGGTCATATACGAAAAAACACTGATTTTGGATCGGGATGTAGGTCCTACAAGAAATAACACTGATTGTGGAGTGGGATATGGGTCCTTCAAGAAATAACACTGACTTTGGACTGGTAGGTGGGTTCTACACGAAATAACACTGATTGTGGAGAGAGATCTGAGTCCTGTACAAACTAACACTAATTTTGGAGTGGGATGCCGATCCTACAAGAAATATCACTGATTCTGGAATTGGATTGGAGTCCTTTACGAAATAACACCAATTGTGGAGTGGGATGCGGTTCCTACGAGAAATAACACTTATTGTTGAGTGGGATTTGGGTCCTACAAGTTAAAACTGATTGTGGAGTAGGATGCGGGTCCTACAAGAAATTAAACTGACTCAGAATTGGGATGTGGGTCCTACAAGAAATATCACTGATTCTGGAATGGGATTGGAGTCCTTTACGAAATAACACTGATTGTGGCGTGGGATGTGGGTCTTACAGGAAATAACACTGATTGTGGAGTGGGATGCGGGTCCTACAAGAAATAAAACTGACTCTGGATTGGGATGTGGGTCCTAAAAGAAATAACACCAATTGTGGAGTGGGATGCGGGTCCTACAAGAAATAAAACTGACTCTGGATTGGGATATGGGTCCTTCAAGAAATAACACTGACTTTGGACTGGTAGGTGGGTTCTACACGAAATAACACTGATTGTGGAGAGAGATCTGAGTCCTGTACAAACTAACACTGCTTGTGGAGTAGGATGCGGGTCCTACAAGAAATAACACTGATTGTGGAGTGGGATGCCGATCCTACGAGAAATAACACTGATTATTGAGAAGGATGTGGGTCCTACAAGTGAAAACTGATTCTGGAGTAGGATGCGGGTCCTACAAGAAATTACACTGACTCAGAATTGGGATGTGGGTCCTACAAAAAATATAACTGATTCTGGAATGGGATTGGAGTCCTTTACGAAATAACACTGATTGTGGCGTTGGATGTGGGTCTTACAGGAAATAACACTGATTGTGGAGTGGGATACGGGTCCTACAAGAAATAAAACTGACCCTGGATTGGGATGTCGGTCTTACACAAAACAACACTGATTGTGGAGTGGGATGCAGTTCCTACAAGAAATAACACTGATTTTGGAGTGGGATGCGGGTCCTACAAGAAATATCACTGATTGTGGAATGGGATTGGAGTCATATACGAAATAACACTGATTTTGGAGTGGTATGTGGGTCCTACAAGAAAAAATACTGATTGTGGAGTAGGATGCGGGTCCTACAAGAAATATCACTGATAGTGGAGTGGGATGCGGGTCCTAAAAGAAATAACACTGATTGTGGAATGGGATCGGAGTCATTCACTAAATAACACTAATTTTGGAGTGGGATGTGGGTCCTACAAAAAATATCACTGACTTTGGATTGGGATGCGGATCCTTAAAGAAATAACACTAATTGTGTTGTGGGATAGGGGTTACACAAGAGTACTGCATCAATAAAATAACACTGACTGGAGTGGGATGTGGGTCCTACAAGAAATATCATTGATTGTGGAATAGGATTGGAGTCATAAACGAAATAACACTGATTTTGGAGTGGGATGTGGGTCTTACAAGAAATTACACTGATTGTGGAGTGGGATGCGGGTCCTACAAGAAATATCACTGATTGTGGAATGGGATTGGAGTCATATATGAAATAACACTGATTTTGGAGTGGGGTTTGGGTCCTACAAGAAATATCATTGATTGTGGAATAGGATTGGAGTCATAAACGAAATAACACTGATTTTGGAGTGGGATGTGGGTCTTACAAGAAATTACACTGATTGTGGAGTGGGTGTGGGTCCTACAAGAAATGACACTGATTGTGGAGTGGGATGCGGGTCCTACAAGAAATATCACTGATTATGGAATGGGATTGGAGTCATATATGAAATAACACTGATTTTGGAGTGGGGTTTGGGTCCTACAAGAAATATCACTGATTGTGGAATTGGATTGGAGTCATATACGAAATAGCACTGATTTTGGAGTGGGATGTGGGTCCTTCAAGAAATAACACTGATTGTGGGGTGGGATGCGGATCCTACAAGAAATAACACTGACTCTGGATTTAGATGTGGGTCTTACTCATAATAACACAAATCGTGGAGTGGGATGCAGGTCCTACAAGAAATAACACTGATTGTGGTATGGGATTGGAGTCCTATATAAAATAACACTGATTGTGGAGTGGGATATGGGTCCTACAAGAAATAACATTGATTGTGGAATGGGATTGGAGTTATTTACGAAAAAACACTGATTGTGGAATGGGATTGAGGTCATATATACAAGAGTGCTACATCAATAAAATAGCACTGACTAGAGTGAGATAGTGGTTCTACAGAAGTACTACATTAATAAAATAGCACTGACTGGAGTAAGATAGTGGTTCTACAGGAGTACTACAACAATAAAATATCACTGACTGGGGTGAGATAGGGTTTCTACAGGAGTACTACAACAATAAAATATCACTGACTGGAGTGTGATAGGGGTTCTACAGGAGTACTACAACAATAAAATATCACTGACTGGAGTGTGATAGGGGTTCTACAGGAGTACTACATCAATGTAATAACACTGACTAGAGTGAGATAGGGGTTCCAAAAGAGTATTACATCAATAAAATAACACTGACTGGAGTGAGATAGGGGTTCTACAGGAGTACTACATCAATAAAATAACACTGACTAGAGTGAGATAGGGGTTCCAAAAGAGTAATTACATCAATAAAATAACACTGACTAGAGTGAGATAGGGGTTCCAAAAGAGTATTACATCAATAAAATAACACTGACTGGAGTGAGATAGGGGTTCTACAGGAGTACTAAAACAACAAAATATCACTTACTGGAGTGAGATAGGGGTTCTACAGGAGTACTAAAACAATAAAATAACGCTGACTGGAGTGATATTGTGGTTCTTCAGGAGTACTACAACAATAAAATAACACTGACTAGAGTGAGATAGGGGTTCCACAAGAGTACTACATCAATAAAATAACACTGACTGGAGAAAATAGGGGTTCTACAGGAGTACTACAACAATAAAGTAACACTGACTGGAGTGAGATAGGGGTTCTACAGGAGTACTACAACAATAAAATAACACTGACTGGAGTGAGATAGTGGTTCTACAGGAGTACTACAACAATAAAATATCACTGACTGAAGTGAGATAGGGGTTCTACAGGAGTACTACATCAATAAAATAACACTGACTAGAGTGAGATAGGAGTTCTACAGGAGTACTACAACAATAAAATATCACTGACTGAAGTGAGATAGGGGTTCTTCAGGAGTACTGCATCAATAAAATAACACTGACTAGAGTGAGATAGGGGTTCTACAGGAGTACTACATCAATAAAATAACACTGACTGGAGTGAGATAGTGGTTCTACAGGGGTACTACAACAATAAAATAACACTGACTAGAGTGAGATAGGGGTTCCAAAAGAGTACTACATCAATAAAATAACACTGACATGAGTGAGATAGGGGTTCTACAGGAGTACTACAACAACAAAATATCACTTACTGGAGTGAGATAGGGGTTCTACAGGAGTACTACAACAATAAAGTAACACTGACTGAAGTGAGATAGGGGTTCTACAGGAGTACTACAACAATAAAATAACACTGACTGGAGTGAGATTGTGGTTCTTCAGGAGTACTACATTAATAAAATATCACTGACTGGAGTGTGATAGGTGTTCTACAGGAGTAATACACCAATAAGATAACACTGACTAGAGTGAGATAGGGGTTTCACAAGAGTACTACATCAATAAAATAACACTGACTGGAGTGAGATAAGGGTTCTACAGGAGTACTAAAACAATAAAATATCACTGACTGGAGTGTGATAGGGGTTCTACAGGAGTACTACAACAATAAAATATCACTGACTGGAGTGTGATAGGGGTTCTACAGGAGTACTACAACAATAAAATATCACTGACTGGAGTGTGATAGGGGTTCTACAGGAGTACTACATCAATGTAATAACACTGACTTGAGTGAGATAGGGGTTCTACAGGAGTACTACATCAATATAATAACACTGACTGGAGTAATACAGCAATAAATTGGGACCTTAAAGTTTTCAGAGAAATTTTTATTTTTGTTTATACAAACATTATTCTAATCAATTTGATTATTCCATGAGAATTTTTTATCCTGTAAAAGTTCAGTAAGTTCTTTAATATAAGGTTTATATAGGTCTGTCAATATCTGACGTGTTTCATCTAGCATGTCGCCTCTAGTACCATTGGGCTTGTTTTTTGTCTCATATAAGCGTTTTGTTTTCAACATTCCCAACTTCGTCATTTCTTCATCCGATAACTGTCCTAAAGTTAAAACAATAGATAACTATTGAAAAAAGTAATAGACACTAAATGGAAAAAGTTCTACCTACTGCCTTTTTTATTTATTATTTCTACCTACTGCTAATTACACAAACACGTCGCTTTTTGGATTTTTCATTTTATATTTTATGTTTTTTAAGTCATGTGCTTATTTTTTACTAAACATAGATCACTGTATCAAAAATCACATGGCAAACTAAAATCAACACATTTGTGTGGTGCAAAAAATAATTATTTTTTACAAAACATCTATGCAAATTATAGCTACTTACGAACTTTGAGAAATTTGAATATTTTATTCAAATGTTGACCTATCGATTTTGAATAATCCTCCGTTCTAAGTATTATAAACTGTTCCCTTGGAAACACATTGAACCATTCTTTTAAAAACACAGAATAATATCCTAAGTGAATACGAGCCTGTTAAATAAAAAATAGATACTATAGACGGTAGACTAGTTTTAAAACTAGTGACATCCTCATCTAAAGATTGAAACGGAAAATAGACATTAGACAACAATACCCCCCCCCCCCCCCCCCCCCTTAGCCATCGTGACCATTACTCTCATTATGATCGCGTTGTTCAAGTCTTAAGGTATTATAAAACTTTAGTCTAAAATGCTTTTTCTTGTGTTTCAGATGAGTATATTTTTTGTTCAGTACATTGTAAGAAACGTTTACAAAATCTACAACTTCCGTACTGACAGAGATAAACAGCTCAAATAATATCGGAGCTTACCAGCTTTCTGTATTTGATTGTGAAAGTACAGTAACCCTGTATATTGTTTTACCCATTTACATCTCACATAACTCCATAAATCTACTGTAATTTTAAATGCACTCCCATCAAACAATAATTTGCATCGGGTGATCAACATCTATAAAAAAAAAAACATGTAGAATATAACTCTCTAAATGTCATGCTCGAACTTCATCTAAATTTCAAATAAAGCGGTCTTAGTAGCTCAGTTGGTAAAGGACTCGCCTATTGAGAGGGAGGTCCCGAGTTCAGTCCCTCGTCCAACCCTGGTTTTTTGTCGTTCCTGTTACACAAAATAAAATAGTTACACAATGAATAATCACTTTTAGACAACAAAGAAGTACTTACATTCAGGTTAAATTTTATAACCAGTGTTCTGTTGTATAAGCATTTTCTCAATGTGTATAATTTTCGACAATTTTCAAGATTAAGTTTGGAAGTCTCGACTGCCTTGTGAAAAGTTATCCGTGTAAGATTCTTAGATGGATTCAAAAAGAAGTAATCTGAATACAGCCTAGAAAATAAAACCGACAAAACCTTCAACAACTTGGTAAAGACATTTGTTACAGTGGAGTTCTGTAACACAAATATCTACTGTCGTGCGTTACCTTTGAATGCACTATTTCATAAAAATTCAAAAGTAGCACATGACAATGATGTAATGAAATCAACGAATGAGCACCATAGCAAATTTAAAAAAAAATAAATTATTTATAATATAAAAACTTTATGCTAGGTTTTTTTAGAGAGTTTCCGTGTCATGTCATATATGTCTTTTTCCATATTTCTGATCTTTTGCTCTACTTCTTCATGAATACACTTTATAAAGAAGACTAATTTTCATTCTAATGTCAAAACGACATCAGAAACTAACATGTGCAGATTTTTATTTATTTATTAATGAATATTATCATTATTTTTTAAATATTTTATTTTATCTTTTTTAATTTTTTATAAAGAAAATTCTGTAAATGACGAGTGACACTTTTTATACCATGGTAATGAACTTGTTTTTGGATATATGTCAGCAATTAGTTAGTAGACATTTGGTTTATAATTATTAAGTTAGCTTCTAACTAGAAAGAGAACGAGGTTTTGTTGAGTTTTGATTCCGTGGTATCTATGACAGCACGACTTACCTATCAACTGGATTACGAAGTATGATTATAAACTTTGTTTTGTTATTTATATGTTTAATTAGATGTGGTGTAAGATACTTCGGTTCTGTTAAGTTCTGATTCTGTGGTATTTGTGTCCATCCAGTAAAATCCCACATATCCATTGGTGTTCCATCACCTACAACCGCAAAAATAGCTCGGATTGATAATGGGAAGGACTTTATATTTACTTTATAATTTAAATATATTATATACTTCCATACAGTTTACGGTGTTAATCAGTGTATAATCCAGGAATTATTTACTTTTTAACAAATTCCGAAAAATTCATTTTTACATTTCACATTTTACGTATCTACGTGTATGAATTACTCAATTTTATTGGTTATTTTGTTAATAATTGAACAAATCCAACATGGAATTTGCCAGATCCAATGTTGGCTTTACCAACTGAATTAGTAGCATATTGGTGTCATGTGCTGATTTTGAATTTCTATTAAAATAATGCATTCAAAATCAGCATGACATTGGTATTCGGTTGCATTATTCCAGCATGATTTATTTTTAAATATTAAGTTATGAAATCTAATGGAGCCATCATTTCACTCAGTAAAATGATTCAGTCTTAGCTTATATTTACCTGTGATTAAGTTATGAAATCTATAGCAGCCATTATTTTACTCATTTGATTGATTTTAAGAATATTTTAAGCATATTTAATTACCTGTTATTAAGTTATGGAATTCACCGGAGCCATTATTTGGTTTAACAATTTTATTAGTAGCTGAAGTAAAATAACGGACGTAGTCATCTAAATATTGTTTGTCAGAGTTATCAAGTAAGGTATGACCTAAAAAATAAAAATAAATAAATAGATATGTAGACAAGAGGCCCAAAAGCTTTAATGCTCACCTGAGGGTATATCTAAAATCTTCGGAAGAATATGATATTTCAATTTACATGTCTTGTGAGTGCTACATTAAAATACTTAAGGTTAGCCATGGTATATTTATTAATAGCTAAAACTAAAATACGTGTTGTAGCAAATATACAAAAAAAAAAAAACAAAAACAAAAAAAAAAAAAAACAAAAAAAAAAAAAGGGGGGGGGGGTGAACTTAATTCTGACTTTCCAATTTTATAAGGAAATACTAAGGAAAGAACATACTGTCTATCCAATATCAAAATCTTTACATATATTCTAGATATAACAATTCAAAGCTTTTTTAAAAAAATAAATTCAGTAACCCAGATCTTTGACCATATTTCTTAAAAACATCAAAACTTAAAGCTGCATTAAGTTTAACAATTTTCTGAATTTTTTTTGATTTTCTAAAAATATATTTTTTAAAAAGTAGATATCTTCTAACCACAATCAGTGGCATTCATTTTCTAAAATTTCATTTCTTTTAGCTGTAAATAAACGGAATCCTCTGACCGGTTGGTCAGAGTTCTACGATGGTAATTATGAGCTTGGAGCATGCGCACGGTTGTACGGCAAAGCCTAGAATCGAAAGTGAATCATGGCAGATTGCATTAATTGTCTTTCATTAATATCCAGGTGTATTTGAAATGGTGTTACTTATCCCTTAATAAGTCACAAATGACAAATTCAACGAAGTTCTGTGTTTAATTTATCGTATTTCAACATTTTGAAAGTTGTGTTTAAATGACCCGGGTTTTGATGACGTAACCATGTTCTAATATTAGATCCCAAATGCTTCATCTCGCTGGGTAAATACTGTAATTTCTGTATTTATTTGAGCTTTTATCGTTGAACCAAATGTAACATTGTTCATTAGGAACATCATTTATTAGATAAGCACCGTTTTAATTTTTTCTTTGGAAAACTTAATGCAGCTTTAATACCATTGAAACACCACCAAGATAGAAAAACCTCAAAAGTAAAAATGGAGAGATATTGCTGATTAAAATTTGTTTCTGAGGTCTTGAACCCGACTTTAGCCTAATGTCGCATGATCAGGGTAGACCAAGTACATTTTGTGTTTATCTATTATAGAATATATTTTACCGTATCGATGCCATGACCACCACATAGTTTCTTTATTTAGTACACCGTCATTCTGTAATATCTCAGGATGTTTGACAATTCTATCGAACAAGTCTGTTGTTCCACATTTGTCCATTCCGATTATCTGGAAATACGGAATACATCGAATATTTCCGGATACTTCAGATCTCCAACATGGATTTTTATAATCAGATAAAAGTTTTGGTGGAGGCTGAAAAAATGAATACACGTGTATACAGTACAATCAACATTATATGACAAGTACAAACGCACTTAAGCCATTAGAACAAAGCGAACAACCGCAATCGTCAGACAGCTCTAGATGTTTGTAGTTTGAGTAATCACCTGTTATATAGAAGACAAGTAAGAGTATGTAGTTGAAAGTTAAGAGAGAGAGAGAGAGAGAGAGAGAGAGAGAGAGAGAGAGAGAGAGAGAGAGAGACTTACTAAACATAAGATATCTTCTATAATTTGCCAATTGATTCGTGTGGTATTGTCTGTTTCTAGGACATAACGGATTTTCTGTTGTAGGTACTACTTTGGATGGTGGAGGCTGTGGAGGTGATGATGGTTTTTCGGTTTGGCAATCTATTTGCAGTTTGGTTCTCTATTTGTTTTGTTGAATGTCTTTCACTGCTGCTTCTGGTCGACTGATCAAACACTATATACACTATTGCTAGGATAATCGCTATGCTGATGGTGCTTTTAAAACAACTACTTCTCATTGTAAACGCCATACTTATTTTATTTTTCCATTTTCGAATATAAGACTAAAATATACACCATAGAATGCAAATAAGAATCGTCTCTAACGATTACATTATAAAACAATAAAATTGACTTTTTAAGTACTTGATGTTCAACATTTAAATTTTAACTATACATTTTTTTTTTACTTTTCTAAGTACACGATCATCAACATTTAATTAAAAGCTAAATATTTAAAAGGTGGATACAGAGTTTTATGAAAGGGGAGGTTGAGAATTTTATCATGAGATATTGCAAGCAAAGAAGGATCAAACCCCTAGTGACAAAGGGCCTTACGGGCACAGAAAACCCTCAGTGGGTTCAGGGTGGAGCCATATTTAGAAGCCCAGCGGGTGAAGACCAGGCAAAAAACGAATTTTAATATTTCTAGGGACTTTTTGATAACATTTTCTTTCTTTTTCACTCTTTTGAATTTTTTAAAGGGGGTGTAACCCTTGCAACTCATTCCCTTGAAGCCGCCAATTTATTGATAATGCTTCTTTGGGTACCAGATTTCAACAGTTGGTTGATTGATATTTTTTTATAATTGTTTTAGGTACATCCCTGCCCTTAAATCCTTTTTTTTTTTAAATTTATTTTTGTTAGCTCTCGTGATTTATATAACATACATAAATACATATACATACATATACAAATATATCCAAAATATACATTTTGTAGCAATGATTAATATATTTTCATAAAATGTACCTTATAAGTATTAATTATAAAGTAAAGCATTCAAATAAAGGATCAATTAACTATACACTTTAATTTGAATTATATTCAATTTGAATTTTGAAGGAAGATCGAAACCAAAAATTCCTATTTTCATAAAAGCACAAATATCCTTCATAGAATGGTTTACTGTATAATAAAATTCACTTAAATTCTCTAATACTTTCACACTTTTCTCTGCTTACCGGGGGGTTTGGTTGGCCTAGCGGTTTAAAGCGCGCCACAGCGCCTTTAATCGCCTAGGTTTGAACCCCACTCGCAGATCCTAGTGAGAGAAAATTTATAAAATCGCTTGTCGAAGGTCGGTGGTTTTCTCCGAGTGAGTTGAGTTGAGTAATGGTGTTTAACGTCCCAGTCAAGAATATTTCACTTATATCGAGACGTCGCCAGCTATAGGCGAAAGTGCAGACATTTTACCTGTGCGTTGTGCTAATGGCATTATACAGCAGGGTTCTTTATCGTGCCACGGGACCTCGTTTATTTTAAGTTCCCATCCAAAAGAACCGTGACTTTCATTTCGTAATGCCGAGTGCTTGGCGAAAGAACAGTCACTACCCACTTTAAGTCTTGGGTCAGACCTGGCCGGGGTTCGAACCAACGACCTTCCACTTACGGAGCGAGCACTCTACAACTGAGCTACCGCAGGGGCTTTCTCCGAGTGCTCCGTCTAAATATAGACGAAAAAATCTTCACCTTATCTTCCAAATACAAACATCAATTTGATAAAAACAAAAATATATACATGTACATGTATTCTTATCACAAGTTTCTATAATGAACATTTTGTGTTTGTGTCATATTATAAATTTTTGATTTTTTTTAAAAATAAAATATTCAAAAAATTATAATATGACAACTTACCAATTTTTCATTAAGAAATTTCAAAAATTTATAATATGACATTTGAATAGTTGGAATATCTCCTTTTTAAAACCTGGTAATTTGATTCGCGCGATTGAGGGTCCTCATATTAAATCAGCGAAAGACCATTAAACATATTGTGTATACTATCAATAACAGTTTCAATTATCCGTTTATAGCTTGATTAACAACAAAAACAACAACAACACAAACAACAACAACAACACACACACACACACACACACAAAGATTCGGTATACGCCCTAGTATGGTATACGTATGCAATTAGTACAACAATGACATATGCACATACGTGAATGAAGAATTCTTGTCTTCTAAGACGGATAAAAATCTGAAACACTTCCCACTCATCAATTTTTCCAATATACCTAAAGGTATTATGACCAAACTAACGTTAGAAAACTTGTTTTAACATAAGCATTCAAATATCTTTTTTTTTCGATATGGGTCATTTTTGGAAAAGTTTGTTTGTATATGTTAAATAGAAAAATATACATACCGGCCTTTCTCGGAGTTATAAGCTGTTAATATAGACAATTAACATGTGTTGTATTGTAAGGACATACGCCTCGGGCATTTCCGTGTAATAGTAAAAATATAATACTGTTGTATGATCTGGAGAGGAAAGTATGTCAAAGTCACTGTCAAAATTGAAGTAATAGTAGTCTAGTCAATCTACAGTTTGACATCAAACTAATTGCAACAGAACAAATTCTGTTACTAGTATGCTCTCAAATACATGAAATGTTTATAGTAAAAAGTCTACCAAAATCTAACAAGGGGAAACAAGTTTTTGAGAAGTTTTAATTCTTATGGGGATTTCTATAGACAAGGGAGATAACTCCTGTAAAACAGGTGGAGTTTTAGTCCTTTTTGCTATTTTAATAAAAAGTAAAGCAAAGACCCTTGAATTAATCAATCATAATTTAATTCCATACGTATATTCAACATTTCTGATTTCATTTAAAGTGAAATCATTGGCCCATTTTCATTCAGTTGCATTTTATTTTTTTTTTCACAATCTCATGAATGTTTCTATAGTGATGAGGAATTAATAACAGAATACTCAAGGTAATGAAGTAGAAGTATAGAAAAGTTATATTTTTAACCTGAGATATACTTAATTTATCATTTTTGTGTATAACAAAACATATTTTAGGTGAATAAATTTTTTTTCATCTCATCAACACGCCCTTAATCAGCGTCACGTTTGCATACTCTTTCAACAAAATTATCTATTTTGTTTTACATTCCATTTACATAATACATTCTAAATTGTCTTAAATTATCTATTTTAAGTCTATATATAAATTTCCATCTAATTTCTAGGTTGTTCTTCACATAGTATCAGAGAAAACTTGAAATTTTTGACAAATTTTGTGTAAAATTTAGGATCACAATACAGAGTTATCTCCCTTTTCTATAGGTAACTTCAATTGGCAAAAAACCCAAATTCCACTGGATTGAAATTGGTATATTTTTATGGTGAATAAAAACACAATTCTTAAAAACAATCACATAAAAATATTTTCTGTTGAGGTTTGACCATATTTTTTTCATAGATTGACTAGACTATAGTGTTTTATGCCCCGGCCAAGATATTCCCAATAAAATTTTAAGGTTCACAGTCAGTGGTAGGAAGCGATGTGATCCGTAATATGTCACAGTTAGACCGTAAATAATAAGGACTCTGAAACCTTGTGACGGTACATATTGTCGCCCCTACTGTCCATACACTGACGTCCGTCGGTACATAAATGGCACCGGCGACAATATATACCGAGTTTTAAAAGCCTTTTATTTTTCTTGTAGAAAGGGCAACAAAATGTACATCACATATCAGCACATATTGTCACTGGTGACAATATGTGTCGTGAACATTTGTACTTTTTCACAAATGGTTATGAAATTAACTTCGAGTTCGGAACGCTATTTTCTGCATGCAAGGCTACGACTCTTTAAGCACAAACACGCCGTTCAGCGGCATGTTCCATACCCCATATCCCCCCACCCCCCCCAAGAAATAAAGATAAAAAGTAAACACTTTATGAGTATGTATGTTATATTATATCTTATGTATTTCTTGTTGTTACAGTTAAAATTGAGCATACTGATTTAAAATTATAGAGATCAAAAGCTGTGTTATAGATCACTATTAAACCCATTACTGGGGTAAGACACCGTTGCAATGACAAAATGGTGTCTAGTGGTGTGGAATCATTTCCCATGCCATGACCCCTTCGGTATTTTCTTACAGCAAATACTGGAAATCCATTACCAACGTTTTAAAAATTTTCATGATACTTTTCTATCATTGATTTTCTTTCTTCACAGCAATAGTAGGGTCTGTACTTCATTTGCTTGTAATAATAATTACAATGATGATAAATAGTTTGTTTTAATTCTACTTACACATATTTTAAGAGAACAATTTTCAATATTTAGATAGGTCTAGTCCTACCAAAAAGAATAACAACAACAACCTTTCCACTTTTCCTCTTTCAAAATATACAGGATTAATATTGCCAGTATCATCACTATTTCGATCCCTATACCTTTTTTTTTTTTTTTTTTTTTTTTTTTTTTTTTTTTTTTTTTTTTTTTTTTTTTTGTCGTACAGGTATGTATTGTAAAAAAACATAATTATTTTATAGACTACTCACCCAGAAAATAACGGTAGAGACTTGTACGTTTTGCATCGCAAGTAACGTAAAAATGAACAAAGTTTATTATAAATGATCTGTTTTAAACTAAGAAAAGGCACGGCATACACTTCAGTTGAATCTAAGGACCTAAGAAATAAAAGCATTTAATGTTGACATAAAATGTTCAAAGAATGAATATTCGTATAAGTCAAAGGTTAGGTATTTGGATTAACGAAACGGTTTTGATACGTTTCCGGCACAACAACAGGCGATTTGCATGACAAAAATCGATATTTAGCTCCGAATTTAATTCATGCAAGTGACATACGGCATTTTAAATGAAAATGGTTCCCCTTTGGTTAACAACATAGTTTGTAATTCACCATGACGTAATACCAACCTAAATCACTCGCTTCGACAATCGTTACTCCCTATATACTGTTTTCGGAGGTCCCACACTGTGATATCGGTATAAACAATCACTATAATGTTTTATTTATCATTTGTCTCCCATCGCTTACGTTCGCATCTCACGCTACCAGAGTCTTTCGGGAGAGTTTGTCACCTCGCTTGTCAAAAGTCGGTGGTTTTCTCCCGGCACTTCGGTTTCCTCAACTAGAGTGGAATAATTTTTACATGGGCGTAAACATTATTTCTCTACGCAGATTTCACAAATAACAGAAAATGTACTCTAGTAATGGGAGGAAGATAAAAACAGATTTTTCAACAATATCTACGAAACTACAATAAGTTTATAGTTTTTGTAGTAAAAGGTCAATGAAATGTAACTTGTGCCCAAATTACATATAAATAGCATTTTGTTATAAATTAATTTTACGGTCACTTGAATTCGGATTCAAGAGGGGGTGTTCCGTTTGCACCCCTCCCACTTTGAAAAATTCAAAAGAGAAAAAAAATGTGACCAAAAGGTCCCCAGAAGTATTAAAAAATCATTTTTCGCCCGGAGCTTTGCCTCCTGGACCCCCAACAGGACTCTGCTTTAGATTTGCTGAGGGTCTTTAACAGCTCTAAGTCCCATCGCCGCTTGGGCTCAGTTAACCTTCAACGATATCTCGTGATAAAATTCTCGTCCCTCTTTTCATAAAAGTACGCCTCTGTAAAGTCATAATTATATTAAAAGTCGACCGTAAAATAGTCATTATCAAACTAATTCGGGATAACACCAATAGATACCTATATAGTAAATTTGGTTTAAATAGCCTCGACGGGATATTTGTTGAATAGCGGTAACTCTGTCGCAACTCAGCTATTAGTAGGAGTACTTTCAGAAAATAGGTTACCTGGACATCTGAAAAAAAGCACATGTTTATGTTTATTTCACAAATATAAACATGACTGAAGAATCAAGAAAGAAACTTGATGCACATTTCTCATCAAATAATTTTGATTGATAAATTCCAAAATGAACTTGATCTTTGGGATATTTTAAATCCAAATACTCAAAAAAGGATGGGAGATCCAGAGTTTTCCAAATAATGAAAGTGTCATATTATAAATTTTTGAATATTTCATTCAGAAAATTCAAAAATTTATAATATGACAAAAGAAGCCCTAGATGACAAATTTACAAGTAGGAATACACAATTTTTTTTTTAACAAATGCAGATTTTTACCTGTGCTATACAGGTTGACTTACCATGTAACATACCCAAGGAACATATACCATGAGATTATAAACTTTGATTTATAAATCAAGTTTTTATTTACTGTGTAACAGGGCCTTTATTTAAATAAGATTATGGAAAATGTAACTTGTCAAAAAAAATGATTTTTACTGTAAAAACTTTGATTACGAGAACGTGTTGAAGCCGGTTAAAAAAAAACAGTTTATTTGATTTAAAACATCTCACCTGTTGAAACAGTATTTATGGTGAAGAAAGATAAATGCTAAAACCGTCAGGCAATGAAAATTTACTATTTGTATTTTATAGTGATGCCATTTGAAATGCAACGTGTCAAAATGACTGTTTAATATATTATCGTGCGATACATAGTGAGATGGTCGGGTCGGCATACGAATGTCACAGATCTACGGCCCCGACAATGCTAAATGTATGGATATTTCATGAAAAGCCCTAAATTTATGCAGTATGACAAAAACGTTTTTTGTATTCGATTTTTTTTTTTGGTGAATATGTAATCATCATCATTTTCGTCTTCGTCGTCGTCGTCATAATAATAATAATCATCATCATCATCATCATCATCATATCATCATCATCATCATCTCCAAACAATATAAGCCATATTAGGTAGGCGACAATATGTGACGTAAGATATAAAATTAAGCTATCAATTCTTTATTGGTTGTTATTAGATATATGAATAATTTTAATGTTTTCTGTTTGTTGCGGTTATAGTGGTCGGAGATATTTGTGATTGTTCTGTGAACAACTGAACTTCTAGTTTAATTTGTAATGATTAATTTATATTATTTAAAAATGATATAATTTTACGTCATTTGGTTTGGCAGTATAGCATGTTTGAATAAAAATATTTCTATCTACAGACTAGGAAGATTTTTTTTTTGGGGGGGGGGGGTGTAATCGTCGGTGTTACAAACTTCCGAACATTTTCTATTCTTTCTTAGTTTTTTTTTTTCTTCAAAGAGCCTAAACTCAAAAGAAGACCACTGCGGTAGCTCAGTTGAAAGAGTGCTCGCTCAGTGAGTGGGAGGTCGTGGTTTCAAAGCACGACCAGGTCTAACCCAAGACTTGAAAGTGGGTAGTGACTGTTCTTTCGCCAGACACTCGGCATCACGGAATGAAAGTCACGGTTCTTTCCGATGGGAACTTAAAGTAAACGAGGTCCAAGTCACGGTAGGCGTGGAACGATAAAGAACCCTGCTGTATAATGTCGTCAGCGCAACGCACAAGCAAAATTTCTGTACTTTCGTCTTTAGCTGGCGACGTCTCGATATATGCAAAATATTTTTGACTGGGGGACGCATGGACCTGGTCATGCCTTATGCCTTCAACTGGCAATATGGCGTGTTGTTTCATTCCAAAACGCATATGAATGAAGTGTTAACGTAACTTTATGTTTACTTAGTGTCTCAACGATGACCTAACAGACCCCAGTGACAGTGTGCATGCTTCCCGTGTAATATGGATTATAACACAGCAGCATCCACTGTTTTCATTGAGAACTCCGACATAAATAAGTAAGTTGTTGTAATCTAACTTGAGGTTTAAAATTTCAAAAGTTATATAATCAGACAGGGAAGATACAAAATAGTTAAACGAAGAGAGAATAATTTTGTGGTTGGCTTGTCGACATCAATCGCAGAAATGACACATCACTGGATTCTAAAACACGATCCGATGGCAGATCATTTCATCACCGGTAGTATGTTATTAATTAACTGATATACTGTACTGGAATATATTTGTATATTGTTTTCTGTTTTCCTGCATTCAGCACTGCCAAAATTAAGTGAAAACGCCTATAATGACAGTACCGATTTTGAAAACTTCTGTGGAAATTACTAAGTATCTCTAGTTCTAAAATGCACGTTTTTATTGGCTCCAACTCTACCATTTATCTGAAAACTGTTGGCAGTTTCACTGTTCTACGTGTTTCCTATAATTGAGAAAAAAAGAGAGAGAGTATAGTAATGGTGTTTTACGCTCAGTCAAATTCTTTAACTTATTTCGAAATGGTCAGTCAGTTCTGGGATGGTGGAGGAAACCGGAGTGCACAAAGAAAACCACCGACCTTTGTCAAGTGTACTGACAAACTTTCCACACTAGGATCTGTCTGAGGCACTGTGATCCGTAAGTGTGTGCTTTAGAACACTTGGCCACTGGGGCCCCTTACCTGTAATTGATATTTGTTCTTTGTGTAAACTCTTAATGTCAGTTTACCAGGAAAAAGAATTTATTATAATTATTATTTTTATTATTGTTATTATTATTGGTATTATTATTATCATTCAGGTAAACCATCTTAACTGTATGACTGATCAAATCCAGACTGGGCTCATACTAGTAAAGTAAACAACTTAACAACAAGAAAGTCACAGAAGAAATGAAAAAGTCTAAAAGACTTTGACAGGTATTAATAATTTGTAACAACTACTGGGATGTAGAGTGCTCATCCCATCATTCTTATGTGGAATAAAGTTTGTATACATACCATGGCTTATGGTAGAACAGCAATGAAACAGAACATTATTAGTTCTGGCCTTAATCTAGGACAGTCACAGGTCATATTTTGAATTGCCTTTCTATGCATAGTTAACAGGTTTTATGAAATAAAAAGGTCATGACATACACTAATGCTTTACATGGAAAAAATGTGGAGTTAATAGACTTGTCAATTTCACATCATTGCAAATTGCAAAATTTCTCAGTAAAGCTGGATAATCACAAATTATATTATAGAAAGCTTAAGTATACAATTTACATTGAACTGTGAGGTTGTAAATACATTTTATCAAGAAAATTAAAAAAATTTTCAGAAGTTTTATTTTTACAGACAGATGAACTGTGTGTAAAAGATGTCTGATTATACTTTAGCTTGAGAAATCTCAATTTAAGTAAAATATATTGCCACTTGCACAACTTTATAGCAGTAACACTAAGATTGACCACCTGCCAATTTGTTTTTGCTTCATCCAGTTATACCCAAAGGTCTCGAGATCCTTTTTCAAGTAAATGTGTATTTAAATTTTTAAAATTTGTTTTTGCTTCATCGAGTTATACTCAAAGGTCTCGAGATCCTTTTTCAAGTAAATGTTTATTTCAATATTTTAAATTTGTTTCTTTTTTCATTGAGTTATACTCAAAGGTGTCGAGATCCTTTTCAAGTAAATGTGTATTTCAATATTTTAAATTTGTTCTTTTTTTCATTGAGTTATACTCAAAGGTCTCGAGATCCTTTTTCAAATGTGATATTCAGTATATTCTCAGGAATGTTAAGTATGATTTATTTTTGAACTCATTTTTAAAAAAAGTTGTTATTATTTAAAAAAGTTTTTGTTTGTTTTTTTTTTTCTATTTTCAGAAATAACACACTGAAGGAGCAACAAGCAAATAAAGACAGACATCATGCGTCTAAGGCCATTCAGGATTTATTTGAAAAATCAAAGTAGATCTGAACATGATACCATAAACCAGAATGCATCCTTATTTGTAAAAATGGACACCTTTGAACCAGACAAGAGACAACACTTGAAAACACAATAACCATCTATTGATAAGAGTCAAATTGACAATGAAATGGATTGATAACTGAGAATGCCCATGATTATCAAACCAAGGTTTTTTGAAAGTAAATTCTGCTAAAAGACAAATTGTGCTTTTTCTTAATACACAAGTGATATCTTTTCAGACATATTGTGGTCTGTTAAACTTTACTTTTAAATATTCTTTTATATCCAATGACCATATGCCCTTAATAAATATACATGTATTTCCTTTTATAACAATGTAAAGATTAAGATGATAAACCAAAAACATTAACATGAATTGGAACTTGTTTCTATTAGCAACATTTTCAGATCACCTGAGCACATACCGGTAGTGCTCAAGTGAGCTATTGTAATGGGTCAATGTCTGTCGTGTTATCCTTTGTGTGTCGTGCGTCAACTTTTGCTTGTTAACACTCCAGAGGCCACAAATTTAGTCCAATTTTTATCAAACTTGCTCAAAATGATCTTCTTGACTAGCGCTAGCTCAGTTTCATATATTGGCCATACTGGTTCAATAAAAAGGTTACTAGGTCAATTTAAAGAAAAACCTTGTTAACACTTCTGAGGCCCAAATTTCAGCCTATTCTTCATCAACCTTGCCTCAGGATGATGCTCTTGACAAAAGCTAGCTTAAGTTTGTTTTAGGGTCATGTTGGGTCAATAAGTAGGTCACTTAGAGAAATTATAGAAAAACCTTTTTAACACTCCTGGGCCCTTAATTTTATCCCAATCTTATCAGCTTTCTCAGAATGATCCTCTTGACAAAAGCTAGCTTAAGGATGTTTAAGGGTCATGTTGGGTCAATAAGTAGGTCACTAGGTCAAATTATAGAAAAGGTCCAATTTACTAAAATCAAGCTGAGTGTACATCATTTCAGGTGAGTGTCCAAGGCCTTCATTGTCCTTTTGTTTTTTATTTTGCTGTAAATAAAATTTTCTCCAGAAATTTCTTTTCATATTATTAAAGTACCCTAACATTGGGGCCTTGGTGGACAAGTGGTCTAAGTCACATGCCTACATCATTATGTTTGCTCAGTTGGTAGAGTGCTCGCTTTGTATTAGGGAGGTTCGGGGTTCAAAGTCAGACGGGTCTGACCAATACTTGAAAACTGGTAGTGACCGTTTTTTGCCAAGCACTCTGCATTTAGTAATGAAAGTCATGAGGTTCTTCAGAATAGACCTTAAAAACTGAAGTCCAGTGTCATGACAGGCATGGCACCCTACAGAACCCTCCCTGCACATTGCCCTAACCACACTGCAAAGGTAAACATTTCTGTCACTTCATCTACAGTTGGTGAGGTCTCGATATAAGTGAAATATTCTTGATTGGGACGTTAAACCTCATTAGATGAAATTGAATCACATGCTCACAGATCAAAGTACATCTTACTGAGTAGGTTTGAATCCCACAGTGACAGAACCTAGGATGAGAAAGTTTTACAATTGCTTGTTGAAAGCCTTTGCCTATTTCCAGGCACTCCAGTTTACTCCATCAGCTTAGGACAGACTACCTTGCTAATTATGTGAAAGAATCAGTATCTTGACGGGGTTTAAAACACCATTTGTCTCTCCACTCTACTCCAGTATACCCTGAATAGAACCAGAGTAGGCATATAATATCAGAAAACTAATGAATATTGGCTACTTATGCAACAGACTGCATCATTATCACCTTTTCACAAACTAGGATGAATAATTATAGAGACAAACATGCAGCATTAGTTTTTCAAATTACTGATATCAACTTGTTTAGATTAACTTTCAGAATACATTGTATTTTATTTTAGTTTGATAACAACCAATGAAAGTCATAATTTTATTACAAATGCAGGAACAACTAATTGTAACAATTTCACTATGGTGTTACATTGTATGATCTCATCTACAGATTTATTTCATATAAACATTTTTCCAAATTGTTCCTTTCTTGAGTGGCATGTTATGTAATTTGGCTCTATTCAGCAAGTTTTATGCCTTCACTGAAGAAATTGAGTTCATACAAATAATCTAATGCATTAAATGAGAGGTTTGTTGGTTTTATTGCTGTTTAATCTTACATTAGCAATTTTCCAGCCAGTCATGACAAGAGGAAGTTAATTAATTTCTTAGGATAAATTAAAGAACAAGTTTGTGTATGTGAGCTCAAAGAGTCAGTCTGCTTTATACAAGCACCCAACTCTTATTCACATGATGTCAGTGTGTCAACCATCGGTGCTCTCTCCTCAAGTTTAATTCTTATAGTTGACCTTTTGTTTTTGTTTTTTTTTTTTTGGAAAATTGTAATGCAGGCATTATTTTTTATGTATTGAGACATTTTTGATGGAAGCAAAAACCAAATGTCAAGTTCGTGTCATTTTGATTACCTGAGCTTTAAAATGCTATATCATGACTAAGTTTAAAGATTTTGACATGGAAGATAACCTTTTGATGTTTTTTTATTTGGAAAAACGAATGCAGGCATTACTTTTTGATGTATTGAGACATTTTTGTCTGATGGAAGCAAAATCCAAATGTCAAGGTCATGGCATTTTGATTACCTGAGCTTTAAAATGCTATATCATGACTAAGTTTAAAGATTTTGACATGGAAGATAACTTTTTGATGTTTTTGCAGCACTCTCTGTAATTAAACTAGATCAAAGATCATGAGTGATAAGAAATAAGATGTTGGTCTTCTGTATTTAGGCGCTTAGTTTAGATATAAGACATTACTTCATAATTACTGAATAAGATTTTTTGTTGAGAGATATTTTGCTACTTTCAATAAATATTCATTTTGTTTATTGCAGCTTACAAAATGTCTTAAAGTGGATTTATTTTGTATCAAAACACTTTCACTGGTCATTTTCTTTCAGATGCATCTATTTGATCCCTTATTTTGAAATAAAACTGAGGAATGGGGTAATGGTGATTTACATACTACCACAATCACAGTTAGTCTAGTCAAATGGGTTCTGATCTAAAGCTAATTACAACATCATACATTTTGTTACAAATGTAACGTACATATTTACAAAAAGCTAAGGGCCAACCAAAACCTCATCAAAAGGCTGTACATTTTTTTGAGAAATTGAATACCGCCAGGTACTTTTTTGAAAGTGGGATAATCAAAATTTATCTCAACTTTCAGAGCTACCAGGCTAACCGCTTTCCAGTACTTTCAGTACTTTGATTTTCATTTTGTAGTAAAGCCATTAATAAAATCTGCTCGTTTCATGAGCCATAAGGTAATATATAAAAGCTGACTGGTTTCCGATCGAGTTGTGCGTTGTAACAACGAAAGTAGAGTGTTTTCTGAAAAAAAAAAAAATAAATAAAAGCCCGCCCCCATTTTGAAAAAAAATTGGATAAAAAATGTAGGTATTAATTTATTATGGCCTAATGACTTATAAGTTAATTTAGGATGACGTGCTAAAGTAAATTCCCCTAGTACCTGTGCTCTCCATCAGCGCCAGAGACGTAGTAGGTCTAAATGCGGTAGCTCAGTTGGCAGAGTAATCGCACCGTAAGAGGGAGGTCGTGATCTCGAACTCTATGGTCCAAGACCGCGAAGCACTCAGCATCATGATAGCTGGTGACGTCTCATTATAAGTGAAATATTTTTGACTTGGGAGTTAAACACCATTACTCAACTCAGCGGCAACTCTAAATACTGGAGGCTACTAGATGGTAGTGGACAGTAGAAATATTTCACTTAAAGTTTTTATTGATTTATTAAATATATTATCCATACAAACAAAAGCTATCGTCTAGTACCGTTTAACAGTTCCATATATTTTTCCAAGTTGAAACTGTGGACAATTGGTGGTTAGAGGTAAATAGCAATTCCACACCTACGTATAAACATAAGTCTCATCGCAACTTACAAGGTTCCATTGAAATTTCTGTTTTATTTACAGATAAAAGTGAGCAAGATATATATTACAAATATATATATTAATAAAAATTTATTGAACACTACAAATATAACATATGACAATATATATTTCCGTTATTACACACGATACACGCGGTGCGAGGCATAGTGAATAAGTAACACGGTGACGATATTGGGTTCGTTTTATAGATTTTTAATCCATGGTTTTTTTTATCTGTTATTTTTGCTATTTATATTTTTTAAAACACCAGCCAATGTTGCTTTGATCAAATAATTTTTATTTTAAAATAATAATAATAATAATAATAATAATTTATTTTATTTAAGTGTCACATACAAAAATTCAAAGTTCACATACATACATGTATATAAAAACCATTATAAAATTTTTATATCCGGCCACATATGACCTATGAGACACTACATATTGTATTCAATAATTAAAATACATGGGGAAAATATAAAACATACATTTGTTCATAGCACTAAAATATTTGGTCATATAAAATAGTTGGGCATGAGTATAGAAAGTAAGGCTGCTAGTCACCGCTTAAAACATCATAAATAGGCATTAAAACGTCTACGTCTGGTGATCATATTGAATAAAAAGATACCAAGTTTTTGTTGGACCTCAGCAACATTACAAGACATAATAAAATTCAATTTATCCGAAGAGCTAAAATCTTTAAAATTGGAATTTAAATTATTACATAGGTTAAAAAATCGCTATAGGAATGACAGTCAATTAAAACATGTTGTTCGTTTTCAACTTCTAAAATATTACAATATTTACAAATTCTATTTTGTAACGGTGTAGGCGGTTTAGTGTATCTACCTGTTTCTACCGCAATTGGGAGAGAACCACTTCTAAACTGGCAAATTAATCGTCTGTGATATCGCGGTATCTGGTTACATGTAATATATGTTTCTAATGAAATGTTATTCTTGTATTGTCTATATGTTCTAAGTTTGTTACCATTTAAACACTTGTGGTCATTAAACAGTTGGCAATGCCATTCATTGTTATCTATAATATTAACATTTTGTAAAATATTTTAACTACCACTTTAGTTGGAATATTTATGTCCCACACAATATCGTGTGCCTGTAGAGTGTCTATAAAACCTGAAACTTTACGAAACCAACCCTTAGCCTTACGTGAAGAGAGAACAAATAGCTTATAAATAATCCTATTACAGTCATGAATACGAACAAGTTTACTGAATTGTCTAATACACTCTATCTTTTGTTTAGAGAAGCAAGATAACCAATTCATATCACCTCTAACTGAAATATTTGATGTGTATTTACCAACACCGAGAAACATTTTACATGCCTTGTTCTGCACAGAATTAATACAGCTAAATTGTTTCGTCCCCCAAATTCCAGCACAATAAAACAATATTGGCTCGACCATGCATTTATAAAGTTTTGTGAACACATTATACGAAAAGTCACCATGACATTTTAACTTCGAGAACACCATTCCAAGCGCACGATTAGCTGACTTAGACAGTTCTTTAGCAGTTTTCTGCATGTCCAAATGTTCATCAAGCCATACGCCTAGGTAACGGTACGTATCCGAAAAGTCAATAATAGACTCACCACATTTAAAAACATGTTTTGAACGTTCCTTAGAGGGCATACGGTAATGCATTACTTTAGTCTTTGTTGGGTTAATAAAGAGTTTCCATTTTTTACACCAATTATTTAGCACTGTTAAAAGTTTATCCATTGGCTGTTCATCAGGTGCGATGAGCGCAATGTCATCTGCATATAAAAGAATTGAAATGTTTGTTCTATCAACACTGTCCACACTGTAATTGATTTATATCGGTGACTAGATCGTCAATAAAAAGAGAAAATAATGTTGGCGACAACAAGCACCCTTGTTTCACGCCTGAATTAACGTCAAACCAATTTGTTAAGATATTATTCACTTTAACAGAGCTTTTAACACCATGGTATAACCCTTGAAATGCAGATAAAAATTTACCAGAAATACCCAACTTTTTTAGCTTATACCACAAAAATATCTTTTCTTGATAGACCGACATAGTAGAAGCGTTCAAGTGAACAATGCATTTGATGTTACCAGACACAGAGAAGGTGCGCGTGGTATGTTAAAAAGGATGTTTTTTTTAATGATTTCCGTCAACGATGTAATCTATACTCAGATGTGATCTTTTACAAACACTAAATATTTTCTTTTTTTTGTACCCACTGTTGTGATTATATCCTAATCGTACAAAGGACTTTTGATAATCACCATTTCAATATAAATTATTACAGTAATCACAACACACCTGGACTGTCTTATGTGTGAATTCAGTCAGTGCATTATGAATACTCGACATAAATTGCAACACACACAATGCATATTTACAAATAATATGTTAACAGTGTTAATTTGAAATATTCGAGGTAAAAAATTAATAAGAATAAAAAAGTTTAAAAAAAGGTAAAATCTCAATAAAAGTTGGGGCGAATTTTCAAGAAGTGGGGGCGATTTTGAACGGGGGCGATTTTGACATGGGGGCGAATTTACAGTGGGGCGAATTGACCTGACACCACTTTTGTTTAACATTTCCAAGTAGGATTACAGTGATTATGGGATAACGTATATATAAGTATAAATAATAATTATGATTCCCCACCCAAAGGTGGGGAATCATATTGTTTTCGTTCTGTTTCTTATTATTATTATTATTATTATTATTTTTATAATTTTTTTTTCCTTAAAATTGTCCGGTGCAGAACTCGGAAACGGTATGATGGGTTTCGATGAAATTTGGTACCAATAATCTGCTATCTTGGTAGATATGGATAAATGATCAAATTTTTTTCTATCTCGACAGCTCAGCGGTCGGTGCGTGTAAATTGCGTAATTTAATTCCAAACATCTTTCTGTCCAATACGTACAAAGATAGATAACTCTTACAGAATCTTGTTTCTTATTCAGTTTCTCAGATATATGAGCGCCCGATAAAAATGGGTAATCTGAATTAATGTATAAAGTTAAGCACTAAACAAAAATGATTGAATGTTAATGAACTACATGTTAATTAAGTGACTAACCTCTTTCTCACATACATAATTTGTTCTTAGTAAATTCTCAGTTACTATGTATTAAATTGTTAAAAATATATCAAATTTTTATCAGCACTGCCAAACAAGTTAAACGCATCATTCAATTTCGTTCTAAATTTTAGGATAGGTTCCTGCACCATTAAAGTTTTACATCCATGGGTATTTATTGGGTGAGGGACAGGAAGATGAGGTCTTGAAAACAAAAATCACCAATTTTTCCTTAAACACTTTGCGGTGTGCTATAAAACCATATATAGGGCTTTGTCATAACTCATAAACTAATGAGATCCCCATCCCTTAAGTATATATTTTCTGGTTCCTAATGATAAAATGAAAAGAATGACACTAATCAAAGACACCTAAGGTCCTTTCCCACTAAAGGGTAGGGCTGGGTGGTGCTAAGTTAATTTTAAACTATTGAAATCCCCACCCCTAATTTATGTATTTTCTGGTTCCTTATGAAAAGTTGAATAGAGTGATATTAATAAAGGGCACCTAAGGTCATTTCCCACTGTGGGTGGTGCTATGTACATGTATAGCTTTTAAATAGTTAAAATCCTTTCCACTCATCTGTATATTTTCTTGTTCATTATGGACTTTTGAAAAGAGTGCTAAAAACCTCCAGGAAATCATTTTCAAGAGAGGGTAGGGGTGGGAAGCCAGAATTCTTAACACCCACCCTCAGTCAAGAAACATTATCTTATGGCATACTTGATTTCATTTCTTAAGGCAAGTTGACAGGATTAAATTCCTATTCAAAGAATTGTAAACAAATTCAGTAGCATTATTACATGTTTTAATATGGATAATTGCTTTAATCTCTTTGTCAATTATCCATTAATATGTAGGTTATGGCTACTTCACAGTCATGACACACGTCAATCAAATTTGTTGGTTAAACACCTCACAGTTTGTGAAATAGATTAGCTATCAATCAAAGTTGAATACCTGTCCAATCAAAATACACCAGCTAATAGAATTGCCAAATAAATGAATAGGACCTATGTCAGAAGACAGAACGCATGAATCTGATCTATTAAACTTGTATAATTTAAATACATTTCGAATTATAAATTTATACATGCAGATTCGGACTCCCGTGATCAATTGGTTTCTTTTAACAAAAAACATTGTTGCAACAATGGGGTATGAGGGAATGAAAATATATATTAAAATGAATACTACTCGAATTATAATTGTACAATTAGATGTTAACTTTAAATTTACTTGTCTTCCGCCCTTTCTTTTAGTCACCTTTCGATTACTAGTAATGGATACTATCAATCCATCTCAAGATCAGTCCATCAGCAGGTGTATATTTTAGACAATATATAGATTATGGATGGTGGGGAATCATACGTAACTGGTATTCCAGTTACAATCTCTAGTTATTATTATTATCATTATTACTATTATTTTATTATAAATAAATAAATAAATAAATAAATAAATAAATAAATAAATAAATAAATAATTTATTAGATAATGATTAATAATATCTTTTTTTTCCTACAAAAAGACAAGATGTATATTTTCAATGTCTCCGGGAAAAGTAATATGAAAAAAAAAAAACGAATAAAGAAATAACAGTGAGAACAGCAATAAATACGTCATGTGCAGAATTTGTAATTTTTTACAAAGTAGAATTTTGAATTATTTTTTTATTTTATTTTGGTAAAAAATCAAAATTCTGCACATTACAAATAAATCAACTGAAAAGCAAAAAGACTTTGAAAATTTATAGAGCATATTCAGGCTAAGAGCGGAAAAAATCATTGTCATAGACAAATCCAGGGTACAAACAAAGACAACACGTTGTCGGAAAACTGCTGACAATGATACAAAATAGATTAAATTCAATTTGATTCAATTCAATATTTTATTTACGTCTTGCCGATTAAAATATAAACTGTACCAATGTCGAGGAAGGGCCCCGCATAATACCTTCTGCTTATGAACAGGTACCGAGTATTACAAGCAACTTTCATCAACATCCATCAATCATTCAGAAGATAACTTGAAGAAAACAAAATAGACAAACAGATGAACGGACTTACGGATGGACAGACAGACAACGAAGTACTATAAATACCGAGTGAGAACCATAAGGTAAGGAGTATCACAAACAAGCTTCACAAAATCCCACCATTCCTTCAGAAGATAACATGCTTAAAACATTCAGCAAATCCGTATAGTATGCAGGCTCATTAACATTAAATATGCATAGAATTTGTTGAACATCAAACTTTAGTTAGGGACTTGTATACCAAGAAACACAAGCAAGTTTCATCAAAATCCCACCATTCTTAGTAAAGATATCATGCGGAAAACATCCATCCAATCAGATTGCAGCTGCCTTATTAAATATTCACGGAATTTGTCAATCATCGAACTTGAGCAAAGGACTTATGTACTAATTATCAAAATCAAGTTTCATCAAAATTCCATTATTCCTTCGTAAGATATCACGCGGAAAATATTCAGCCAATCAGATTGCAGTAGCCTCATTAAATATGCACGAATTTTGTCGAACATCGAACTTGAGCGAAGAATTTACGTACTAAGTATCACAAGCAAAGTTCATCAAAATCTCATCATTCCTTCTTAAGATATCATGCGGAAAACATTCAGCCAATCAGATTGCAGCAGCCTCATTAAAAATGCATGGAACTTGTTAAGCATCGAACTTGAGCAAAGGACTTATGTACTAAGTATCACAAACAAGTTTCATCAAAATCCCATCATTCCTACAAACAAGTTTCATCGAAATCCCATCATTCCTTTAGAAGATATTGTGCGGAAAACATTCAGCCAATCAGATTGCAGCAGCCATGTCTACACATTTTGTCATTATTGTACATAATTATGTTGTTTTCCTTTCCATACTTATTTTTGTTCGTATTCCTTAGTCTTTAATTTATTTTTATTCTAGACATACTTACCATTTCGGTGATAAACCAGTTTGCAGTATAAGATTCGAAATTATACCTATTTTGACAAATTTGCAGTTAAGTGTTAAAAAAGCTTTGCCCACCATTTAAACACATGGAATAATTTATCAACAAGTCCAAAAACTTTGTCTGTTGTTATCTCAGTCCATCACAAAGCCATATTTAAAGCTGCATTAAGTTTTCCAAGGAAAAATTAGAACGGTGCTAATCTTATTAATGATGTTCCTAATGAACAATGTTATATTTGGTTCAACGATAAAAGCTTAAATAAATACAGAAATTACAGTATTTACCCAGCGAGATGCAGCATTTGGGATCTAATATTAGAACATGGTTACGTCATCAAAACGCGGGTCATTTAAACACAACTTTCAAAACGGTGAAATACGATAAATTAAACACAGAACTTCGTTGAATTTGTCATTTGCTTAGTAAGGGATACATAACACCATTTCAAATACATCTGGATATAAATGAAGGACAATTAATGCAATCTGTCATGTTTCACCTTCGATTTAGGGTTTTCCGTACATCCGTGCGCATGCTCCAAGCTTATAATTACCATCGTAAAACACTGACCAACCGGTCAGAGGATTCCGTTCATTTACAGCTAACAGAAATGAAATTTTAAAAAATGAATGTCACGGATCGTGGTTAGAAGATATCTATTTTTTAAAAGATATATTTTTAGAAGAAAAAAAATCAGATAATTGAAAAACTTAATGCAGCTTTAACGTGTTTGAATATTCTCATATACAGTGAATCATCACCACATAGATGTGTATGTTTTTGTACTACTGACACACTTCTAGACCGTATTTGGTCAAGGTCACGCCACGTCACGCACATTGAACATAGATTTCACGGGTGGCTATACAAACTTCGTATACATTCCTATTCCCTAGCGTCACATTTTCTGATATACATTGAGGGTATTACTTAATGCCTATAGATAGTAATGGATAGGGATGTTTTACACCAATTTTTACAGTAGTGTAGTCAATAAGAAATACTTATTTGTACATAGAATTAGTTGTACTTACTTATTGTTGATTTGTTTATTAATGTTAACTGTATTTTTATTTGTTTATATGTTTTATGTTCATAAGTTACGTTTTCTTGTTTTAGAAATCATACTATTTCAGTTTTTTCATGACATATGTAAAAAGATTGTAAATATTCAATATACTAGTGAGTATAATTGTCTCTCACAATATTTTGATTCCACAATACATACATGTGTTAAATTGCGATATGTTTCTGCATTAAGTTCCCAACAGTGGATAGTTTTTCTCCTGTATCTAGCTGTTGATATTGAACTGAATCCAGGACCAAACTCCCTCTGTGATACAAGTCTGTCCTCTGTACAGTCATTAGAACATTTTGATCTATCAAGTTCATGAAATAATTCACAAATAAGAAAATTCGAAAATTATTTTTTGAAAATCCATATGAATGTCCAAAGTTTTCTCTCAAAGATAACCCAATTCGAGTGCGAATTCTCTCCATATGATATCATAGCAATAACTGAAACTTGGTTAAATCAAGACACATCTAATGGTGATATTTTATTTGAAAACTTCAAACCACCGTATAGAGCAGATAGATGTACTACCACTACGGGTGGTGGTGTCTTAGTTTATGTTAAGGAGATTTATCACTCAGTACGCAGATTCGATTTTGAAGTCCCGGGCATCGAATGTATTTGGTTAGAATTAAAGATAAAAGGTAAAACATTATTATTTTGAACATTTTATCGACCCCCCTCATCTGGAATAGATTTTTGGGGAAAATTTAACTCCTCTCTCGAACTTGCTTTTGATACAAAATTTGAAATGATTATTATTTTAGGCGATTTTAATGAAGATCAACTGAAGGCTGGAAATCAAAAAATCAAAGATATATCTCGTTATTACCAATTAACACAAATGATAAACGAACCTACCCATTATTCGGATGAATCGTCCTCTCTGCTCGATCTTTTCTTAGTGATCATAAAGTAATTGATTGCTCAGAAGTTTGTGAATATTTTCTTGAATGTTGCCATAGATATCACTGTCCCATTAGAATATTCTTGAAATTAGACAAATGTAAAACAGTTACTTTTAACAGACGGATTTGTCTATATAAACACGCAAACATCGACTTATATAAGGAATTACTGGACACACATAACTCGGAAAATGATTACGATGATGACATTGACATAACAACAGAACATATAACCCAAACAATTCTAAAGACGGCTTCTTATACCATACCTAACAAAGTTGTAACAATCAGACATAGCGACCCCCCTTGGTTAGATAGCAAATTGAAACGAATGTTACGAAAACGACAAAGAATACACAATAAGGCGAAAAGAACACAAAATGCAGAAGACTGGGCATCTTTCCGCAAGCTACGAAATAAATGTACAAATCTAACTCGTTTAGCTGAATCTAAGTTTTTTGAAAAGATCTCAATTTGACTGCTCACTGTAAATTTATCAGCTTAAAACTGGTGGAAAACAATTAACCTTATGATCGGCTTCTCTTCCAAGAAATCGATGATCCCTCCTCTATCAGTAGAGGGACAAATATTTGACAGTATCGAGGACAAAGTAAACATTCTGAAGACATACTTTTCTTCTCAAACTATACTTGACGACTCAAGCAATTACGTTACTGAAAATCCTCTGAAGAAGGTTCAGAATACCCTAGACCATATTATTATCATGCCAATCGACGTACATGACGTGCTTATTAACATTGATATCTCTTAGGCGACGGGACCTGATTTTATAAGTCCATTTTACTACGCAATACAGCAAAACAATTATCAACACCCTTGGCCTTTCTCTTTAATAAATCTCTCTCCATTGGAAAATTTCCCCAAAAATGGAAACAGGCCAATGTTGTACCAGTTTTTAAAAAAGGTGACCCATCCAATGTCCAAAATTATCGTCCTATATCCATCTTGAGCATAATTGGCAAAGTTATGGAAAAATGTGTATACAAAGTGACTCATAATTTTTTACTTTCCGAAAATGCTATAACTAAATTTCAGTTAGAATTTACCAAAGGTGATTCTTCTGTTAATCAACTAACTGACATAACTAACTCTTTCGAAAAAGCACTAGACCAAGGTAAAGAAATAAGAATAGTTTTCTTTGATATAAGTAAAGCATTTGATACAAACTGGCACAAAGGAATATTGTGTAAATTACAAATGTATGGAATACAAAATAATTTTTTAATTTGGTTCAAAAATTATTTACCTAATAGAGTACAACGTGTTGTCCACTTCGGTAGTTATTCAAAATGGAATGAAATACAAGCTGGTGTCCCCCAAGGTTCTATTCTAGGTCCACTTTTATTTTTAATATACATTAATGACATCGTTGAAGAAGTGAACGCTAATATTTGACTTTTTGCTGACGATACAACCCTTTTCTTAGTTATTGATAACCCTGTTTCAGCGGCACTGCGCCTCAATAACTGTCTACAATCTGTGCATGAATGGTCATCAAAATGGCTGGTTGACTTTCATCCCCCGAAAACAGAGTCTATGATAATTTCACGTAAAAGAACCAAAATCGACCATACCCTTTTATACATGAACGGAATACAAATTCCACAAGCAAATATCCATAAACACCTTGGTATTTTCATATCAGCAGACTTATCCTGGAAACCACATGTTGAATATTTTTTATCAAATGCTTGCAATCACCTGAATATCTTAAAAAAAATCAAATTTATACTAGATAGAAAATCACTACAAACATTATATTTTGCCTGTGTAAGACTCATTTTAGAATACGCAGATGCAGTTTGGGATAATATACCTTTATATCTTCAAGAAGAAATTGAGAAAATCAATTTAGAACATGTCAGAATAGTGAGTGGAGCAACTAAGCTCTGTAGCAGACAGTTACTTTATATTGAAATGGTTGGGAATCCTTGACTAATAGACGAAAAAAAACACCGACTAATACAGTTCTACAAAATGCTAAATGGAATCTGTTCGAGTTATTTATCTGAATTAATCCCACAAAGACAAACGAGTTACAGACAGACAATAAGTCAATCAAACAGCATCCATTCAATCCTATGTCAAACGAATTCTCACTTTAATTCATTTCTACCATCGACTATAAGAGACAGGACTGACTTACCAAACGAGGTTAAACAAACAACATCTATAAATTCTTTCAACTTATACCTTGATCGCGACTTAAGTAAACCTCCACCTTATTATAATTAGTTTTCTAATTCAAGACAAAAGCAAATCTTACATGCAAGGTTACGCATGCAATGTAGTTCATTACACTCTCATTTATTCTCAAGAAATATTAATGACAGTCCCCTCTGTAGATGTGGTGAATATGAATCCACTAGTCATTATCTACTCACGATACTGTAATTTATATTCAGAAGTAAGAAATAGATATTTGTTTACACTGCCTCATTATATAACAACCGATTTTTTACTGTATGGAGATAGTACACTTACGTTGGAACAGAATAACAAAATTTTCCATTCAGTTCAGAATTATATTATTCATTCAAAACGTTTTCGTATTCAAAATACTTCTTACAGATAATTTTCTTCGCAGCTAATATACTTTGCATTGTACGTATTAATGAAGTACTCGACTTCTTATTCTACATTTCAAGTTTAAGTTCAAATTCTTTATTCTCTCTATTTCAATTTATAGTATTCGTTCATTATTTTGCGTTATTATAATTACTACTGCGCACGTGCAAAATTTTGTTCTAATATGTTTAAACATACGATATTTTGGGAAACAGATTTATATAAGTGATGTATTCACTTGTTTCTGGATCCCTTTTGTTCATATGTATTATTTATTATTATATATACTGAATTATTATGTTATATCGATTTATTGAACAAGTTCTATTTTCCACAGGCAAGTTTTCGTATCTCCCAGTTTCTATACTTAATGGGGCAACACCACATCTAAACTTTGCAAATGCGCTACGTTGTTTGCGTGAAAGTGTTTTAGAGCAATACAATTCTGTGACATAATCATTTTTAAATAATCTATAAGTACGCAGTTTGCTGCCACAATTACCACCTTTACCACGTTGCTTATTAACTTTTTGTAACCAACCGTTAAAAAAGTCAACATAGTCGGCATATAAAAATTTATTTATTAGTTCGGTTAGTATCCATGTTAACTAATCGACACCAATACGAGATTACTACTTTCCATTGTCTTAGGTTGGAAGGTGTCCATCCTATATCACATTGCACTGCTGCATTAGGCGTGTATTTCCCAACGACATGCACGATTTTGGATCGCATTTATACAAGAGTATTTCTTTGTACCCCACACTGCTGCTCCATAATCAATAATAAGACCAACAAGTGTATCATAAAGTCTAGTAAAAACATCAAATTGAAAACCACCAACACTCTTACTCTTGGCTATTAATAAATCCAGAGCTCTACCAGCAGATTGTGATACAATTTTAGTGGTAATTTTAAAATCTAAAAATTCTGTTATTAGAAGACCAAGGTAGTTACACCTATCAGAAGTTTCAATAATATTGTTACCACAGGTAAAAATGTGATTTGACCTTGAAAATGATGTAGGTCTCAAATGTACAACATTACTTTTACCAGCATTTACGCACATTACACCAAACAGACAGTGCATCCAGTAAAATTTGCAGATCAGATTCAGATTCAGCAATTATAACAATATCATCTGCATAGAGTAATATACACACTTTTTCTTCATCTATGTCAACACCAACATTAAATGTGTTCAAATATAAAACCAAATCGTTAATAAAAAAGTTAAATGATATGGGCGATAAATTACAACCTTGCTTTAGACCAATATTCACTGTAAACCAGTTTGTTAGGTGACATTAACTCTGACACTGCATTTGACATGATTATATAATGATTTTAGAGAGTTTAACATTTTGCCATCAATACCAAGAGATTCTAGCTTATGCCACAACAGTTGCCTATCCACATCGTCAAATGCCTTTTTGAAGTACAAGGCACAAAACGTAGACTTTCGACACTTTTTTACATACGTCAATTAAGTTTGTTAACGATGATATTTGATCCACTGTGCTTCTGTAATTTCGGAATTCATTCTGTTTGTCGTCGAGGACGCAATACTTAGGATTGAATTGTAAAGTTTATAACATGACGATGCTATTTTGATTCCTCTGTATGAGAAAGGTTCCCTCGGATCGTCATTTCCGGACTTTGGAATCGGGTTAATGATACCTTGGCCCCAAATACTTGGAATTTTGCCTGTCTCGAAACATTTAGAAAATAAAACACAGAGAAAATACAAGATTGTTTGATTACAAAAAACTTCAGCAGGGATGCCATCAACACCAGAAGCTTTTCCCATTCTAGCGTTCTCTGTGTTTTATTTTCTAAATGTTTCGAGACAGGCAAAACTCCAAGTATTTGGGGCCAAGGTATCATAAACCCGATTCCGAAGAATCACATCACTTATGTAACTGCTTATACGACCGTTTTCCGTTATCACCTCAAGAAGTATTTTACCACTGCGTTTTTTCACCAACACCAATTTTACCTATTTTTGTCCAGAACGTACTACTGTCCGTGTTCATTTCGTTCACTATATCATTCTGTAATTTATACCAATACCTTCTTTTCGTCTGTTGAACAGCTTTATCAAATAATTTCTTTTGGAAATAAAATTAGATTAAAGTTCTTTCCTATTGGGAGACACTGACTTTGAACACTGTTTTTCGGCTAAGCGCATATCATTCCAAAGGACTGCTAGTTCATCAGTCCACCAAGGTTTTTTCAAACGTTTCTTTTTATTATTTACACTGTCAAATAATTTTATTGTCCTAGAAGAAGGTTTGTCTTCCATTTCTGTCTTTACTACATCACAGAAAAATTTGTATGCGTTGTTTATATTGGATTCCATATTTACATCATTTTCTAATGTTGATATAACATTCTGAAGTTGTTATACTATATTTTCAGAACGCATAAAGTTTTCTGGTATTTCATAAACATTATATTTTATAAACTCTGTACCTATCTGAGCAGTATCACTTGGTAAGGATGGCAAAATTTGCCCTACATTGACTGACCATTTTAAAACAGAGTGATCTGGAATGATTGCGGATTCTACACCTTCAGTTTATCCTGATTTACATACCAAGTCAGTAGCTCTGACTACCTCAAAATTATTAAACAAGTTAACAAGTTTAAAAATTCATGGCTAACTATGCAATAGTCTATAACGGAACAACCGTTATGTGATGCAAATGAAAAGTCATATGTATAGTGTTTCTACCATTTGAAACACAACAATTACTATCAATTAAAAAATCAAATAATGGACGACAAAAGCCATTTGTTTTGAAATCGGTTACCTGTCTTATTGGCACCTCGTCTATACCTGCAATAAAAATCGTCTTCCTCTCCTATTCTTCTATTAAAATCACCACAAATGTAAAATAAACCTCTATTTTGATATTCATAAATCTGAGACAATAAAGTATAAAAAAAATTTGATGTTCCTCGACATACCGTGTGGAATTAGATGGTTGTAAATAGCAAACACATATATTAAACAAAATAGATGGGACCGGACATCTTGAATTTCAACCGAACGGTATTTATCAGAAGGTGGCCTGAGCCAGTATTGTTAAACACAGGCGTGTACGCCCCAGGTGCGGGTAGACTCGCGGGTAAGGCATGTCATATTTTGCAGTACAAAATATTCAGATGAGTCATACTTATTTAAAAAGTACTAACAATGTGTCACGCAGCCAGTGTGTGTGTGTGTGTGTGTGTGTGTGTGTGTGTGTGTGTGCAAGAGAGAGAGAGAGAGAGAGAGAGAGAGAGAGAGAGAGAGAGAGAGAGAGCGAGAGAAGTTTATGACACGATAATTAACAATTATTTCAAATGTATTTTAGTGATAGTACGTTTTCTACACCAAATAAGTAGCTTATCCTCGTTAAGGCAGATAGTTCGGCCTAAGTTAAATGTAGATGTGTACTTCATATAGGATAGGCCGCAGGCAAGACACAATATTGAATTCGCGAAAACCTATAATTACGCTGTAAAACATGGTTTTCCGATCGCAAAACCTACGATCTTTTAAAAATCGGTTTTTACTGTGTAAAATTTATTTTTACGATCCCCAGTTTTTTATATTTCTTTTGCAATTTGCATCATTAAACTAACATTTGTGAGGTTTTCAAGTTGAAATACATCATGTTCTTCTAAGTATCGTTCCAATTTTAATATATGTACTGCCGAAAAAGAAATATACCGTGCGTAAAAATTTTCCAAAATACATGTTTTGTGCACTTTGCTTGAAAAAATGCGCATTAACGATCGTTGGTTAAATTTTCAACAGCAAAACAAAACGTGAAAATAGGTTTTGCAATCTCAAAACAGGTTTTCACGACATAAATATGGTTTTGCGAAACCGGAACATCGGACGGAAAACGTCGAGCTATTTTCCGATTGAAAATTCCGTTATTGTGTGCAAAGAGAGGTAACTCTCGTAACTCGCCTTATAATAACAAGTGTGCGCATGAGCAAACAGAGAGGAAGTCACTAAGATTTTGACATGGCCGAGAGCAATGATTACTAAGGAAGCGCTCACATTAGAGTTGTTGAGAAGTTTTACCGTGTGTTGTTTATAAGCTGAAGGTTTGATTTAATTACTTAATTAATGTCAAACACTTTAATTGTTATGCTATTTTTATCTCTACATCAGGAGGATTCCCTCGGTATCATTCTCAATACTGTAAATTTTGACATTTCACGATTTCTGGGTCTTGTCTAAAAATTGACATATCGTAAAATAGATTAGTAGAGATTTACAAGTATATGAATGGTAAATATTAAGAAAAAGTATCTAAATGTGTAAACTGTGGAAACTTAAAAGTATATACATCTGATCCAGGTTCTAAATTGAACTGGTGATGTACCAATAATTCTTGCCATCCTCCTCCTATCCTCAAGACGCCTAACTTCGTGGTAGTATCAAGTTCCTGGCAGTTTGTTTACACTGGATATCATTTATAGGAAGTACAGCACTACACACTGAAAGTCAAATAGGTGCTTCAAGGGTTAAACTTTCTATACCTAGTTAAAAATTTTAATATGTCTTAAACTGGTTATAAAATATTAAAAGTTTAAATTTTTGACAGATTTCATTATTCCCAAAATATTCTCAAAGCTATATCTTTATTTTTTAATCACAAGTAAAATGAATAACAATGTAAACTATGTCCTCTGCAAGAAAAATGTCAAACCTATTTATATATAAATCCGTTAATTCTCTGAAACTATTTGTGACAAGTAAAACTAGCTTTGAGTGTCATCAAAATTGTATGTGTCTCTTATGCTGAATTTAATAAAATCGATGCATTTTCACTATAGAATATGATTATAATGAAGTGAATTCCACATGCCATACCAGGGAATGCATAAAAATTTTAATCCTTGTTATTATTTTTTAATCCATGAATTTCAGATGTTTATCTGAACTAGACTATTTAAAATATAATTTTTTGCAACAATCAGTTTTGAAGGCCCTTACCAGGAAAATCTCGAAATCTGGGAGACTTCCTACAGACTTTGGTCACATTTTACAAAATGACTTTGTTCACAAACAATGTTTCCCTGTCTTTTTGCAGTAGCCTCATTGAAAATAGACTGGCATATAGCCCTCTACCTTTTAAATGTAGAACATTATAACATTGTGCAAGACTTAACATATGATATGAAGTATCGCAATACTCTAAACAATCACAGAGTTGAAATTGTCTTTGACACACAAATCATCTAACTCTGGTCAAAGTTAGAATTGGTGAGTTAGCAGTTAGCTAGATATTTTAGTAAGAAATACCATAACACTTAAGGTGTCACAGGAATGATAAAATTGCTCCAATGTCACTATTATGCGTAGACTTAAGAAATTTAGATATGATCCAGCAGTGAACTACAAAATATGTTAGTAAAAAATTCCATAACACTTGTAGTATTACAGAAAAATCTCTCCAGTGGCCAGTATCTTCGACACACTTTTTGTTAATGCAGAACCAGCAAAAGTCACCCCTTTTTAAACATATACCAACCACAAAGGCCACATATAAACTCCTTTTTCTGTTCACAACTATTTCTCAATGAAATCTTCTTGTAATGTACTTAACACTATGTCTAACACTGGATGTTTTCTGTGATAACCTTATCTTAACAGTTCTTTCCCCCTTGGTAATTCTCTATCTACCTGCAGTATTTAAGCAATCATTAAAAAAGAGTACATTTTATTTTATGTATATGTAGACTGCCATGCATCATCCTTTTTGTTTCCACAGATGAGCTATTGCTATCCATCTTTGTGCGTCGTGCGTAAACTTTTTACATTTTAATCTTCTCCTCCAAAACCACTGGGCCAAATTTAATGAAACTTGGTAACCGTTATGCCTGGGTGAAGCCCTTTCAGATTTGCACAAATGAAGGAGTTATGTCCCCTTGGGGTCCCTTAAAGGGGGAAATAGTGAAAAACTTTAAAAATCTTCTCCTCTGAATCTACAAGAGATATACAGTGCTCCCTCACTCTATCGCCCCTGATTTATCGCCAACCTCCCTTATCACCAAGATTTACGTTTGTCCCGTTTTCCTGCTATATAATTCCCCCGTTAAATGCCAAATTCAGCTATCGCCATCCGCCACATGTTTTCAGGTACAAAAGTCCATAAATTCGTTAAATTTCATTCGATAGTACCGCCATGTTTCTTCTTGTGTCAAGGTGAGATTCTTCCATTTCCCAAGACAACCTGTTATACTTTCATGTTCACTTCGTCATGCATCAACGCATTAGTTGATAATCGCTGACAGTGATCGATATTCTTTAGGTAATGATTGTGCAAACAGATTTAGAGTTAATTACTGACCGGTGTACTTTATTTACTAATAAATTTATATCCTGGTGATTTATGACTGGATTAATACTCACACAGGTAAGTGTTGATTAAATTTGTTTTTGTCTGCATTTCAAAATGTCGACACCTAAACGAAAGCGAACCCTTCTTGATGATAATCAGAAAAGGGATATTATAAATTATGCAAAAGAAAATCCCAAATTGACACAGCAGCAAATTGCAGACCATTTTTCTGTAAATTGGACTTCTCTATAAAAAGACGCACAGTTGGAGACATATTAAGCCAAAAGGAGGTTTATGAAACTGGATGACGGTTCCCCAGCCAGAAAACGACACAGGACCGGGCAACATGCTGAAATGGAACAGTGTTTGTATCTGTGGTTTGCAAATGCCCGTTCTAAAAATATTCAATCACTGATGAAAGATTAAAAGAAAAGGCAGTGAGATTCGGTGAAGAAACTGGAGTTACTGACTTCAAATATTCTAATGGATGGTTACAGCGTCATGGTTAACATCTCATGTCATTTCGGGCGAAGTGCCGGAGTTGATAAAAACTTAATTGATAGAGGTCGGAAAGAGGCTATCCTACAAATGGAGTCATGTGAACCGAAAACATTTTCAACATCGATGAAACAGGCTTGTTTTTCGAATGTTTCCTGATAAATCACTGTCTACTGCTGAGTTTACTAAAGAACTAAAAAAGCTAAAGAACGTAGTACTGTTGCTCTATGTTGTAATGCTGACGGATCTGAAAAAATGAAGCCGTTTGTAATCGGCAAGTCACTTAAACCAAGATGTTTCCGTAATTCTAACGTGAATCTTTATGTGGACTATACAGCTAACAAAAAAGCTTGGATAACAATGGCGATATTTTCTTACTTTCTCCGATCGTTCAATGCAAAAAAGAGGAGTCAGAAACGCAGGGAATTGTTGATCATGGATAATGCTCCAAGTCATGCAATTCCGAACTTGTCAAATGTGAGGTTCATTTTCTACCTCCGTCAACAACAAGCCTCTTCAGCCACTAGATGCTGGCATAATTCAATGTTTTAAAGGGCATTATCGCCGAAAGCAGCTTAAGCACCTTGTTTGACTGTATTGATGATGACCGACCACCTCTTTTATCGTTAAAAGATGCCATACGGTTGTGAAATTGGGCTGGAATGAATCAAGCCAACCACTATAAAAAACTGTTGGAGACACGCTGGGCTAGTTCATGAGTCACGGAAGGATGATACTGACGTTGAAACTGTCCCGAACGCATCCACGGAAGATTACACTTTATTGAAAAGGATTCAGGACAGTCTTGATCTTGACCCAGAATTACGACTTACTATCAGGGAATTCGTTACATCGACAATGAAATTCAAACCATAAGGATGTATCGATGAAAGTATCTTAGAGTCCGTCCAGGACATGTCGGAATCTAATGAAGATACTGATGATGACGATGATGATATCGAGGAAACACAGCCATCGTTTACTGACGTTACAAAATGTTTGACAACTGTTATTAAATTTTTTGAGATGGAGGACAGCACTACAGAATCGGACATATCCAAATTATTTTATTACAAGGATCAAGTCAATAGAATTAAAGTAAAACGTGCGAAGCAGGTAACCCTTGACCAGTTTTTCAAGAAACAGTGGTAGACTTTAAGTATTTCTAGTGCGTATTTCCTTGGATAGAAAGTAATTAATGTTGGAATTATGTGTAAAAAAAGTTACTTTTTGGTATATAGTAGTTTTAAATAACAGTTTTTAACAGTAACAGTATGATTTTATTTGGGAATTAACTACGTATATAAGGTAAGCATTTACTCCTTTATATTTTATTATAGCGGAACCAACTTACTGGCAACTTCCGGTTTCCGGTAACCCCACTTTATCGCCAAACTCGATATACCGCCAAATTTCATTGTGTGCAAAAGGCGGCGCAGTATAACGAGGGAGCACTGTACCTTAGTTATTTCATTTATAACATCCTTAGGTCATCTATTTTCAGATTTGCACAAATGAAGGAGTTATGTCCCTTTGGGGCCCCATAACGGGGGAAATAGTGAAAAACTTTAAAAATCTTCTCCCCTGAGTCTACAAGAGTATACCTTAGTTATTTCATTTATAACATCCTTAGGTCATCTATTTTCAGATTTGCACAAATGGTAGCCATGGGGCTCAAAGTGGGGAAATTGTAAGGCACTGAGTGGGGAAATTGCTAAAATTATATATTTGTCACTTTATCTTGAAAACTATTAACTTTTTGTATAGGCATGTATATTAAAATATTGTAGGTGTTGTCATGATGATCATTTTGATATATGGATCAAGGTCATATGTTGAAAGGTCAAGGTCACAGCTGCAGAAGACAACTTAAATTGCTTCTTATCTTGAAAACTATTAATTTTGTATAGGCATGTATATCAGATATTGTAGGTAATGACATGAAGATCATTTTGATATAGGTACAGGTCATAAGTTGAAAGGTCAAGGTCATGGCTGCAAAAGAAGCCTTAAATTGCTAATTATCTTGAAAACTATTAACTTTTTGTATAGGCATGTATATTAGAATATTTTAGGTATTGACATGATGATCATTTTGATATATATATCAGAAAGTTGTAGGTATTGAAATGACGATCATTTTGATATGGATCAAGGTCATATGTTGAAAGGTCAAGGTTATAGCTGCAAAAGAAGACTTAAATTACTAATTATCTTGAAAACTATTAACTTTTTGTATAGGCATGTAATTTAGAATATCGTAGGTATTGTGACAACGATCATTTTGATATATGGTACAAGGTCATATCCTGAAAGGTCAAGGTCACAGCTGCAAAAGAAGACTTAAATTGCCAATAATCTTTTAAAACTATTAACTTTTGTATAGGCATGTATATTAGCCTATTGTAGGTATTGGGACAATGATCATTTTAATATATGGTTCAAGGTAATATGTTCCAAGGTCAAGGTCATATCAACATAGGAATAATAAAATTTTTAATATCTTGAAAGCTATTAATTGCGTGCATAGGCATGTATATTAGAATATTGTAGGTATTGACATGACAATCATATATGGTTCAAGGTCATATATGTTCAAAGGTCAAGGACATAGCTGCATAAGTTTACAAAATTAATGATTTGGAAATTATTCATTGCACTTCAGTTACTTCATGCATATTAATAAGCTACTTACAAATGAAATGTGAGTGGATATATTTCTGATTAAGTTTTTGTGGGAGTTCTTAACTTGAGAAAAAATTTATCAAGTTTCTGTATTTAATATATTGTCTATTGCACTTTGCAAACAATATTGGACATATCTTCAGGTGAGCGTTAAGGCCCATGGGCCTCTTGTTAACACTTTAGAGGCCAAATTTTTTCATCTAATCTTCTTGAAACTAGCCAAAA